>RHDT01000320.1:0-362539 GCA_004000165.1 Taphrina sp. SM11 | reverse complement strand
ACCCTAACCCTAACCCTAACCCTAACCCTAACCCTAACCCTAACCCTAACCCTAACCCTAACCCTAACCCTAACCCTAACCCTAAACCCACCACCTCGGAGACATAGTATAGTTGCAAGTCATAGTGCCATAGCCCCACCAGGCCAGCTCTTAGTTAATAAAACAAACAAACAACAAACAAACATGTGTGTGATTGCCATGGTATAGAATTATGAGTAATATGTAGATCTAGTGAGAAGAGTAGTGCCTTTTATAAGAGACTTCGCCTCGCTAAGGCCCCTCTCTCCTGGTCTGCCAGTCTTCAATCGAAAAGACCTTCGAAAAACAAATCGTTCTTCACCCGGGTTCGCTTGAGGTAATTTCCTCTAACCTGTGCTAGCCACTATGCGACAAAGTAATTCGCGAGACAGATTGTCTGTTTACTAGCAGATCTTTCTACGTCCTTGTCAAACCATTCGCACCAACATATGAGAGGCCAGGGCATTGCGATGTCCGACGTGAGGCTGGGTCGAGATGAGCCAACTGGCATAATGTTTGCCCAAGTGAAGAGTCAGTATCAACAGAGCCTTACTCCTCGTTTTCAAGTGGCTGAAGAGCTTGATTCCTGGAAAGTCATGTCGCAGTCGGAAGTGACGTTTCAAACCAGGAGATTGAGTCTGTAAGGACAAAAGGAGAGCCCTTTGCTTTCCGTGCTTTCAGTACGAATCGTTCGCTCGCTCGCTCGCTCGCTCTAAAGACACTAAAGGAAAGTTGTCCAAGTTGTGAGTACACGCCTGGTTAAGATATATTTGGGTAGGCACGCGCATTGCTGTGTCTATTTCTGATTGGACGAACGCAGATCTCAGGAGTGAAGACGGTGGGGAGATCTCAGCCGGTTGTCCATCTTTACCCATCTGGCCTTTGCAGACCATCGACCCTCGCCTGTATTTTGGGATAGAATCATGCAATCATCTCTTCAGTGAAGAACAAGCATGCAGTTCTTCGAGCACAAAGTCTTAAAAAGCATACATGTTGAATGTCGCTCTGTATTGTACAAGATCTTGACGAACAAGACAGCGAATCCTTTCAGTATGGCTTTTTTGCTCGGACAGGAGAAATTTGTGGAAATGATCTACGAGTCAGGCGAGAGGGAAGCTCGAGAGTATTGGGAAAGCGGATCGGCTGCTCAGAAGGAGGAATTCGATGAGCTTTCTAAACTTGCGATTGGTTTCGATGAATTGATAAAGGATGTCGAAGAGAAGATGCGAAAGTGGTTTCTCTCGGAGGAAGAAGTGGCAAAGGTTTCGTACAGACGGGATCATCTGTTGGCAATCAGTCCTGCTTGGCTTCTTTCATAGAAAGGAACGCATTCCGACAAACTACTTCGTGACAAAGTATATGAGCGGAAATATGTGGAGATCTGAGCATTGTAGTGAGTTAAATATTGTATCGACATGATTATTGCAGCGAAATGGATATAAACGCCCTGATGGCACTCCAGACCATGATCCTTTTTTACAGTCACGGGAAAGGAAGATAGCAGAATTTCTAGGCAGAACTTGACTGTATTGTGTCCTAACAGACTTGTATTTCTCATGATGTTGCAAGCCGTAAAGGCAGCTGGAAGTTCTTCTTATTCCATCATGAGCCATCCAAGATGTGTCCTCATGAAATTTACCCCTTCGAAACTTCGACACATTGAGGATATGCTTCCCCTGAAAACTCTAGTCTTTTGGCGGGAACGAGTGATACATGGAGGTCATCGAGTGAATGAAGACTTTTAACTCGGCATACAATGTTGTAGTTCAACATCATTATCATCTAGGATACTCGTCTCCTTTTCCTTTCCATAGCATTTCGGAAATGGACCGAGGTTGTCAGCGTTCCTATTGAGGTGTCGCATCAAGTTTCGAGAGAGACACTAGTGTTCTGAGTGCATGGCTGGGTTACTTTTTGTTTTCTCCAGTTGGCACTGACAGGACCAAATTGTCATTCTGTTTCATGGAGAACCCTGCGACAATTCCTTCCAGCACCTACGCCGTCTGATCAACACCACGAGGCTTTGCAGAGCGACCGAATTGTGAAAGGCAATGCAATTCCGCGTTATACCAACCATGGCGATGATAGAAATAAAACCTCTGCTCCCACAGCTGCTGAGAGGAAGAGCAGTCATGCCAAGCCTCCGGCAGACCAACAAGTGCGAACAGTCTGGTAATACTACCATACAGGTCCGCGCAAACATGGGACATACTCATCAGAAAAGGCGAAGCTACTCCAACACGAGAAATCATCGAATCCTGGTCAAACGAAAGCAGATGAGCCCCAGAAGAAGACGGTGACTGCATCAGCTCCTGTCCCTACGAAAGTTACCTCGTAGAGAACCCATGTCGTAGATACAGTCCGGATGTCAAATTAGCTCCGGTTACACAGACATGTCAGGTCGGCGGTGGCTCGATACCTGAGAATATGCTTGTAGGACCTCCGAAAAATCACGCTCATGCGGCAAATGAAAGGCGATCTACTGCGATTTCAGGGATCCATAGCCTCAGATTCAACACGGGCAAAACACACCCGAAGACGATCCACTAGAACTACAGAATGGCTACACAGAAAGGAAATCCTGGATCTGAACAGATCAGGCGATTCTAGAGTCATTAGGAACATCAGCATGAATGATCTCGCCTCGAGTCGACAGGATTCTTTCAAGAATTCCCCGACATCCGGTGGAAACTGCAGGCTCCCCAACATCTACTCTCTGAAATGTACAACAATCCTCATGGTACAGACGATATGCATGGAGACATAGTGGAATCGATCGCAAAGCTCATTACTTGACACAGACCCAAAATTGGAAGCGTGATTGCAAACATACGGGCCTACAAGGCCTGTACCTAGCTTGGCTTGGCTTTCCCGGGCTCTTCTTCCTGGAGTGAGACTGTAAAAACGTTCTCTCGCGTATAGACAAGCAATTCTGCGACATAATCTCACTAAGCTCTAATATATGCTCCGCAGAATATGAACCTTGGAGACGCCGTCATTTCCAGAACATTTAAGCGACGCCTTTGCAAAATATGCACCGTAGATCTTGGTCGGCACCGTCGAAGACACTTCGTAGGTTGGATTTATATTCTTCATTCTAGTGGCTTTAGTCGTATAGCATCGCTAAGCCAACAAGAAAACGCCGGTTTCGGGGCGCTCGGATGTCGCATTGATGACAGGTGTTCCGTCAGACCCTCGGCCATGATGACGCCACACCGAGTCGACTGTCTTCATGTGCGGTTGGAAAGAGTATAAATACGAACTACTGCTGTACCCGACCACACTGTTAAACCGAGGTCTTATCAAATTTTTGGCAAGTTCGCATCGATAGACCTTGAATTAGGTGCAACTAAGCCAACCCATTCGATATACAGATATCTCTACTCCGCTGGCATGTCGAATTTTCATTACGTCGCCTTCACGCGAAGTGTAACTTTCAACAATGGTCGACCGGCTGTCTTCATCATCGTAAATTTCTTGTTTGCCCATGTAATCTCTGCATCGAGAACACTGAAAATACGATACGGTCTAGATCACAACTCGAACCCTCGCCAAGACATCGCTCGATATGGCGGATCATCGGTAAAGAGCGGGAAGATTACGAAGCAACAGCTCGAAAGACTCATCCGTTTGGAGGGCGCTCATGCAAACTGCGTTGAGCACTTTCCACTCTTCTTTGGAACAATTGTAAGTTTTTGGAAATGTTCAAGTTCTCCTGTGTTCAACATCTGATTAATGAAAGCTTTACATGGTTTTTGCTCGAATCCCTGGTGTTTGGCTCAATTCTATCGGACTGTTATATACCATCACAAGGATTGCCTATGTGCTTGCATATTACTACGTAGAAGGCGAATCCACTAGCTGGATCAGGACTATGTTGTTCTGGACTAGCAATATTCTTTGCTTTGCTGGTATAGGGAAATCTGCATCATACCTGCAATGAGCTGCTTCTTCGCTGTATTCAGAGGTGCCAGAGTTACGGTTGCTGTCGCCCACGTGGTATATATAGTGGTATCCGGCAGGCTTGACACGTCAGTCGATGATGGTGGAAGAGTCTCTGTGCTTTCCGTAAGAAGTATCAGGGTTGTGAACGTGCGTCAGGTCGATAGCTGTGGTAATGCCGTGATGGTCAAGACCGTGTCATATTCGCTTACAGACGTCACAGCAGAAGCCTGACAGGTTAGTTTCAGGCAGAGCTACATGATTTGATCCATTTCTTACAGTCTCGGTGACAATCACGGTGACATAGTGTGCCATGCATGATGCATATGATCTAGAGGACGCAGACGACTGACACATTGATGTGGACGAACCAATGGCAACAGACGTCGACGACCCCGTGGAATTCGTGAATAGATACAGAGGGGTGCCTGTCGAAGTTGACTCTGGCGCAACTGCTGCTGCTCCTCCAGGTGTTCCGATTGTAGTCCGTGTAACGGCAACTGTACTTGTTACTGGAATGGTCTCTATTGTGGGAATCTTCTTGACAATAGTCGTGCCACGGGATGGTGTCATGCTTTGAGTGAGGTACGCCATGTGGTACATACTCAGCATCGGAACTCGCCGGATACTCATACACGATCACCTGTCGTCCATCTACAATGGTGTTCGAGATTGCTGTAGCTTCAGAAGGTAGACTCTCCCATCCCAGCATCGATACCGGCTGTGCCTTTCACAGATCTCCTTCGGTCCGACGAGCTCACCCTCAGAATTTCAAAGTAGACCTTGAAGCATCTCCTAGAGTCTTTCCCAACATGGCAGATCCCACAGCTTCACTATCAGGACAGGCACAATAGTTTGGCATGCTGTATGATCCGTCCTGATCTGATCTCTTCACATAGATCTTCGGAATGTCCAGGTAGCCCTCGCTGGTACACTTCATGACATCGGCCGACATTGATGTCTCCTCTGAGAAGACTGCTGCTTCAGCTGCCATCAGACAGGCGAGAAAGACCTGACAGCTGTTCACGAGCGGGAGACATGGGATGAATCAGGAACGTGCTAGAGGCTGAGAGGACGAGTTCTCGAGGAGTAGAGGCTGAAGATGCTTCTTTACGGCGTATTATCTTAGCCGTGCGGAAGGAGGAAGAAGTTTCCAGCGGTACGACTCCTTTGCTGTCAAGCATGAGGCGAAAGAGCATAGCCATACAAACCCTGCAAAACCAATCTTGAAAACAGCATCCCTAGATTATCTGAACAAGTTCCAAGTCGAGCATGACAAGCAGACGAAGAGCTTGCACAGCTCTTGCGACCTCCTTCGAGGCCTGCTTATTTTGGACATTTCAATCTGTGTGATGACTTTTTCGGAATCTCCACCTGTCGGCTCCCTGTTCTTTGCTTCTTCTTCCGAGAGTGGCGCGATTATCGAGATCTAGATGACTTGACGCCGGACCGAAAGGGACATGTCAGAGCTTCTGTCCTCAGCCACACATACTCCCATTGAACAAACCAGTTGTGCTCACCCAATCTGCTGACTGATAATCGGAAATCAATCTGCTCTTGTGAAGATATTCTGCATTGCAGTCTCGTCAAATTGGTGGATGAATCGATGCGGTAGGAGAGTCCTTAGCATGGCATCGAATGGCGCTCACTGGATCTCCAATTTAGGCCCCGAAGCGCCATCATCGGCAGAGTTGCCTTTTTATCCACGGCTTCCATCAGATCTCAATTGCCGCCCTTCACTTCCCTTTCTCCTTTCTGGCAAGGACGAGCGAAGCCAATCGAAGTGGTCAAGAAGCTGTAAAACTGAGTCTAGCTTTCTTTGCTTATTAACTCGAATCGAAGGGTAAGCATAGCAAGGTCAATTACTAAACTGTGGGGAATGGTGCTCTAGCAATCTATCATCTTATGAATTATGGCCTGAGCTGCTGCATACTTTGTTTTGCTTTGGCAATGTCAAGATGAGACTGGGCGATCGAAGGATCTGCACATGACCTGCTACTCCCGAGCATTCTCCGGCGGGAGATCAGCCCCTCGATGCACTTCATACCCGTACTGTCAAATCAATGCGACGTCTAGGTCTCCATTATACTAAAGTCGACGGTGTTGTCGTTGCCGTCATAGTTGAACCTGGTCAATGAAGATAATTGATCGCGAGATTATCAAACAGGTAGCGCCCTGGATCTGGGAATTGAGGTGAGAGAATTGAGCATGACACGTTGGCAGTGATGACGAGAGCAGTTTGACTTGCAACGAATGAACCGTGGTAGAAACTCGAATAGGGCCTATACGCAAAGCCTGCTGCATTATTTCCCGTGCTCAAAGCGCCTACTTGCTGCTGATCAGCAAAGATGCGACCGGCGCACGAGGGATACGTGCTTGGGTTGGCGATGTTGCTGTTCCCCGGAATGAACGATACTTCAGCAGTGAATGAATACGTACGGCCCACTGCGAGCCCTGTCACGGTTTGTGAAATACCACCGTCCATTGGTACTAAGGCGAAATACTGACCTTCATAAGGCGCGATCCGGGGATCGGTCGTGGATGTACCCATCTCTAGAGTCGCAGGAGCTTGGAACGTCCAGCAAGGGTTTGTGGTTTGTCCAGGCACAGTCAATTCGAAGCCAGGATTGCATGCGAGATTGATATTTGGATTTGGCGCAACCAGAGGGGGCATAGTATTTGTGATTACCGGGCTTGAGCTAGTGGTAGTCAAGACAACGACTGTCGGAGATTGGGTGATACTGCTGGTGCTGCTAATACTGCTGGTACTGCTGGTACTGCTGGTACTGCTGGTACTGCTGGTACTGCTGGTACTGCTGATACTGCTGGTACTGATGGAACTGCTGGTACTGATGGTACTGCTCAGCGAGCGATTAGCATAATCGGGGATACTGGTGAATACTGCGTTGTTGATAGCAGAGCCAATGGCCGTTTGTGAAACACTTGAGATCATGGCAGTGGTCGTCACGGTTGTTGTCTCTGTAGAACTCGACGTAACAGTGACAACAGTGCTAGCCCCGGCGGTGTCGGTAGTGGCGAAGATGCTTACTTTGATATATACGTTGATCAAAATTTGAAACGCAATACCGGCGCCATCAACACCAGTGCTTACCACATTCGATGATACGAGCGAGAGGGGCAGTCCATCGGTATGAGTTGAGGCAATGTCAACTCCTGCTGGTGGAACTTTGGACACTGAATTATGGTTGTCCGTTCGCTCAGCGCCAGTTTCTGTGCTTGAAGCTTTCGGAACTGCTGTATATGCGGGTACCGTTGCTTGAGACCCGATAGGACTTGTGAGGCCAGCTTGACAATCACACTGAAGTCCGTAGACAAGTTTCCCATCAGTACTTCTTCGATATATAGCGATCGGACTGGCAGCAAGTACCGTCCTCAGAATGAAGAACGTCAATAACATGGCTCGTAACACTGATAGAAGTTGTTTGCAGCAAACCGTATGAAGCGGTCCTTATTAAGTTGACCGCCAGAGTGGCCAGAGGTAAACATTCCTAATTCGCCGAGGAATCGATTCGAGGAGGTGGAGAATGTGGGTTAAGGTTTCCCCACGTTGTGGCCAACTCAAATTTCTGCACCAATGGTTGTTCTCAGATTGCTCGCTTGTTTTCGATCGTAGGTGGCCTTTCGCTTGTCAAGAATGTTATTTTCTCCAGCTACAATCGACAGACCCTGGTGATGGGGCAACCCTGGGACGGATCCAAGGTCCATCTCCGGTGTTCTTGATGGGTGCAAGGCCGCGCCCACCACCATTGTGTTCTGCCTTCGGAGCAGACTCTTGTCCTAGGACCAGAGCACCATTTTAGTGATGTCCACGTAACTGACTGAGTACCTGCTTCGATGTAAGCAAGCTACACGACTCGAGGATCTAGATCCCACACCTGGTTGAGCTGATCATTGGATCCAATAAGCCTGGCAGAGATCTTAGATCTTTTAGTAGCACAGTAGGCCTCGAAGCCATCTTCGATATTTTCACAGGAATATCAGACCGAAGCTGAACAGACCACCATCGGAGTTCACCATGTTGAATGCTTCCGTATGCCACGTCTCATAATTAGTCCGGATAGAGCCAGGGGTTATCACTAAGAATGGCTTTGAAACCACTGAGAGACTTTGTGAACTTCATTCTAACAATAATGGGCTTCTGAACACCGAGGAGATGTCGAAGAAGGGAAATCCATTTACGTTGGTGCCATGATACCATCTGTGCTGACAAGCAAACGATCGTTCCAGCTGAAAACTTGAGAGTCATAGAAAAAGCTCCGTTCTCTAACCCTAGCTCCCATCAACAGTGGTGTGCGTCGGGGTATGTACAATCCGAGACTGGGCACTCTTTAACGTTCAGGCTGGACGAGCTATAACACGCCGACGGTCAGCTATGCCCAGTCAACTTTCACTGGAATACTAGCTTTACAAATAAAGTAGTATGAGAGCTAGCAGAGGCACTTTCATGCAGAATTTGATCCCACTAAAGTGCCAGTGTCACACTCCGTGCACAGGGTTGTGCACTGACTTACTGGTCAGACGCACGGTGCATTAAAATCCGCCAGTCTCTGGCACATCGATTGATGCTTCGTGAATGACAACACGGCAGACCTGGACTGGTGCATGTTTGGGAATGCTGCGAGGGAAAGCACCCCATGCGACCATGCATCCGAAAGCGTAAGATCTTGTCTATGATCAATCGAATCCACCAATACATGAATTCCTCAGGGCTCAACTTGCCCCGAGGTAGCTTGACTGAAGCCTTTGGCAGGTGGAATCTGCCTGACGGAGTCGCGCATACCTCATCTCGAACCTTTCAGGATCATGACTGTGTTTGAGTCGTAGCCGCCACTCGTTTCTTCCAGAAGTCCATTTGTGTAAGACCAGTAACAAAGAAGAACGTACAGGACCGGATAGCCTTCCACTTGGACACCAATGGAAGCACACATTGCCAGAGTGCACCGAGGCAAGTGCAATCGACAGAGCGGCAACCACGAATAGACGAAATGAAGCGCTGAGGGACGAATTGCGGGGGCGGACTCGACCTTGACTTACAATACACTAACTAGTGCAAAATCTCACAAACCTGGCAACGCTCTTCAACGACGGGCGGTCGAATCATGAAAAGCAAGATTTGTGTACATCTCGTGTTGTGCTTTCTCATGCCTAATGGATTCTATGTGTTGCGAATGGACACTTGACCGATGTCCTCCTCTACTCCTTTAGGAACCAAGAGCTCTTCAAGGGACTTATTCTCACGTACTGTCCCCAAGGAGATTATACTCTTCAACCTCAACACATTCTCCAAAAGTTCTTGTGTACCACTCTTCGCTTCTCAGAATCAATCCGCTCTCGTCAATCCACGCCCTTAAAGCAGCCTGGAAGGAAAATTGCTTTCCAGTAGCTAGGTATATTCCAGCCAGATCATTCTCAAACGTCCCCACCCCTTTGTACTGCCGCCAGCCTCCCTCAAGGGTGGGCTGTACATAAATTGCCTCGGCTTTGAAGTTGGGTATCGCAGCCAGCCAGAGCTGGCAATGCTTCTCAAGAGTGCCGTGGTCGGTGCGGGTGACATTGAAGGCATGATCTACTAAAGTCCCTTCAATCGGATGATACAGCTTTGTCAGAGCCTTGACATCCGTTTCCCTATAAGTCGGCCATGCAGTCAGAATCTGTCGATTGCGCTCGAGAATGGTATCGTTGTCGCCTACCATCGTGCTCGAACACTTTTGTGTCTGCTTTCACAACCCGAGGAGAGCTGCAGTATGTAAGCCCTCGATTTCCCCTGAAGTACTACAACGCAGTCATCTGTCAGAATGATGCCGTAAAAAATGAATGGACGTCTGTGTACTCCTCATGACACTCTACTCCAAATGTAACCATTCTTCTCCGCAATCGCCTTGCACAGCGGTAGCGGGGCTAATCCACACACCTTGATTTCGAGTTGTGACGTCGCCTTCGGAATCTCTCGCTAGGCTAGGGATTGGGTAGCATATTGAGGATAGTTCCACTTCAGACTCCCGGGAGGCAACATGATTTCTATGAAAGATATTAGACCATCTTGTGCTGGGCTAGCTGCGAGTGCGTGCCAGTAGCTGCGTGAACTATGACTCTCAGAAGCCCAGAATGTCTCAGAAGGACTTTGATCACCATGAGAGAAGTTTGAGCTCACATTCTGGGTTCATGCTAGACATCTGTCTGTTTCATACTCGCTTAGGCACGATCGACTACATCGGACAAGTCTCTACACATCATAGCGACCTTGGAGCGATCTTTGTGACACAGGGGGACATGGAATGATCAATCTCGTCATGCATTTAGCAAGATTTCCAAACTTTGCTATTAAAAATGTGTGCGAGTGCTTATTACGGCTACCGTATCTCAAGTCCTATCGCAAGAACCCTATCGAGGTTCAATTGTAGAAGCCCAGATGTAATCTGATAAGGTTCCGGTAGAACACTATGAGGTAGACTAGCTAAGTCGATATTCAGGAACTTAGTCTCCACCAGGTTTTACACAACATTGAGGCATGTCCTGCGTTTCGATTGCTCAGACCGGAGTGGACATCATGGCGAGCAATACCGCGAATAGTCTTGATTTCAGGCTGCAAAAGCTCTTCAACAGCTGAAGAGCGCACCGGCACAGTTGTGCGATGTCTTGTACAGATTGGTGCCATCTCTCTTACGAAGGTTAAATTCAAAGCCCTCAAAGACTTCGTCGAATGCATTGACTAGAGCATTCTCCAGAAAATCCTGGATTTTCAAATAGATTGATAGACCAGTAGGGAACAGAGACGAAAGAGTCTCGGTAGCTTCATTCGTCGTAAATCCAGATCGAATCGAGTTGATCAAGCTCAGCGCGGCTTTACTGAGGCCGGCTTTAGAAAGAGCTTTGTCACCTGTCCCCGAGCAATTCTCTTGATCTGCATACCCATTGCAGCATTCGTTATTGTATTGACACTGATCCAAGGCTTGCACATATTTTTCAGCAGCTGCCTGAACTTCAGCCGCAATCGTCGCAGTGACGGAATCGTGGCATGTATTCTTGATCTCGGCACAACCACCTTTCGTGGTATATGTCGTGGTCGTGTCAGCCGCCACACAATCACAGATTCTCTGATCTGCATCGTAGTTGGAGTCGCACAATTGTGTGCAACCTCCTGTGGTGTCACTTGCGCAACCTGCATTGCAAGTATTGTGGGTGTCGGTGGCTGTTGTGTAGCACAAAGTCGCATCTGAAGGCTGACAACTCTTGAGTATCCGAGTTGTCGTCAACGTACCATAGTCGAGGAGCGCGTTGAGCCCTGTTGAGACGGAAGTGAAGGCATAGAAATCTTGAATCTCGTCGTACCATGCCATATTCGAGACCTTATTTTTACATTGTGCAATCTCAGCAGACGAGCACAGAGGGGCACACCCGCCGGACTTGGCCAGATTGCTCAAACAAGAACAGACCGCTTGTGCATCTATCAGGTTCGTGTTGCAACCTGGATCAGTAATTGAGTAATAAGTGCTTTCGGTATTGTATGGAATATTGCAAACGTGCCAATCGGCGTTTGCAAATTCTGGGCATGCCAAGGTATAGCATTTATCAAAGACGGTGTTACAATCCCCCAGATATGTAACCTTCGTGTTCTGTGTGGCAGCCTGTGCGCATTGATATATCGTATAATTCCGATTTGAATACTCGTTGCAGGTTAGTTCGCAGGCTGTATCGCCTCGATTCTCGCAAGGTATGTAGCATTCATTCGATTTCACTCTGAGATTGTCATCATACGCTCTCAATTCTGCATCGCTGCATTGAGGAATTGCTGAAGATATTTCTAGACCAGGGAATGCACCATGATTAGTGACATCTTTGTTGAAATAGTCAAGGGCATACTGAAATGGGAGGGAGTTGACGGCTGATGTGCAGGCGTCAAGTTTCTCTTGACGACAGTCGATACAGAGCCAGTTCGAACCAGACGGTATGGATTCGCATGAACACTCACAAATTGCTACATCCTTAATCATGTTATCGTTACAAGTAACACGTTGAGTTTCAGAGGAAGCTGATGCAGTACAGTTTGTGTGACGTTGCAACGCTATCTGAGTACATTCCTGACAATAAGATAACCTGATCTCTTCAGTAGTTTGTACCTTTTCGGGTATTGGTCTCGGGCAAGTCTGATCTGAGATACCATTGCAGCAATTGCCGAGAAGTCCTTCGTAGGCAGGATTGCAATCCATGTCATACAAACATTTGCATCGAGCTAGATCTGCACGATACGATGCCCAATTGGTAGCCATGCAAGTGTCCCAAACGGCTGCGCAGTCATCTCTGCAGACGGTCTTGCTACAATCGACCTTCTCACATGCATTGCAATCGTTCGTGCTGCAGATAATTGTGGACAGACCGTATCCGTGAGCGTTGCGGCATGCAGTGTCTACAGCATAAAAGTCGACAATGGCCTGTGTCTCACACGTTCCGTATCTCTCATCTGGTCCAGGTGTCCAGCAGGATTCTCCAGGGTTGCCACAAGCATTGGCTGGTGCAGTAAAACCTACTCTTGCGCAATTATCGCAACAAGCTACCTGTTCAGAATTGATGTCAACACAATTGGCTCTGCAACTCTGTTGTTCGGATACGCAACTCTGATAGAGTTGCAGATTCTCAGGACAGGGAACGCCATGCGGTGCATACTGATCCTCGCAGGTCAGAGCGAAGGCAGCGATTCTCAGACCGGGAAGTGCATCGCAGATCCCCTGAGCAGGTATAGGCAGACTGATGCAGGCAAGCGCGTCTGTTGAGCACCGACCTTGCGCTTGAACAAGTTGACTAGATGATAGCGGAGAGCCTGCATTGTAGTAAATTCCGAGTGAATTCGCAAAACACTGTGTGCACTGGCTCAGATAATTGTTGCATTGTGTGAGTGTATGTTGCCCAGAGGCTAGACACGAGTTGTAATTGTCTGTACAGCCCAGAGGAGAATTCTTCTGATCATCGCATGTCTCTGTATAGCCTCCCGAGATTTGTATGCGAAACCCGTTGTACTCTGTGGGACTCTTGTTCGCTGGAGTCGGATGTACGAGACTCCCGGACTGGGCCAAGACGCCCGAGCATCGAGCCAGGATGGCAGTGAACAATAGAGTCTGCATACTCTGCCTAGAGAAGGAGTACTAGTAGGGATGACGGAGCTATCTACAAGGTCAGAAGGGAATCGAGTCGTAAACTTTGAGCATGTAGCATACAGATGGTCCCCTTGCAGAAGATCCTGATCGCAGCATGCCACTGGCACAGTATAGCCACAAAAGACTCGAGTCTGTCGAGCCAAGTAAACCATCTTGAGGTCCCACCCAAACGCCACAGTCTAGAAAGCATTAGCGCTTCCGTGGCTCTCGAGGTCGTCCACGAGACGACGCAGATGGAAGAGAAGGAGATAGCAAATAGCCAGCAGTGTTACGAGCTGAGCTACATGCCTGCAGGCTTGATATCCGAAGTTGGTCTTCTAAGACGATCCTCGGTTATTTACTACGCAGACACACGCCATATTTCCTAGAAGACGCGCGCCTTCAGATCTCAGCGGGGAAGCGAGCCAACAAAATCTTGACATTTGCCGGATGTGGACACCTCCTAGCATTCCCGGTGAAGCAGCGGTAAAAAGCTTTGCTATGAAATACACAGCAGCTACCTATGCTGCGATGTTCCAAAGCATGAAATCGGCCACAGTCGTTCGCCAGACTACCGCCACAATGCTTCTAGGTGAAACCAGATGATGGGAATGTGGAGAGCCAGTCAAGATGAAGCCTCCACAGCAACAGTCGGAAGCATGTCTTGAGAATCGAATGAAGGCTTGTATGGCAGGTCTATTTCGGGTCCCAGAGGAACGGTACGACTAGCTGCAAAGGGAACAATGTCTAAAAGGGCAGGTGCCCTGGAAAGCAGGCTGTCTGCTTGTCGGACCTCTTGTGCTTCCTGAAGAGTAGCATAGGAGCAGACATTTGGTGCCTAGTGCTACATCAGTCATTGCAAGCGGCGATCACCATGCGTTGTGGTTCTGTAGCGGTCCTAGCTATATACCTTGGCGTGGCTTTCGGGCAATTGAGCAGTGTCAAGGTGTATAGATATACTGGCGTCGGAGGGGCCACGACATACAAGAGCTATTGTGGGTGTAATGAGACTGACGGGCAGAGTGACTCGAGCAGTGTCAATAATGCTGGTGTTCCGATACAAAGCTCTGGCACTCAAGCTTCCTCGAACACAGCTTCTCAAAACCAGCCGAATGCAGCAAATCCAGGGGCAATCGCCGATACCTCAGGCTCAAGCGACACAGACACTACGGCGGGTGCGCATTGGTCACCCAGTAATTCCAACCAGGGAAACGCTGTTGCCGGTTTTCAAGGATCCGTTACATCTCGTCCGAACTCACAAGGGGCTGGCGAAGCAGCAGCTGAGCCAAACATCTTGCCAACAGGAACGGATGGGCCCAACGATCACAGCCCCCTACTACCATCTTCTGCCACTAGTTCAAGCTCCATAACTCCACATACTTCATCACGCTCTACAACTAGAAGTCTCTCGACGAATTCCATATCTCCATATGGAACCCCAATCGAGTCTAGCGCAGAGAAAACATCAAGCTCTGTATCGATCAACACCAGCACAGGCAGATATCAGAACACCACAAGTACTGTCAATTTCATGAGTACTTTGGATATGGCGAACGTCGTCCTATCAACGTCAAAGCCTGTTCTTCTTTCGTCCTCTGCATCTACTCCCATATCGCAGATCACTCCAACGGACAGCTCAACCATCTTCCCCTCTATACTGACCTCGAACTCAGGTGTTTCCAGCGCTTACAATACTAGCTTGGCAGACGTCACCACTGGCAGTACTTCTTCTTTTGAAAGTATAATATATAGCACAATGACAAGCAGTACAAGTTTCGGTAATCACTCCACAGCTACCAGCATACGGCTCCCAACCTCCACCATCGGAGTAAACACTAATTCTTCGTTCGCTTCTTCGCTGGTTTCCACTCTTACAACTACGAGCCCCACTGCTGAAACAATCTCAAACTCCACAAGTGCATCTACAAGTGCATCTACAAGTGCATCTAACAGTACGGCCACGAGTACCTCGGCATCACCTACTTCATCGAATTTACCTGGGACCTTCTTCGTCCAGCTCACAGACCCAAGCACTAGCAAAACAGGCTTCATTTCCACTGATTTGGACTCATTTGGTCAGTATCACCAAACAACACAAGACTCTAAGGATGCTCTCGTCGTCTACAAATCAGGAGCTACCGATACTGGGTCAGTCTTTGCATTGTTGACAAATAACTTCACAGACACAGGTCCCGTTGCCTTTGGTGCTGTCACTGGATTGGGTAATGTGGCCCCTGTACAGGACTTTTCTGCGAGCAAATCAAATTATGCGTATCTGGCGAATATTCTTGGGGATTTCCAAGATTCAAGCAATGTTACCTCCAAACCTCTCACATCCATGAGTTCCACTCTTCAAAGCACATCCTCAGGATTCGGTCGAACAAATATATGGTACATGAAAGACAATAATTCAGGGGCGTTAGGACTCTTATGGACCAATTCTGACGGAACGGTCGTTGACGCTGTCATGGATTCCGCGACCAATTCCACAGCGACTGGACCTCTTGGACCTCCAGCATCAGCGCTAAGCTTCCTGCTGACTCTTGTACCGACAAACAGTACAACTTGACATTCTCCGTGTTGTGTGCCGTATAGATGGCCACCTGGGAGATGATGCACTCGTGCTGTCATGTCTGTCGAATAAGTTGTAAAGCGGCCCAAGGCTGACCATTAGTTCTCAGGGCACGGCTAGGGATGGGACACAGTACAACAGTATGTTCAATAGTGTATGGGCTGGCAACAACAGGCTGGCTACTATAGATCGGCGAGGATAGTTTGCCGAGGATAGGCTTACAAGACACAGACACGCCACACATGTCGCAAGATGTTAAGTTTGATGACACCTCGATTCAGCTTTATGTAGACGATGCCAAAGTATCCTTTACTATTGCTTACTCGTGCATCGTTGTGACGCGAAATAAACGTCATGTTGTGCACAGCGCTAGCAAGATATGACGCAGTCTGGAAATCGTGGATCAATCACTGAGGCTGTCTTACGTTCAACTGTATCTGCTGACCTGGTGTACATGTCAGAATCTCAAGCGTGCCTTCAGTAAAAACTTCGACAAGAAGAGGTTTGCAATCGTTAACACACCATAACCTTAGTATAGTTCGTACTTGCCTCGACCAAATTTAAATTGGCCGAAATGTGGCTGAAGTGTCCTTCGTTGTGGGGACTCATTCTGAAATCCTTGCTGATAGTAATTGTAATGCTGTGAGCCAGAAATCTCAAGGGGTAAATTGACTGTCGTGGTGGGTTCAAATCTGTGATTGCCATGCCTAAATCCTTCAGATTTCTCATATCTGGCGCTGGCATAACCGGTCCAGTCGTCGCTTTCTGGTTGGCGCGGGCAAGTAGCGCTTCGAAGCCGATACACGTTACCATGATCGACAGGGCACCAGCCGTACTCAAATTAGGACAGGGTATCGATGTCGAGGAAGAGGCAAAGGAGGTAGTGACGCGTATGGGCCTTCTAAGCTCGATACAGGCTCGTACCACAGGCGAACAGGGCTTCAGCTGCATAGATAAAGAAAATCGTCCTTACGCAACTTTCGTAATGGGCGGGATGACACAAGAGAACGAAATCATGAGAGGCGACTTGTGCGAGCTCTTTACAGATGCCGTTAAAGATAAGCCGAATGTCAAAGTGCTGTACAGTCATCGCGTGGTAAGCATGGAGCAGAGTGCCGCCGCGGTACAGGTCAAGATTTCTAAGGGGAATGGAGAAACATTCACCGATGAGTTCGATGCTGTCATTGCAGCGGACGGAATCAGATCAGCCACTAGAGATCTCATACTAAGACCTGAAGACACGGCGGGACGTTTACAGCCTCGCGATATGGCCATTGCCTATTTCTCGATTCCAGCACAGTCTCAGGACAAACCGTATTCCCGCTTCCAGCATGCTGTGAAAGGCCGATCAATCATCATTCGTCCAGTCACCAAAACGATTTCCAGTGTCTATCTGATTGCGGTGGGCTCTCGTCCCGAGCTCTTTCAGTCGATGACAGAGCGTGGCCCAGCACGACGGGCAGCATGGTCCAGAGCTTTCGCTGATGTCAATTACGGAGAATTCCCTCGAGCTTTGCGCGAGATGCTGGTGACAGACAACTTTTATTCAGATCAAGTCTCACAAGTCAAATTACCAACCTGGCATAATGGGCGTTGTGCCGTCGTTGGAGATGCTGCTTATGCATCGGGGCCGATCACTGGGCAAGGGACCCCACTGGCTCTGCTTGGAGCATACATCCTTGCTGGCGAATTAGGCTCCAATCCTAGCAATCCGTCGCAGGCCTTCAAGGAGTATGAAAGGAAGCTGAAGAAGCACGTAGAGAAGAAGCAAAAGGTTGCACTTGGTGGCAAGGCACCCAATGTCATGAATCCTCAATCTTCTTGGGGCATATTTCTGCTACAATCGCTCTTTTGGTTCGTCGCTCGTACTAAACTGAACAGATTGGTGCCAGACACGATTGGAATTGGAAAGACTTTTCCTCTACCGAATTATGCTGAAGACACGGCAATCTCTGCGCGACCTCAGAGGAGATGAGTCAGCGTGTGGGAAGCCTTTTTCGTTCTTCCCGCTGTACTGGGCCACTCAGGATTGACTTTTGGCGTCATAGGTCCGGCTGAATCGAATCCGCGTGACTTGAAGAGACAATCAGAAGCCCGCATGTCACTGCAGAGACACGCCATCCATTTCAGCTTCAGCTTCAGTTTTGAAGATGTAGAAAGCACACCTGAGCAAGTCATGAGTGTACTTTTCGACATCATGCTGAGAAAGCATCTACACAAAAGAGGTGAATTGGCATATACGCACGATCGGTAGTGGTCTAGTTGTACATCTCTCAGTTGTTATAACATGGCTCTCCTTGTTGCTACCTTTGCTAGCATAGACCACATGGAGAAAATCTAGCTGCTATGCTAGACTAAAGTCCTGTAGG
Organism: Taphrina sp. SM11; assembly: GCA_004000165.1. Lineage (NCBI taxonomy): Eukaryota > Fungi > Ascomycota > Taphrinomycetes > Taphrinales > Taphrinaceae > Taphrina > Taphrina sp. SM11. Next base: position 344,489 of record RHDT01000320.1, on the reverse strand, counting down.
AAAGGCAAGTCTTTCGCAAGATGAATCAACTTTGCGACTCGTCCGACATCAACAACAAACGCAGAAATCTAGCTTGAGTATCCCAAGACGCTCCAGGACGTTTATGAATGAGATTCAGGACAAATCGTCATATTGACTCTTCCAGAACTCGACATCACTCGGTATTGCCAAAGTTCGATAAGATGCGCACAGCCCTTGCAAGTGTAATGCGGCAAGTCTGCTTCGGTTGTCTTGCCTCATTCGGAGGCACGTCTTTCGTGCGAGGGTGTATACCATAAGCGAGGTCTTGCCTCATCGTATTCATGGAAAAGACCATATTTGATTGTTGGGATGCCCCTCATATAGGGCACGTTGTCTGGTCGTACCGAAGATGACGTGTATGTCACCAATCGGGTTTCTGGATTAAGCCGTTCGAGGAGATTTCTGCCATCCGCCTGTGCGTGGCGAGGCGAGGAAATGGTGGTAAGCAGTGCAGATCTGCAACCACGTTTGCGCTCCAGGTAATACCGCCACAAACCTGGGGAATCAGCCATAAATAAGCTTCTTACCCCAGATTTTCAAATTCTTTTGCAAATCGTCTTGATTATACAAAGCTTCACGATGATTTCTGATACTGCTATTCTTCTTGGAATCTTGCTCGGGCAATGTGCAGCATTTCCTCATATGGCTGCTCAAATGATGAGCCGGAATGCCATCAGTGAGGAACAGTTGTCTGCAATGCAGAAACGAGATGGAACCTCTTTTACGGGATTCCAGACCACCGTTTTCGATGCTCAAGCTCAATACGTCAGCAACACCGGAGACCATGCATTCCAAGCACCGAGAAATCTGGGTCAGCCTGGTGGTGATATTCGAGGACCATGTCCGGGTCTGAATGCGGCTGCAAACCACGGTTACATCTCCCGAGATGGTGTCACGAATTTGGTGGAGGCAATTCAGGGCACCAATGCCGTCTTCAATATGGGTATCGACCTCGGTGGGTTCCTCTCAGCTTATTCCGTTTTGCAAGTCGGTGATCCTCTCACGCAAAAGTGGTCCATCGGTGGCAAGCCCCCGGCGAGTATGTTATCGCCAGTCTCGGCTCTGCTCGGCGTCCAGCCTGCCGGTCTCACAGGGTCGCACAATAAATATGAGGCAGATTCTTCACCGACCAGAGGAGATTTCTACGAGTACAATGGCAACAACTATGGTCTGCAAATGAGTCAATTCAAGGAACTCTACAATTACCATGCTGGAGAGGAGAACCCCAATTACACTTTTGATGATTTGGTCAAGTTCCGGTCTTCCAGGTTCACGGAGTCCGTCCAACAGAACCCTCAATTCAGCTACGGTCCATTCTCTGTAAGTCTGCACTATGTGACATCGAATGATCTTCATACTCATGAATCCAGGGAGTCCTTGTAACGCAAGCTGCATTCACATTCATCAGCGCCTTCATGAGCAACCATTCTGCAGAATATCCAAATGGATTCTTGTCTCGAGAAGTCCTACAATCATTCATGTCTGTAACGGGCACCCCTGACAATAACGGTGCAAACCTCGTCTCTGTTCCCGGCAATGAGAGAATCCCCGACAACTGGTACAAACGAGCCATCTTGAACCCATATGGTCTGAACGCTTTCCAACTAGATTTCCTTCGGGTCGCTGCAGCAGATCCAAGAATCCTCTCCGTCGGTGGAAACACAGGCTCAGTCAACTCCTTTGCTGGAGTCAATATTCAGAACCCTGCTGGGGGCGTGTACGATCTAAAAGCTTTGTCAAACCCCCAGACCGTCAACTGCTTCGTCTATCAAATGGCACAACTTGGACTGTCTGATTCCTTCAAGGGCGCTACAGGAGCCCTTCTGACCGCCCTTAACTCAATCACTAGCAAGTACATCACGGCACCCTTGTCCGGGTCGTCTTGTCCACAGACCAAGGCTTCGTAGTATGACTTACTCCGGTGGTGCATCATCCTGTAGTTACTATCCTAGCATGACCACTCCACAATTACAATATTGTTAGCTATTTATGAAGTTATGATACTAGAATGAAGCATGTCTAGCAACATCATCGGTGTTCTCGCCTCCACAATCGTATCATAATAACCTATCGAGGTAAAATAAAAACACATCATTGCTAAAAGTTCGATCGTGAAGGGACTTGAACCCTCAACTTTACAGGTTAGCAAACGAATTTCTTTCCACCAATCACGGGCGCGTACTCTTTGGATAGGTCAATTTTGTACAAAAGTTCCAACCGGATTCCAACGCGTTAACCATTTCGCCACACGACCGGTTTCGTCCAGCGGCTCAGTTCGCTTCATATACGCCCGCAACTTTGTGAATGGTAGCAACGGGTGGTATCACAATCCATGACAAAACGATATGTGTCACAGTGTGCTTCTGGAATTAGTCTTCCAATATCGTGTGTTTGCGATCATATGTTGCCGCTTAATTAGATGCTCGAAGCATGTCTCGGACTGCTTCAGTAGCACAACCCGCGAATGGCATGGCAAGCTCGAGGAATCTGAACGATCCTATGTCCGATGAGGTAGGAACTTCACCAAAAGTACCACAGGCTTCTCCTCCGAAAGAAAGCTTTAGCGAGTGGTCCCATCAAGCTGCGAACTCACTCGAGGCAACGAACATTTTATCTGAAGGTCAATCGACGAAGGCAGATGACGACTTTGGAGATTGGCAAGAAATGCCCGCTTATGCAGCGCATGACATATACGACGATGAATCAGGAAAGATTGTCGCACACGCAGATATGCTGACGGCAGAGAATCTCGCTGGGAGGGCTAAAGGATACTCACGAGTTCAAGGCGATGATGATGCAAGATCTGTTGATTCTGTGGACGAGCAGACCAATCACCTCTTCAACGCTGGCGGGGACAATTCGGGTCTCGATGACGAAGCTACTGTCACTTCTCAGTTGTCACATACGAAGACTCTTCTTACTGAAGGGCAGCGGATAGCATATATTGGGTTATGCAAGCTTGTTCTCGTTTCCATGCTCAAGGATGCAACCACCTTCAATTCTGCCAAGGAGAGTAAAGGTGAAGGTCGGTTTGCCCTTGAAAGCATGATTTTATGGAGCCAGAAGATCACACTTCATTTGTATCAGCATATTGAGATTACACCCGAGGAGCAATTGATGATGGAACAGCTGAGTGAACATAAAATACGAGCAGAAGACTTGGCGCCAGCTCTAACTACGGCACTGCGAGTATCGAATCCCCTCAATGACCGATTGCACACGAACAGATCCACACCCCTAGCCTCCAGCAACAAGAAGTCATCAAATATCGTCAAAGAGGCTATGGCAGACGCACAAACTTCCGCCGCTGCTCCGATGGCAACTACCGATGTGTCGAGTCTGGAAAACACGGAAAAATTGGACTTGGATATTCGCTGGACTGTCCTATTTGACCTCTTTCTGCTACTGATTGCGGATGCACAATATGATTCGAGATCAAGAGTTTTCTTCATTCAAGTTGCCGAAGTCCTCGGCGTAACTTACCTGGAATTGGCAAAATTTGAGAAAAAGGTCACAGATGCCTTGGAAGTTCAGGATCAACAAGATGCACAGGTGTCTCAAGCCGAGGAAATCAGCCTGACCACAACGAGGGACAAGAGTTCACGCAATCGACGGTATGTTATGATGGGCTTAGCAACACTCGGAGGTGGCCTCGTTATCGGACTGTCTGCCGGGTTCTTAGCACCAGTCATTGGTGCTGGACTGGGTGCCGGCTTCGCCTCAGTGGGTGTCTCAGGCGCATCTTCCTTCCTTGCCGGCACGACCGGTGCAGCTCTCATCACCACTTCTGGAGTGCTCACTGGTTCGACTATTGCTACTAGGTCAGCCGCAAAGCGCGTATCCTCGGTCAAGACCTTCGAATTCAAGCCACTCTACGACAATAGGCGTGTTAATCTGCTGGTGACCATACCAGGCTGGCTAGCTGGCAAGGAGGATGATGTACGTCTACCTTTCTCCACAATAGATCCGGTCATGGGTGATATCTGTTCGGTTTTGTGGGAACCTGAACTTCTTCGCACATTTCAGGCCACTGGCAACATTCTGGCCACGGAAGTCTTGACACAGTCGTTGCAACAGGTGCTCGGCCAAACTGTTCTGACTGCTCTAATGTCCGCCCTACAATGGCCTCTTGTATTGACCAAGCTGTCGTACCTCATAGACAATCCATGGTCAAATTCCCTCGACAGAGCGAAAGCTGCAGGTCTGATTCTAGCTGACGCCTTGGTCTCGCGGAGCTTAGGCGTTCGTCCAATTTCCTTAGTGGGTTATTCTCTGGGTGCAAGGGTGATCTATTTTGCTTTACTGGAACTGGCGCGTGTCAAGGCCTTTGGCATAGTGGAAAACGTATACCTCTTTGGGGCACCAATCGTTGTCACACAGAGAGATTGGCGTCGCGCCAAATCCGTAGTCTCCGGCCGATTTGTCAACGGATTTGTGCGGAATGATTGGATTCTAGGCTACCTGTTCAGAGCAACTTCTGGTGGCATAGGTAGAGTTGCCGGACTTCGTCCTGTGGACGGTATCGAGTCAGTCGAAAACTTGGACTGTACAGGACTGGTTGCAGGTCATATGGGTTATCGACAGGCAATCCCGATCCTCATGAAGAAAATTGGGTATGAAATCACTAGCGAAGAGTTTCAGGAGATTGAAGATCCAGATCCCGACAAGACTCGAGAACGTGCCCAAGAACTCTTGGACGATATTCAAGCTGCACGTCAGAACGAGTCCCTACAAAAGAAGAAGAGATCGTTCTTCACTTTCGGCAGATCGAAGAATCTTGTCAGTCCGGAAGCACTACCGGTCCCGAGTGCTAGCAGTCCGGTGTATGATGGTCCGATTGAGCCTTCAAGCGCTGGAGATTCGAAATTTCCGGGAACAGTCTCAGCAGCCGAAGTGCCGCAGGATAAATTCGACATCACACAGATTCGTAATGAAGCCAAACGACCGACACCCTTCTCGAGAGGGCATGTTGATCCTACCAGGGATGACGCTCGTTTGAGATCCCACAGTGTCGAGAACATCTCAATGACATTCGACACATTTACTGTTGATGATCAAATGCCAAGTTCACCTGGTTCAAAGCCTGATGATACTCCGGTTTCTCAGCCGTCCGGCTATGTGCCACGACCATCCTTACAGCATGCGAAGACTGCAAGTGGTCTGTTGCCATCTCATCATTCGCCTACAAGTCCGACGTACGCTCAGCAGCAGATACACGGATCTTCGGGTGTAGTTCTTGACAAAGATGCAAGCCGTCAGTCATTCAGGCAAGAGCCTCTAGATGAAGATCTCGAAGAGGAGGGGGAAGAAATTACAATGTCATTCGGGTAATAGGTGTGCATTTTTATGGAAGGTCGAAAATTCATAGCGGGAAGCGGATGATAGATAAATTGGCAAGCATCAGCGATAGCGTGTAACATTCTTGGGGCTGACATATGTATGTATTGATGACAATGACACCTCTATTGACCCTGGGTCTAGGCTGGTGTAATTCCTTTCCGAATATTCATCCATTTGAGAGGCACAAACAGAGGATATCAACGAGGGAATGACGGTCCGGGGTGCCGGCAATCGATACCCGTGCCAGACCTCGCGTGAGAAAACTAAAACTCGTGCACAATGAACTTTTTTCCCATGGGCAAAACTTGACGCAACTCTGGCATGGATGCACGACCCGTCTTTCAAATCAGCACTCGATGCACTCACTCTCGACAATCACCAGAAAAAGAGACGTGGATGGGATGAAGAAGAACATGGGCGATCTTGGCAGAGATCTCCCTTAAGATGATGAGTTTCAGAATCAAAAACTTTAGGAAGTGCCGGATTAGTCGTGACCACCCGAGTTTTGTATCTCACCGGTGCGATCGAGCTGCTTACACCTGGTTCTCTGAGAAGGAAAAATTCTTCCGTAGATCGTCCGCTGTTCCTCTTCATCCCACTTCACGACTTTTGCTCCACTAGCCTGTCAAGGACGACGACGTTTGGAATCGAATATCTCTGATTGATCAGTCTGGTTGGGAAAAAAGGTGGTCACAGAGCCGGAATATCGATTCGTGACGAAACTTAAATTATCACTACGATTATCACAATAGAAGCAATTATGACTGCACAGATAACGACAGTCCAAAATAATGCTCTGCACGTTTTGTACCAGTTGATTGTCCCATCGTTCCGCCGAAACCCAGTACGGTAGAGTTTCCTAAGTTTCTCCGTGAACTTCCTTCTCTTTGTCTCATATCGTCGATACGGGGGCAACTCGTCCACAACAGGCCCCAGACTCGCGTAGGGCACCCACGCAAGATTGTCTGTCCTTTGCTGTGGTACATTTGTGGGACCGTCGATGGTCGCAGGCAAGGGAGCATCACTCTCGTGTCGAGTCATGTCGTGCTGATCGCGATGGAGAGGGCGAAACTTCTTCATCTTCTTGACAACATGCATGAAAGGCCGTAACATTCGAGAAGGATGCTCGATGGGTGTACGGGTATGATTGACAGCATCGTGCAGATTGATAAAATCATCCCTGTCCACGATGAGAGGGGAGACGAGCGGTTGCAGATAATCGCCGCGTACATATATCGGAGGTGCTTGAGCAGACAAGGAATCGGAAGGCTGAGAAATCTGCATAGACATGATAGGCAAAGCATCAGCCCAGTGATTTGAGTAGGTATAAGTCTGTTGCAACATGAAATTTTGAGATACCTAATTTCGATCTGCCGTGGCTTGACAAGGTTGAGTCAAAATCACAAGTATGTGAAATATTTCGGAGAGCACAGCTGAGGTTCTGACCCATCAAAAGCCTCTGATGTGCATGTTTCATCCCTTGTGTTTCAGACTCTTCTTCTCCAGAACAGGAGGATCGAGCGGGCAGGTATGATTGAACTCCGCTTGAATTTGCGGATTATCATCATACGTCATCAAGAACCCAGGCCTTGAGACTGTATACGTGTGCGTACTTGTGTCCTCGAGACTCTATTACCACAGTGAGTCGAGCTGGGTCTTGCAAGGATTTTAGCAGTCACCTAAGTTCGTCGTTCATATCTGTAAAAGTCCTTTTTACCCTTTGCCTCTATCCATCTCTCGATCGAATCCCAGAACCCACTGACGGTCACTCGATCGTTGTATCGTGACTGTCTATCTATTTGGATGCCTTGGATGTTCCAATCCCTCTCGGCCTGATTGGTCGGTTCGTCTTTGTACCTGACCAGAACACCTTTTGTCTTTTGGAATAATGTTCTAGGATCCGAGAAACTTTGGGCATATGGCTTGAATTGCCAAATCTGTCCTGTCGTGAATACGACGAGAAGTCGATCCCAGTAATCCGGCTTGAACTTATCTGTGCTCTCTACTACAACGAAACGTAATGTCTTGCCAGGTTGAAGCTTGGACTTGTACGCGAGAGACAGCAGTTCTGGAGCAGGACCGCCTGTTTCTCGAGCAGCGACTTCGGGTGCGACGAAGATGCCCTCTTCGAGAAACTTCTTGACATTGTGCATGGTGATGAGACTGGAAGCACTAGGACTAAGTAGGATGATGGGATCCCTCAATCGACTCTTGGGCTTATCCCGAACTTGTGTGCTGAGGGAGGCAGATGGTCGAGAATTTTTTGAGATGAGGAATGTTTCACGAGCCTCACGTTGTACACTCGAAAAGTCTACCTCCTTCACGCCATGAAGGCAGAAACTGAATGGTTTTGTTACATGCTCATGCGCATAAATCTTACGCACTGCGTCGCTCCGTCCTTTCTTACGCTCCTGCTCCTCTGCTGTATCGACATGTCGCTTTTGGCCATTAGAAGAGGTTATATGTGTCATAGCGGATTCATCGATATTTCCATTCAGGAATGATAGAAGCTCGTTCTTTTCCACAAATGTGAGATGTGTCAAGCCGAGAGATGAACATGCTTGAATATAGTCTGCCGATGGTAATTCCCTATTTAAGTATGCAAACACAATCGTCCGCAGATCCAAGGGTTTATCATCTTTCCTGAATTTTGTCTCACTCGAGAGGTCGAATGATTCGGCACTCCCATCCACGTTTACTTTGGTGGCAGTTTTGATTTCTGTTGTGTCGTCCCCTGATTCTAGCTTCAGACGGATATCCTGCGAGGCAGTGACCGCACGACGTAATGCCAGCAGTGACTCCATGATATTACCGAGAATCACACGGTCCTGAACAGTATGTTGATCGAGAGATGAGCTCACTCTCAGCACGCAAAGTGCCTATTGAGCGACTCTCTCTATTGCAGTGCTGCAGCAGTCTACAGACACGTCCTGTTCAAGAGACTACGAGCTCTCTCTCACTTGTCTTGTCTTCTGTTTGCTAGATACTCACCAAGCCATCGTATCTATCGCCTGCAACGCCGGAAATACGATATCAATTCCATCAGGCACGATTCTCCATTTCCGTACACGTGCAAGCAACACGGGAAGCACCTCACGGGTGGGCAAATTGTTTCTTGTTGGTGGAAGGACGATAATTATTTGTGTGTCAGGAAATCTTTTTGTTGCCAAGCTTTGGGAAGAGCAACAGGCTGTTCGAGACCCTTCTATCGTTCGCCAGAATAGGACTGAGGGTCTACGAGACTTTGTATGTCGCTAATCAGTGCGATATCGTTTGTGCCGCAAGGTCATGCGGCCGAATTCCCAACAAAGTACGAGCTGACTGAGGATGAATTCGAGCGTATACAGGGACTTTCTGCATTGCATCTTTCTTCTGCTCGATCCGACTTGAAAGTGGCGCAGAGTGCGAGTGGCAAGACAATTGATGAGGACGACAATGAGGACGAAATCGAAGATATGCAAAGCGCCATACCTATCAGCGCTACATCCAAGGAGATAGATGACGAACTGGCAGAATATAATCTTGACGATTATGACGACGATGAGGAAGGTGAACAGATGGGAATATTTAACAACATTAAAGGATTGGCATATCATGCTCGTGGCGAAGCTGATCCATATGTGACCTTGGACAATGCAGCGGCAGACTCCGATGAGGAGGATCGGGATGACTTACAAATCTTACCTACAGATAACATCATTCTATCTGCCAAGACAGAAGACGATGTGTCTCATCTGGAAGTCTATATATACGAGGACGATTCCTCAAATCTGTATGTACACCACGATATATTATTACCGTCCTTTCCACTGTGTCTCGAATGGATCAATTACAATTCAAAAATGTCACCAGACTCGCAGGTGACCTCAGGGTGCAATCAGGTGGCAATTGGTACATTCGAGCCTGACATCGAAATATGGGACCTGGACGTCCTCGATTCTCTCTATCCTACGACTATTTTGGGTGCCAAGCCTGGCGCGAAGCGTCGGAAGAAGAAGAACGACAAATACCATGTCGACGCCATCTTGGGCCTCAGTGCGAACCGTAACGCCAAGAATCTGTTGGCAAGTGCTAGCGCGGACGAGACTTTCAAGCTTTGGGATTTGACCACTGGCATGTGTGCCAAATCATATGGTTTGCATGGCGACAAAGTGTCCGCCATTCAATGGAATCCGAAAAACGCAACCATAATCGCTACTGGCGGTTATGATCAGAAAACAATCATCTCGGATGCTCGAATTCCAGATAGACCTGTTCAAGTGTACTCGGTCGGATCTGACGTCGAAAATCTGGCGTGGGACACGTTCGATGAAAACATCGTTTACACCTCAAGCGATGCTGGAGTTCTCTTCGCCCATGACATCCGTTCGACCAAGTCGTTATGGCGCATACAAGCTCATGACAGTACACTTTCCGCATTCTCTGTCTCTCCATCAGTCCCAGGTCTTATTGCGACTGGCGGTCAAGATAAGCAAATCAAGTTGTGGTCTACAATCAGTGCCAAACCGACAATGTTGACTTCCCGAGATTTCGATATCGGCAAGGTCTTCAGTCTGGGTTTTTTGCCATCAAAGGAGATGGGAATGCGACTGGTCGCTGGAGGCTCGAACGGCATCGTGAGAGTATGGGATACCATGACGAATCCCGGCGTTCGGAAGGCTTTCAAGAACAATACTGCACAGGGTTCTCGCGAAAAGAGAGCCTTAAGGGAAGAAAAGGAAGCCTTGCAAACGGAGCCAGAAGCAATCATCGAAGATCGCATTGTTGGGGTCCTCGACCAAGATGGTCCGGAGGCCGACGAGAGCGATGCAGAAGATGATGGAGAGACTGAAGGGGAGAACGAAGAGGGAAGCGACGAAGGGATGGACCTCGAGAAACTTGATGCTTCCGAGTCCAGCGAGGATGATGACGATCTCAGGGAGAATGCCGATTTCGAGGGAGATGAGGAATGGCAAGAGGAAAAGTGAGGATTCTGCGATATGACAAGGCAGCATTTGATGTGCTCTGCATGGCAAGGCATTCGATAGCATTTAGCATTTGATGTGGTCTAATAGATTGTCAACTTGGCGCGGTACAACGTAGCAAGAATATATCAAATTATTTAGCGTTTTTTCCGAATAATGGATCTGTGACCGAGCGGTTAAGGTGCCTGACTTAAGTTTTGAGTATAAAGCCCCCAGGTTTCGAAAGAAGCATGGGTTCAAATCCCATCGGATTCATCTTTTTCCCGCTCGTCGAAATTGCCTCTTGCTGGGGAGCCGCCTCCATTTGCTTTGACCTTGTGTGCGACGCGACACTGTCTTTTGAAGAACAACGTCTGAGCTTACGAGTGGTCTTATTGCTGACGCAGTCAGTAGTCTCTGCCTCATTGCAACATAAGATGCGGTGGAGCACTCTTGTCTGCGCTCTGTCGCTTGTACTCGAAGTAGTACACGGAGAGACTGCTGTCGAAGCGTCTGGGTCATCACAACAGCACGTTCCTGATCTTACTGGGTCCAATTTCACAAGCACTGTCTCCAAGGATCAATGGTTTGTTAAATTCTTCAGTCCTTATTGCCCGCACTGCATCACACTGGCGCCGTATTGGGAAAAGGCTGGCGAAAAGTACAAAGATCTGGCATCTACGCAAGGATTCCATCTTGCAAGTGTCGACTGTATTGCAAATGGTGACCTATGTCAGGAGCAGAATATCAGAAGCTTTCCCACAATGTATCTATACAAGGATGGAGTGAAAATCGATGAGTACCTCAATATCGGCGCACCAGATCCCCTCGTTCCGATCTCGGCCTTCATTGACAAACATACCAGCTCACGGGATACTGATCAGAAAGTTGAAAAGGATGGCCCTAGAAGCACAAGTGCTCGGAAGCAGACAAAACCTACTGCAAAGGTCGCGACAGAACCAAAGTTCATACAGAAAGCTGAGAGTTCTCGTCCACTCATAGTTGCGGACAAGTCACCAGCAGATCCTATGCATGACAGGACTGCAGCGTCACTCACTGATGAGCAAAAACCACAAGCAAAACCACTATTGGAAAGTGACTTCACGAGTGAAAAGCAAGCGACATTCGCAAATCCATCTGGCACATCTGTCGAACTTACTTCCGAGACGTTTACCAAATTGGTGACCAATACACAGGAAACCTGGTTTCTCAAATTCTATGCTCCATGGTGTTCGCATTGTAAAGCCATGGCGCATGCTTGGACTGAACTGGCAAATGACTTTAAAGGCAGACTAAACATAGGTGAAGTCAACTGTGAGGCAGAACCACGACTGTGCAAGGATATCGGTGTTCGGGGCTATCCGACCTTGTTGTTCTTCCAGGGTGAAGAGCACATCGAATACTCCGGACTACGCGGCCTTGGCGATCTGATAGCGTTTTCCAGTAAGGCCGCTACCGCGAGTATCAAGGACGTCGACGCGGCGGAGTTCGAGGCTGTCCAGAAAAAAGAAGAAGTCATCTTCCTCTACTTTTACGACTCTGGCACCACATCAGAAGACTTTGAGGCGTTGCGACGTACAGCACTGCAGCTCATTGGACATGCTCCTCTGCTCAAAACTTCTTCTAGTATACTTGCTTCGCGATTCAGGGCAACAACATTCCCAAAGCTAATGGTCATTCGTGATGGAAGACCTCAATACTACACAGCGCTAGGACCATCTGACATGCGTGATCATCTGAAAATCTTGGCTTGGATGAAGAGTGCTTGGTTACCCATCGTGCCCGAATTATCTGCCGAAAATTCTCATGAAATCATGCAGAACCGTTTGGTAGTTTTGGCAGCGCTAGATCCGAATGATCCAGCATTTGAAGAACAAAGAGCTCTCCTGAAAAACGTTGCTCAGGAATATACCGACCAACGAGCTTCCGAAGATCAAGCGGAGAAACAGACACAACGTGACAAGAAACAGAGTAAGATTGAAGATGCAGAAAAGAAAGGCGATACCCGTGCAGTCGAGAACGCGAAAGGTATACACGTCACAATTCCCGACAAGCAGGATATTGGCTTCGCCTGGGTCAACGGGCTGTTTTGGGAAAAGTGGTTATCTGCAGCATATTCAATCGATCTTTCCAAGAGTGGACCGAAAGTGATCATCAACGATGAAGATCGCAAGCGATATTGGGATACAGATACCAAAGGTCAACCGATCGCGCTCGTGGGGTCAGCGATATTGGACACCTTATCGATCGTGGTATCCAATCCGTCAAAGATCAAATCCAAGAGCACCAAGAACACTCTCGAAGCTGCCTACTATGCAGCCAGACGCGCTGGTACCGGTCATCCTTGGCTCATCTCCTTCTTACTCTTATGTACCATCATGGCGGTGGTCTTCATCATGACTCGTGGGAAACGACAACACTCCATCAGTCTAGGAGTTTCGGACCGTGAACGTGGTCCTTTCTTGGGCAACGGTAAATATGATTAATGACAAAATTGCAATGGATGGAAGCATTTACACGATGTCTGGTCCTCATTCGGTCGCTTCGTTTTTCCCCAGGATATTTGCAGGTTAGGCGAAAACTTTTTGCGAGATCTCTCAAAGTACTCAGATAATTAAGGTATCGGGAAATGTATTTTGAAAGGTTGCATGACCTTGCTAGAGTGCTCATGACGTATCTTGATTTACCTTGCCTTCACAAGTTTCAACAAGTATGACATGTCGAAAGCAATGCCTTTCCTTCTCAGATTCTATTCCAGTTCGATACTGAAGACGACAGGACCATCGCAACGAATCCACAACTTGCGGTCCTCGCTGACCACCCGGTTATTGGTGGAAATGAGACCTCCAAACTCCATGACTTCACCATTGAGGCACCACTCGAGCCCAGTGTTCCAGCACCTGACTGATTTTTGAAACGGTACGAGTCCGCAATGCTTTCCCAAGCCCGAACAATCAATTTCGTGTTCCCCTTCTTGTAGCAACATGACCAGATTGACATCATCAATCAGATAGATGCGGTCACGCAAGAAAAGTGAGTTCAGACTGGAGAATGTTTGATCTAGCCTGCCGTCAATGCCACCAAGCACGAGGACATCTAGTGACGATATCCGCACATCATCAATCTTCTCCAAATGTCTTACTGCTTTTGTAAAATCGGTCGAATTTTGGTCTTGTATTTCAATCACATCCACCTTACCAGACTCTTGATAGAATTTCTTCGTAGGAGGCTCAATAGAATCCAAATCGCCCAATACGATATCAGGATAGTGTTCTGTACCCAGTTCTGGGAGCTCGCACGCAAACATTTCCCTGTGTAGCCGATCTGTCGCACCATCAGCACAAATTCGTAGAGATGGTCTACGAAGCGAGACAGTTTCCCAGAGATGCCGACCAAAGGTCTGGCTTATAGGAGTATTGAGCAGGATGAGATTGAAGGAATTTGTCACAGATGGCTGGTTGCCTGCTTTTGATTGAGTCATCCTGTTAGCAAGAATGTCTGAGAAAGAACGATGTCGAAGTTTTCGTGATGGTCCAGCCTTCGTCTGCAGCGATGCAACATGATTTACTTTCTGATCGATGACCACAGTTGTGTCTCGCTTCTTGGTGTGCTCCGAATTTGTAAATCTGTGTTTGTGGACTGGAGGAAGCTGGAGTCGCTGCATGAGATTGTCAATCTTGCTCAGAAGTTCTGCGAACTTGAATGGCTTCGGCACACTGTCGTCCATCCCAGCAGCGAGCATCTCTGCGATCTGTTCTTGTCTAGCATTCGCAGTCACGGCCACGAAAGGACAGTGACCGCGTAGAAGGACACCCTCTGATTCAAGTCTCCGAATATTGCGTACTGCCTCAATACCCCCCATGACTGGCATCTCTATGTCGCCTGATATGTTAATAATGCTCTGTCCGGGGGGATAGGACGGAACTTACATAGACAAACTGCAATCTTGGCATCAGTCTGACGATCGTGTACCAAAATATCAATCGCCTCTTGCCCGTTGTTCGCTATTAAAGTCTTGATCCCAACGTTGGTCAATTGCTTCACTAGTAATTTCTGATTGATCAAGTTATCCTCGGCGATCAGAATCGTGTCAGGAGCTTGCTGATTTGGTGAGTTCTCTCTAGTGCTTTCCTGATCTGCAACATTATATCCAGTATTGAGAGTCCCTAAAGTGCTTGGCGGGGCACACCTCTTAGCTGCTATGGAGAACGAAAATACGGTGCCCTGATTCTTGACACTTTCGACACTAATTGTACCTTTCAGTAAGTCTACTAGTTGTTTGGAAATGAAAAGGCCCAAGCCCGAGCCACCTGCAAATGTCAGTGTACTGGTACGATCTTCCGGTTTAGCACATTACCATATTCGACGTGAGTTCTAGGCGATGCCTGGAAGTAGCGCTGAAATAGCGACGCAACCTGATCTTGCGACATGCCTGGACCAGTGTCGCGTATGCGACAGATAATGTACAAGGGCGCTCCGTCTGCGGCATGTTGTGGAACACTTCGCTGCTCATCACAAGTTTCGGATGAAAGAGCATGATGAGAGTCTATCTCCACCTTGGTTGCCATAGGCGTCAGGGAAGCCTCGAGCAGGATTGTAATTTTCTTTGTCTGCATCTTGGCCACAAACTTGAGCGAATTTGCTAATAAGTTGATCACCACCTGTGTGAAGCGAGAAGGATCAGTAAGTATCCAATCGATTCCAAGCTCGGTGAAAGTGTCGTCTATAATGAACCTTACATCAATGTCACTACGTCTGATCTCGGCATCAAACATTGCAAGCACCGTCTCCAAAACGGTCACTGGCTGAGTAGGCACATGCGTTGCAATTAGCATTCCACCCTCCAGCTTTGAGAGATTCAAGGTGTCGTTGATGATACGTGACATGTGCTGTGCGCACAGAACAATGGTACGAAGGTCTTCGACATCGTCCTCGGTGACTATCCTAGCAAGGCTTCTATCAGTGGCTCCTGGTTGAAATGATCCACCTGACAGCTTTTCAATGAGGAAGTCAGACGACTGCGTAATAGCTCCCAAAGGATTGCGCAGTTCATGAGCTATCATGTCCAAGAAATTCAATTGCAACTGTTTTGTTTTCACAGCCACATTTGCTCGCTCCCTCTCGATTCGTAGAGCATACTTGATCGCAGAGGAGTCTAGGAAAGCACCGAAAACATATGTAGTCCCGGTCGCATCCTTATGCGTTACGACTGAGCTTGTTGTCCATCGTTCAATGTCACCTCGCCACGGAGTTTTCCATCTAGTCTCCATAAGCTCGATATTTTCGGAGAAGACATTGTCCCAGGCCTTTTCTGCCGCTGCTAATGAATCTTCATGCACGAATTCTCGCCAGTCGGATATGTCAGCTGACGATGGTATGCCTGTTATGCTATAATATGCATCGTTCGCAAATTCGTACACACCTGTGGCAGTATTTAGGATGAATATGCCTGCCGGACAGTGCTTCGCCATGACTTCGAATCTTCTTTGGGAGGCCGCCAACTCAAGTGTTCTCAGCTCAAGTTCATCGGTGATGGCTTGTCTTCGACTCATAGTCTCGATAGACTCAAGAATTTCGCGATTAAACCGTTGAATTAGTATATCATTGTCTTGTTTCCTTCTTGGATTCATGCCCAAGATGGAGATCCCGGCAGGTCTCGAGTGATCTAGACAGTATATGGGGCACAACCAGATAGTTTTGGTCACATCACCAAAAGCTCTGCGCTGACAAAATCTGGAAATTACTTTTGGATCCGTTATGCGAACTGACTTACCATAGTGAAGTACTTCGAGCATGAAGTCCCTCAGATCTCTGTCCCGTAGACTTCCAGGTACCCAGTCCTTGGCTTCGGCTGTCCCTACAATACTAGGAGCATGGTTCATGTCGACACCAGCACTAAGGATGGGAGAATAAGTTCTCTCACCAGCCTCAATCAGACGCTCGTTGCAATGATAACCCATGATGCACGGTATATCCTGAGGATCGTCCTTAGCGGCATGGAGAATCGCATCGAAGAGCTGTGCGGCCTCTGGGAGAAGAAGGCGAGCGGCTTGTAGTTTCTGTATCATCCGATCCTGTCTTCTTCCAATGATAGTCTCTGTCGTTTCGCCGGTAAGCACATAAACCCCAACGATCTCACCAGTAGCAGTCCTTATGGGTGAGATGCTGAAATTACAAAAGGTCTCTTCATTTTCAATCTCGGAACCCGAGCGGAAGAGACAAACATCATAGCCCACCTCGCTCCTGCCTTCTCTAAAGACTTGTTGGAGCGCAGAAAAGAGTCCTCGAGCCTCGGGCATTTGCATGATGTTCACGCCATCTTTGCGAGGAGCGCCCATAAGCTCCGGGTGAAGATTCTGTGCATTACAACGACGGAACGGCCCGTTATATATCTGTATCAGTGCAGAACTCCAGTAGATGATCGCTGGAAGCTCTGAACCAAAGCACTGGAATATCATAATTCGCAAAGTATCAGGAAAATCAGCAAGACCATAACCGATGATCTTCTTCCAGTCCTTCTCTACAAACGCTTCATAGGCATCTCTGTAGGCTTTATCATGCCATTTCTGGGGTCTGATCACGTCTTACAGTGTAAGTGGGAGTGACAGAATATCGCCAAAGTATTGCTTACCCATCCATGAAGACATAGCGATCGAAAGCCACCACTGACAGCCAAGAATACGCTCTGCTCAAGGGTTCACAATAGTCTAGATATTATACATCGCTAATGCGCACATCTGAGTGCCAACGTGCTCCTCTACTTGTGTACTGACCTTTTTGCATGTTGCTGCAGCCCAGTATCGCATAGAATTCTGATCAAGCTGCCAAATCACAGGAGTGCCACATAGTGGAGCAGAGATCAGCGCGGACGAAGACGAGGCTTTGAATTTAGTAGATCTGATCAAGCGGACTTTCTGATCAACGGTCCAAATTCAATGCCGCTTGCCTCGCGACTCCTACGGCTATACATGAGATATGTGCCACACTAGTTTGGTCATACGCGCGTTGGCCCACGCACGTAACGACAGCTGGATTCATATACAGGACCTTGAATTCGCTGTGCATCGTTGAAGATCGATCATTGTCAGGAACCGCAATGCCAGAGCGGAACGCTTGCTCGCAGCGTGCTGCTCAAGACAAATATTGAGCTCCAGCATTTGCTGGCGATCTAGCATTATAGGCATTTACTAGAAACACAATCTCAGACTGAACAGAGGCTAGTTGGACCTATGTCAATCGTACGTGTTACCCGGCTGTACGACAACGCAAACGGAGGACTGACTGGTTAGACTCTGCGATATCGATCTAAGCTTGGCACTGGAAGGTCAGCATTCCAGCCAAGCGATGATTTGGCCATAGTGCATCAGAAGATCGCCGAATCACTGCCAGGCATCGATGTGTCCTTGCTGGAGGTTGCAGATAAGCCTTCAGGGCCGTTTCAGCCATTCTCGACTATGCATGGTCGAAGTATTGCGGACATGGGCATGAAGCATGGAGATATGCTTTTCTTGAAATTTGACGATCCCAAGTCTCAAGAATCAACCTCGATAACTCCTCAGATCTCCTCGACGGCAAACAAATTGAACGGTCCCTCTATCGAAGTGCCTACATCAGCACGACATGTGGGCAGTGCGAAAATGTCCCAGCAGTGGAAGCACATTAAGCAGCATCATGTCGATGACACGTTAGAGAAACGATCTGGCAAGATCCCGAGGCCGAGGGACAACAAGATGTGCAAACATGGACTAAAGGGTATGTGTGACTATTGTATGCCTCTTGAACGTAAGGACCACTTCGATGCACAGATATGGTTTTCTGATATCGTTAGCATTTGATTCTACATATCTTGAGCAGCAAAAGATAAAACATTCCTCATTTCATGCATATCTGAAGAAGATCAATTCAGCAACCAATAAGCCCGAGCTCAACGCATCCTTCATTCCGCCCCTGGTCGAACCAAACTTTATGGTCGATCGTAGTTGTACTACAGGACATGCTCCTTGGCCTGGTGGTATATGCTCGAAGTGCCAGGTCTCAGCAATCACGTTACAAAGACAAGAATATCGACTGGTCGATCATGTCGAATTTGCCACTCCGACCATCATAGATACATTTCTAAACTTCTGGCGCAAGTCTGGTAGCCAGCGATTCGGCTATCTGTATGGATATTATGACATATATGAGGCTGTACCTCTTGGGCAGAAAGCTGTAGTCGAGGCAATATATGAGCCACCTCAAGCAGATCAAGCAGATGGATTAGAACTTCTCCCTTGGGAAGAAGAACGTCAGGTAGATGAGCTTGCATCTCAATGTGGTTTGCAAAGGGTCGGGATCATCTTTACAGATCTCACCGATGATGGCTCCGGCAATGGCACTGTGTTACCTAAGCGGCACATCGACTCCTACTTCCTTTCTGGACTTGAGGCCAATCTCAGTGCTTCTTTCCAGGCTCAAAATCCGAATCCCAGCCACTGGTCCGCTTCTGGTCAATATGGCTCGAAATTTATAACAGCTGTCATTACTGGGTCCACCACGGGACAAATCGAAGTATCTCCCTATCAGATCAGCGAACAAGGTGTGGCTATGTTTAGTGCATCTATTGTCGAGCCCTCCGTCGATCCAAATACAATTCTAATCTGTGCAGAAGACAATGGTGCATATATACCGGAAGTCTTTTTCAGTAAGATAAATGAATATGGACGACAAGTAAAAGAGAATGCGAAGCCAGCATTTCCCATGGAGTATCTGCTTGTGACATTGAGTCACGGTTTCCCAAACGAACCAAGACCGAGGTTTTCGAGTTCATCCTTTCCAATTGAAAATCGGTCAATCGTGGGAGAGATCGGAGATTTGCGGGCCGTTGCGAAGCAGCTGAATTTAGGCTCGGAGACTTCAATCACGGCGATCTCCGACTTTCATCTCCTACTTTATCTGATTTCACTCGATATTCTTGGCAAGGAGGATGTCTCTTTACTCGCACGGGTTGCTACATCAGAAGATACTGATGCTGGCATCAAGCTTGTAAACGGAGAGGGTTGGCGTACTCTATTGGCAATTTTATCAGAGTCGGGAGGTACTTTACCATATAGACTCCAGAAAAGAGTGTATACTGATGATGGTAGTGTAACTTTTACTCGAAGACCTCATCTGCTGATACAGAGCAGGTCCAAGCCTAGGCATGATGGTTGAGCTTGATGGCAAGCGGGCTAGGGGTGATGGATAATTGCACGATGTAAAGCATAGTTGTCTCCCAGCATGTAGGATCAAGGTCTTGATGATTGTCTAGATGATCTGCTTGACTCAACCAGTCACGATGTCCAAATAGTTCGTGAAGAGACTTGAAGCGTGTCAGAGAATCCCTCTGCTGAATTATGCGTGGCTTCCGAAGTAAGGCGCTTATTGTGTAATTTTGGGTTTGATGGCTCCAGAATCGAATGAAGCCCTCGGTGAGATAGACTTTTCGAGTGCCGGTGATGCGAGAGACTCGTTGTCGAAGAGCAAGCTGAGACAATCATCCTTCGGTGACGTTATGCCCGGTCCTCTTTTCCCTCTCATCTATGGGACGCGATATACCAATACGCAGATTCCTTCTCAGGCTGGCAAGACCATCATCGTCACAGGAGGAAATACCGGTCTTGGTTATGAGACTGTGAAACAGCTTTCCAGGACTGGTGCGCATGTCTATCTAGCTGCGAGAAGTGAGGAGAAAGCACGACAAGCAATCGACAGGATAAAGGCAGAATTGGGCGATAGACAGATTGGCCAGATCGATTTCCTGTCCTTGGATCTACAGGATCTCGAGGCCACTCGCAACGCTGCAAAGGTATTCAGTGATCGAGAAGACAAACTCGATGTTCTCGTCAATAATGCAGGTGTCATGGCCATGCCGTACAAGTTGACCAAGGATGGCCTCGAGCAGCAGATACAAACAAATCATGTTGCCCCGTATCTCTTTACCAGATTGCTGATTCCCAAATTGCAAGCTGCACCGGCCCCTAGAATTGTCACTGTCTCCTCTCGAGCTCACGAAGGCTACAAACACCATGCGAAAGCTTTCGACTCACTGGAGAATCTGAACGACGAGCTGGGCGGCCCGTGGCCACGTTATAATAAATCTAAGATTGCAAATGTACTCTTCACAATGAAGTTGAAGACTGAATATCCAGGCATCCTCAGTAATGCATGTCATCCAGGAATCATCTACTCTGATTTGTGGCGTGACCTGAAAGTGCTGAAAGTCGTTCTAGCCACAGTCTCCAAGACTGGGGCATTCTTGAACTGTGAGCAAGGTGCTCTGACTCAACTCTACCTAGCCACTGCGAGGGAGATAGAGGAGAAGAAGATCAGTGGAGCTTACTATCAGCCTATCGCACTGCAAAAGACACCAAGTACTCTAGCAAGCACGGACAGCGCCGAAAAGTTGTGGGCCACGACTGAAGAAATCTTGCGGCAAAAGGGATTCTCCATGTCTCTATAGTGTATAGAGCAGGACGTGACGAGGAAGTATGCAGCGAACCAGATCAGGGAAATGCTGTTCACGAGGCAAATCATGTATTATTAGAGAAAGAGTTCCGAGATGACCGAATTATCATGCCTTGTCAACTTCATTACTCCCGGCTTTTTTCTTGTGCTTTCGTTTCCTCTTTGGTTTGTTCTCATCCTCATCGGCTTCTTCGAGGACTGCAATTCTCCCATCAGAAAGGGAATGCACCGGGTCGGGAAAGCTCGGTGCAGTAGCTCCGTCTACAACACCAGGCTTTTTCAAGATTGATTTTGGTTTGCGAACTGACAAGGGATTCGGCCCTGGTGGCCCTCGTTTCTTGCGCTTGGGAGCTTCAAGCTCGCTCTGTTGTGCTTGTGCGTCCGCGGACGCGATATCTGCGACCGAACTCTGAGAGTCGATTACTCTGTCCGGATCAATTGGTTCTACTTCTTGTATTTTCCTCGCGACTTGAGCACCGCCTCTTTTCCGTTTACCAAGAATCACAGCTTCTTCCGAACTTAGGCCAATCTTTGCCTTCTCACGCTCGTCCTTGACCATAGTCGTCGCAGGACTGGCCGGTTCGAGAATCATGACTGAACGATTGATATAGATCAATGGCACTCCTGGAACTCTTCTCAGCTTCTCCCGAAGCGAGACATCTTGGGTGGCCACCACGTATCGATTCTTGTTCCGAGAGCCGACACACTCCAAAACACAGTCATGAGGTGTTTCTGCCTTTTCAACATGACCACATCTTCGACGCTCCATCGTTTTCGCCAATCGAATCGACGGGTCAGCCTTTTCATCGTATAATTCCTTGATACAGCACTGCGTAATCATCGATTTGATTTCATTCTGCAGAGTACGCTTAACTCCCGCAACCGAGTCTAGGTGGAATCCATGAGCAGCCTGTAGAAAATCCGCCATGTATAAGACCTGGTATGGATGACGAAAGCCAAAGTTACGCTCGTATGTAGCCATCTGCTTTTTGTACGCTTTCGCTCGTTTCTGACGCATTCTGGGCTAAGATACTTTCTGAGCGGCCGGAAAAGATAGCAAGGAGTCCTCTTGACACAGACAGCTAGATGCTCACTTTTGTTATCCTTCACGATAGTGTTGAATAGTGTTGTAACAAGCTTAAGCGCCGGATTCCACTAGAATTTTGTTCCTGACATCGGAACTCTCCCGCTGTGGCTTTCCTACGAATCGGTTAGAAATTGCATAGAACAAATAATCTGAACGTTTGAAGCTTAATTGCTTTGATGATAGATGTTAGCGAACTGAGTTTGGTGTTTCAGATTATATTCCTGAGTGAGGAACGTGGGTTTTTCACCTCCTTGGTCAGCAATGATCCATAAAGCCCAAAGGATCTGTGCGTCAGAGAAATTTCTGTACTTTGCCATCAGTCAGACACTGTATAAATATGAAATCAGTACCACTGAGATTTCCGAGCTATGGACGGCTGATGCAATCAATGAGTCTGAGAAACATAGAAACATCTCCCATCGAGCAGTCACGGAGATGTCTATATATCAGAACTATCTAGTTTGGTTCGGAGAGGACAAATTTTTGCGTGTCATTGATCTGCAGAGCGGGTCTCAATTGAGTCAGCGCGAATTATGCAAAAGAGCATGTTGTCTCTCTGTCGAGGATGATGTCATTGTGGTGGGAGATAAGTTTGGAGACGTCTATAGATATCCCATGCTCGTTTCAGAAGAGGACCAAGCAAATGAGGCCAAGACAAATGGATCCATGGCTGCAAAGAGCACGGACAAAACGGAACAGCAAGGATCAGCTCCTGGATCATCAGAGAGCAGCTTCAGACTTCCTATCTTGGGGCACGTCTCTATGCTGACATCGGTCGTCCTGACTCCTCCGAAAAATGGCAAGCGTCTCGTCGTCTCGGCCGACCGTGATGAACACATTAGAGTGTCCAGCTTTCCGGATGGATACAATATTCATTGTTACTGCCTTGGTCATACTCAATTTATATCTACACTGTTGATTACAGAAGATGGCAAAGCTCTAATTTCTGCTGGTGGTGACGATTACCTTGCTTTCTGGGACTGGCAATCAGGAAAACAGTTGAAACGATGCAACATGAAGGACGTTGTCGATATGGCAGAAAAGGAGAATGTAGGATTTGCAGTTCTCAAATTGGCACAAATACGGGGAACATCATTATTGGTCGTGCTCGTAGAAAGTTTGCGAACAATGTTTGTCTACGATTTGAACTCTGATGCAGAGAAGGCTCTTTACACAATAGAATTACTAGGACCTGCAATGGACATTTCCACCATTGGTTCAAGACTATGGGTGAGTTACGACACGGCAAGATCAACTGATCTCGACAAGGCCCAGAACTTTGATTGCTTCGAGATGTCCGACAAGTCTGCAATCAGAGTCGACCTCACGAGTCTGAACAGTGCCTGTCGACACGAAGTCGAAAAGGTCGAATACACGACACACCGAGCTGATCTCATGCGCAAACGATCAAAGGCAGAACTCGAGGCCGCACGAAGTACACAAGGTCGTTCCAAGAGACCCGCGCAGGAAGGCCCCATCGACAAGGCATTACTTGAGGAGATCGAGGCTGATAAACTTGCCAGTGGCATATCAGGCAAGAAGGTCAAGGTTGATGGAGAGACTTAGCTCTCAAAGCACTTTCAACATTGTATAGCGACCTATTCGGCATAATGTATATTGGTAATAGCATACACATGGTATATTTCTCGGGCAGATCATGTTATGCTCGACGCATCATATTGTTTACACTCTTACTATTGGGTATATATGATGACTTATGACACATGGTCTTGGTACAGTGTACAAAGTGAAAGGACGTCGTCTAGCGGATTTGGCAGCATGATGATCATACTATGCTTAATTCCACCAGCCATAGAACACACGGATCATCTAGGTTCTTGAAAATAGGCGCGCGCGGCGGGAGAGGTAAGGAATCGAAGGATGTGCCGAGGCAGTCTGAAGAGACGCTCTCCACGGACGAGTGACATCTGTATTGTGGCACTCTGTGAGGAAGTCTCAGTTGTATCGGACCTCTCGTCGTCTTCATTTACTGACCTCACAGAGACGACTGACGTGGATCGAGTCCAATAGTAATGTGAAACGAAAGTCGGAGCATCCCAGAGATCTGCCGTCTGCATGTAGTGGTGGAAATCCTGCTCGAGACCACTGATACTTGTAGCTTCGTAATAGCTGCGCAAGCCGGAATCGCTGACATAGAGAGGCAATTCCTCGTCTGGAATTCTCGGTTCTCCAGACTCGTCAATATCACGAATGTCAAATGCACTGCTTGCGTGCGGAGCAGTGACACGTCTGACTATGGAGCTGCGGACGTCGTCGTCCAGGATGGACTCTAGCATGCTCGGCTCTCGTACTCGCTCCAGTACCTCATCCGTCCACCGAACTTTTGGTTGCCTCAGAGTTTCTTCAGCGAGGCTGTTGTCGTTGGAAGAGGTCTCTGGCAAGTTCGATCTTTCAGACGATTGGTTTGACATGGTATTCGGCTCATGCTCGGCGTCCTGTCTATTCAGCCCTGTGGCATAAAAGAGTCGACCGGATTCTGAATCTCGTGATTCAGGAATCTCCAAGTGACGATGGTTGATCCTTCGTTGCTGTGATCTCCGATATAATTCCAGGCTATCTGTTCGTGTCAATGGGTCATCACTTGATGCGGGACAACTTGGTTCTGATGATGATCGCCAAAGCCTCATGCTAGAGTCAATATATGAGGTTCAGTATCAGGAATTGAAAGACATGCTCCTCCCTTATAGTCCTCACTAGACAGCTAGGTTCTACATCTTCATGTCACCTCGATATCTTTCGAGCAGGAACGGTCAACATGGGAAAGGGATGATCAGACTCGAAAGCCAGGACAGGGATTGGTCGAAAAATCCTTATCTCGGGAAAATCGCGGTATTAAATCTGCATACGATCGTCTACAGACGAGTCACTCCAGCTAGTATCCCAAGCTACACGGTCCAGAAAGATCTTCTGCACAAGCCTCTCACGTCGTTTTGTCGTGCTTTCATTCATCGAAAGTCTCCGCGGGAATTATCCACTTCGTGCATCATAGGTCGCATGAGGCGCTGTATAGTTCACATGTTTTGTGGAGACTAGCCAAAGAATATCACGACCTTAGTTGCTCTACAGCGACTCTTGTCATATATGAGTCACATATCCTGCTGAATTGCGACCTCGACGTGTTTCACTACTTCCGTTCCAGGTGACTTCTTGTTGATGTGTACGTTGAATGTATCAAATGAGAGAACATAAAGCAAGGTAGGTACTAGGCTACAGATGGGTCATGGAGAAGGAAACATAGTGGCCTTGGGTGATTTGCTTTAAAGGAGCAATTGATTTTCCATGGTCAAACAGAAAAGTCTTGAAAAAAGTTCGTCCAAAGATTAAGCCTATTCAATCAACGAGAAATGACTAAATCGTCTACTTTCATGATCATCTTGACAGTCTCGGCAGCAAGTTCCAATGCGGAAGTGCTCACCAAGAGCGGCTGGACAACATTTTCTTCCAGAATGTTGGTCACAACTCCCTTCCGAACATTGATACCAGCAGTCACCTCACCGTTGGCATGTCTATTTCTCAGCTCAGTGACAACTCTGATGCTATTCAAACCGGCATTTTCTGCCAGAGTCGTCGGTATGACCTCCATGGCCTCTGCAAAGGCTTCAAAGATCAATGTTTGAGTACCAGTAAGTGTTCTAGCATATTTCGCAAGTTGTTGACTGATTTCGATTTCAGGTGCACCACCGCCAGCCAGCATGGCCCTCTTCTTCACGAGACATCGAATCACACAGAGTGCGTCATGTATGCTGCGATCCGCCTCCTCGAGAACGAGATTGTTTGCACCACGGCAGAGGATGGAAACAGTCTTGCCATGGTTCTTGATCCCGGTGACTTTCACAACTCGTGAGCCAGCTGATTGTACCTCATCGACCAAGTCAGCATGCCCTAATTTATCTTCTGTGAAGGACTCAATATCGGCTATGGGTTTGCAACCTGTGGTTTTGCAGATGAACTCGATTTCATCCCTTTCAATGTCCTTGATAGCCATAATTTTCAGCTTCGCCAGGAAGTGGAGAGAGAGATCGTTCACAGCATCTCGTAGAATAGATTTCTGTATCAGTAGAACGTTTGCGCCAGATTTTTTGATCTTCTTGCACATATTGAGCAAGTATTGTCTTTCCTCCTTTAGAATCTTGTCCATCTGACGATAGTCGTTAACGACAATCTGACTCTCAAGGTCGGGTTTCGGGGGTGAAAGCTGAAACTGAACGACGGCAATTTTTGCCTTTTCCATGCGAGTAGGTCCGTTCGCGTTCTTGATGGCGTTCTGGGCAAGAACGAGTCCATCAACCAATTCGGTGTCGTCTATTGTTCCTCCGACTTTCTTCACAATTCTAATATCTTTCAAGTCGACATTGTTACTCGATTGCGAAGCTAGTCGCAGGACTGCATCCACAGATATTGGGGCGAGAAGGTTGGAGTATTGCGAAACGATCTTTGAAGAGAGAGAGGTTGTTGCAGCTCTCAGAAGTGACGGCCTGTCATCCAGATTCAGAGGAGTCGAGATTGATTCTAGTATCTCGACAGACTTTGCTGCACACCGCTGGAATGTCTCGGCGATCAGTGTTGGATGGATACCTCGATTAAGAAGTTTCTCAGCGGCATTCAAAAGAGCGCCAGCTATGATCACAACCGACGTTGTACCGTCTCCAGCCTCGACATCCTGAGCAGCAGAGAGATCTACAAGCATCTTGGCAGCCGGATGCATGACGCTGAGATGTTTGAGACTAAGGACGCGTCAGAGTCTCTTCATGAATTTGTGAATCGGTCGAACTTACATTGTAGCACCATCATTCGTCAATATGACCTCCCCTGTGCCTGTCTGAATCATCTTGTCCATTCCCTTTGGTCCCAACGACGTTCTGATCGCATCACTAACGGCAGTCGCTGCCGTGATATTCGTCCGCCTGACCTCTGCAGGCTTTTCCTTGTCCTTGAAGGTTGCATTCGCTTGGTTGAAGGCCATCGTGATGCTTTATATATGACTAAAGAGATACGCGTACTCCGATGCAATCTCTTCTGCTCTTATAAATATCCTAATAGATCTTGCTTGAAACTCAACAAACTGGAGCTACACAAATTGCCTGTGTGATTTTGGTGAAATTCGTGTCTCTGAAATTGCGATTCAGAATCAGAGCGAGACGAATTACGGCAGTGATTTCTCCTTTGGGCAGAAAAGGCAATGATCACGTCACGTGCATAAATCAATCAATCAAACTGAGCGCTGATCGCTTCTTATTGTTCGTCTCAAGTGTCAGATCTTGGGATCATAATCCTCATAGCTATTATCCTTCTTATCGTGCTGTTGTTCCAAGCGAGGCAGTAGGAAGAATGCGATCCTCAAGGACACTTCTGGATGCAGTCCAGCGCTATGCGGCCACTGGTCAGTTCAACTTCCATCGTCCTCTACAAATGAAAACTGATCTTCCAGGCATAACAGGACTCGCACCAGTACAATTTCCTCGTCCTATTCTCCTGGAGAAATACAATGCGACTTTAAGTGTGTTGAGTCAAATGCCAACTTCTTCTGTGTATCGAAAAGCTACAGAGGCTCTTACGAAGCAACGAATAGCTATAGTAGACGGAACCGAGGACATCAATGAAATCGAGCAACGAGTCGGCAGCGGATTAGCAGAAGAACTCATACAGATAGCTCAGGACGAGTTGAGCTTGGCACAGAAGATGGCATTATGGAAACCATGGGAACAGCTCGAAGAAGCTGCGCCTGCTGTAGGTTGACGAATTGCCAGATGCAAACAGTTGCTGATTCTCTTTAGAGACAATGGGAGAGGCCCCTGGAGAGGAAATAAGACGTCAGGACTAACAGTCGACCTCAGCATAGCGCAATCAAGATGTGCTTGATCACTTGTGAATTGATGTCAAACTCTGCATATTAATGTATCAAGATTGTCTGTGCTGGTTGGCTAGATGCCTAACTCTATCGCATTGCAAGTCGAGCTTTTTTTTCCTTTGATTTCTGACACTGCTCCTGCTAGATGAATGGGACTGATCCTGAGAGCGGACCAATTTCGAAGCGGCAAATTACAGCATAACGCGATCGTTGAACTATGTGTATTACTACAACGCTATGAACGACTCTAAGATCTGCTATACTCTACTCTAATAGAAGATACTATACTTTATTTAAACTTCAAGTATAATTCGAAAAGTGATGACATCAGCCAATTTAGAGTGATTCTTCTAATATGATCACCCCACAATTGTATGCATGATTTTTTTGTTGTTTGTTGTTATCCTGCACAACTGAGTACAAGCTACCTCTGTTTGCAACACATTACGCATGACTACAGGCTTGAGTCATCAGAATCTTGTAGACCGTTCTTCTACTTCACTTCATCAATCAAAAAGGTCTAGGTGACTTGTGTGTACGAGCTGTTCAATAACATTACAAAAGAGTCTGATGTGAGTCAAAAGTCTTCTTGTCGCAATCTCAGTATGTTTTAAAAGTTGTACTCTATCAAGCGAAGAAGTGCGGTCACGTCGGATATTGCGACGCGAAGTTCGACCCATATCAGAATCTAGGGACGAACTTACCTGCATGACAGTCAGCGATAGTAGATCTGACAAACGTAATCACAAATCTGGTTGCCAAGCGATTGGTTTATTCAGGTGTAAAGAAGATGCATGCAGTCCACCGACATCTAGTCAGCAACTGAAATCTGCCACCTATCGCTCTCAATTCACTACGATCGTACTGGAATCATCGTCTGATGGATTCGACCTTGAATGTGCTTGTTGTTTCTCTGATGTGGATTAGTAAGTCTTGAAAGTCGCAGTACGGCTGATGCTGACGAGTACATAGCAGAAACATTGCTCAGTGCAGTGATGGTCACCTCTTTTGCTCCACTTGTTTCACGAAGCTGGCAGAAACGACACTAGGTCAAGTAAAATTCGAACTAAAATGTATGGATCAGAGCCGTTGTCAAGCAGGTTTTGCACATGCCATCCAACAGCGTTTCCTAAGTGTACAGATACTAAAGGGCCTGAACAAGCTCGAAGCTTCGGATTGCATCGCTCAAGCCAAAGTTACAGATCTATATGAATGTCCTTTTTGTGGAGACATAAAAATGGACGATTGTAACACTTCAACCTTATATACATGCATTGCTCGCGATTGCTTGAAACGCAGTTGCAAGCAGTGTAGATCTGCATTTCATGTTGGTGTGAGCTGCCACGATGTCGAAGATAATGGTCTGCATGCTGCTCGACACAGGATTGCGGAATGCATGACAGAAGCACTCCTTCGAACTTGCGCAAATAATTCATGCAAGATTCCATTTTTCAAAGACGGCGGTTGTAACAAAATGCAGTGCCCCAAGTGTGGCCAAGGAATGTGCTATATTTGTCGTAGTGCAATCAAGGATTATTCTCACTTTGGAACGAGATGTCCTCTATATGATGACCTTGATGCACGTCACAACAATGAAGTACAAGCAGCCCAAAACATGGCTATTGCTGCAGAGATGGATCTGGCGAGCGAAAGAGACGCAAAAGCTTTGGTCATTGATTCTACTTTACAACATCGACCCACATCCATTCAGCAAACTCGCCACGAATTACGAGGTGTGCATGAAGTGCAGCTGCCAAATCCTGGATTTGTGCTGCGAGAGCATGTTGCGAATAGGCGGCCTGTACCTCTTCAAGGTAATAGGAAAGCAGAAGTCACTGTGTTCGTCCAAACAAGTCCTGGCCAACAGCGGACTCGGGTTTTGGAGGATGACTATATTGTACCAGTTTCACCGGGCCAGCTCGGCATAGCCCTTTCGTCTCCACTGCCCCTGGCATCTTCGCCTATAGCATCTTCAGTGGCTCGAGAGGCTCTTCTGAAGACCTCCAAGATTGCCAACTCTCGTCGACAGCTGGTACAGTCATTTGCTGCTTGCAAGGAAGTATCACAGAACCCTGCACTCAGCACCTGGTGTGGCAAGCACAGAACGAAGAGAGCCAAAGTCAGACATGCTTGCCAATCGCACTAATCTGTAGATGAGTACTATAGCCTCTTGAATTAGCTGCTAAATGTCTATAGAACTGTGTAGAAATGTAAGAAAAATGTAGTTTTGCTTGTAAATATAGAAGGACCCCACATATGAACTGTGGCGAGTGTTCTTTCATAGCCGGCCCGAGTGGGATTCGCTCCACCTGCTACTGAACTCCCAACAGAGTCGATCCATTATAGCTCGACGACCGAGAGAGTCATACTCGTCTTCATAGGCAGGCTAGATCGCATGCCATAATCCTCTCCCCAAACATCATCCAAACACTACTCGACTTGCAGGTCACCTTTGAAGGGAAATCGTCGCGTACAGTCATACTCCTGGGGCCATCATCTTTTCCAAAGATCCATCTCGAGGTTGCGTGAGCGGTCGAATGTCACAATGGCCAGCCGATCCATTCCGGCCAAACATCAACCACGACTCGCCCGATTTGGGTTCCATCACGGCTCGCAACACGGCCATCAACGCGGAACGACCTGTCTATCATCGATCCCTGACACGACCATGGAAGAAGAGGGAGATTTTGTCGTTTGCCAAGGACCCGAGGATCGTGCGGTTGAATGAGTACCGACTGCTCACGTTCCAGGAACTACGGACGCTCTTGTGTGCCGACCTCGAGATTCTCAAGATTCTCTACTCGGATGACTCGCATGCCGCCCGTCGCCAGACTGTACCACACACGAGAGGTCAAAGGGTGACCCACGGAGACTCGCGGCATCGAGCTGACGCGGGGAGAGCACGGCAGCAGCAGCAGCAGCAAGAGCGAGCATGTCATTCTCGAGAACGCATGGCGGCCTTTGACGAGACGAGGAGGCTCCTGCAGAACCGGATCGACCTCGTCTTTCACGTCTGGGTCTTTGTGAGGGCCTTCAACACCGAGCCGGACCTCAGCCCCCTCGACCGATTCCGTCTCCGGGTGTTGAGATGGTCGCCCTGGCGGCTCTGCTGTCACAAAGGCCGCATGAGCATGGACTTTGGGGTCGAGGACATCATTGCCTATATCCAACAACGCAAGGAGAGTCAATACCTCCTCGGCACAGAATCTGCCGCGACACCCTTCCTGGCCCAGGGCACGGGGACTCTCTTGTCCTTTCAAATCGACCTACCGGTCCAGACCCTCCCTCAGCAACCGATCCAACGAAACAGGTGACGGAACGAACAGACTGAGGGAGATGCATGACAAAAACTTGGGAAATTTTGAAGTGTATTGGCAACAATGAGCAGATTAGTGTCTTGTTTCTTGGGAAAAATGAAATCGTATATAAATGATAAAAAGACATCTGGCAGTAAAAGACATCAAGATGAGTCGAGATACGAATGAGACTAGATTCTTTCAACCCTGATTGTGTGCATGTCAGATACCGTCATTGTAGTCTATAATGTTGAGGATCATCGAGCCAGGCTCATCTCCCCAATGGTGTCATCATCCATGTCCACAATCAGGGCATCTCTTTCCCACGTCATCCTATCAAGGAAGAGAGAGAGAAGCTGCATGTTCCATTCCTGTAAAGCAGATGCAGAATCGAAACAAAGAAAAGAATGCATGCTTATACTCTTCATGGCCTGTAATGGATTAGCAACAACTGGCAAGACAGAAAACGCCGATTCTTGGTGACACGAAAAAGAGGACGAAGAAAGAAGTTTTTTTTTCTTTGAATATCGAGTGGTAGATAGCTAAACACCCCAAACTCTGAAAGTTCTTTTTTCGAAAAGGTTTTGGTGAATTGTCGAGACGAGGAGAGTATCCAGATTAGTCGAAGAGACCGAATCCCATGTCGTCGTCAGACTCCTCCTTCTCCTCAGCCTTCTCCTCGGCCTTTTCCTCAGCTTGAAAAAAGTCAGTCAATTGTCAAAAGTTTGCAGAACAGTACAAGTCGACTTACCAGCAGCTGGGGCGGCACCTCCTGATGAAGCAGCGGCTGGTGCAGCAGCACCTCCCGATGGAACGGATCCGAGCTTCTGCGAACCCTCGGCGATCAACTCGTCGATGGACTTGCCAGAGACCTCTGAGAGAAGAGACTCGATTCGGCTGTCCTCAGCCTCGATTCCAACAGTCGAGAGAAGGTTGGTGATGTCGGAAGCTAAAGAGAAAAAAGTCAGCGACTGGAAAGACATTTCTCAGAATTTCATTCCATCATTTCTCGTGATAGACCCTTGTCACAGTTTAACTCATGTTTTGGCTCGAGCAATATCGAGTCTCCCAAAACGACTGATACATCACAGAGAGTATTTTCTCCATAACGACACGAACCCATGAGATGACGAAGCAACAAAGTAGCTATCGAGAGAAGATGACTTGATGAAAAGCGAAAAGTGACGGACCTGATGGAGAAGTGTTTCCACCCTCAACGAGAAGCAAGTAAGCTGCTAGGACCTTCATATTGGATGTTCTGTCGACAACGGTTTAAGGCAATTGAATTAGCCGGTCGTGGACTTGATGCAGTAAAAGAGAAGGAACGGTGTGTCCTGCAAATAAGTTTTTACCGCAAATGCCGAAGGAGGAAAGCAGTCAGAGAAACCACGAGAACAAGTTTGGGGTTTAGCGTGATTGTCGTACTCTATAGACGATATCTTGGAAAGTAGTACGATTTGTACGATATAGACAGATAGACACGTGCTGAAAGCTGAGACTGATCTCTGGTCGACATGACACCGCAATGTTACTAAATTATACCTCTATTATTGGTCTGTAGCTCTCGTATAGCTTTAAATATGTACAGTGAATTACTGACCACATTGATCGTGTTTGCATGTTTGAAATGAACCTGTGACATTAACGTGTGACATTCGTGGTGCACTAATACGGAATTGGCTGAATTTCCTCTGATGCCGTCAGACTAGCTGCTCTCGACTGTTGCTCCTCCTGCTCAGTGACACGCATGTCACTCAGTCGAGAGTTGGCATTTGCAAGCAGGGCCGCAGGTGTGTCGAACTCTGCAATCTGCCCTGCTTCCAAGATCAGAATTTTGTCATAATCCAAGATCGTCTGGATGCGGTGTGCAATTGTAAAGACTGTGGCATCCTTAAAGACATCGCGAATCACCTCTTGGATAATTTGATCCGTCAAAATGTCCAGATTCGACGATGCTTCATCCAAGACGACAATCTTGGATTTCTTCAGACATGCTCGTGCCAAGCAGATGAGCTGATTCTGACCAGCAGAGAATTGGCCGTCACCAGAGTTCAGGAAGTAGTCGAGACCACCCTCGAGCTTCTGCAAGTGGTCTTTCAGACCGACCCGTTCAACCACCGTCCACAGCTCGGTATCTGATTTGAGGCCTTCCGGATCAAGATTGTCCCTGATTGTGCCTCGCCACAGTGCAGGATCCTGCGGAACGATGGTCAGGCTCGACCGAAGCTCCTCAAGAGACAGACTGTCCGTCTCTATGCCATCTATGACAATCTTCCCAGTCTGATAGTCCATAGCCCTGAACAAGGTCAAGAGCAGTGAAGACTTTCCCGATCCCGTCCGACCACAGATACCAATCTTTTCCCCAGCAGAAACCTTGAAGGAGACGTCGCGTAATGTCAGATCTGCATCTTCCCTGTCCACATACTTGGCAGAAACCTGCTTGAACTCGACCTCGCCTCGACTGAGCCACTCTCCGTGATTGACATCGGGCAAGAGATCCTCGCGAGGCAGTGCAATGAAGTCTCGGATCCGTTCGACAGCAATCATCGAGGTCTCCAGATTGGTAAAAGTCACGATGATGAATGTCAGATTATTTTGCAGTTGACTGATCTGAATGAATGCCAAACCGATCAAACCAGCAGATGCGGAATGCCGGGTTGCGACTGCCAGTATTGCCAAGCAAGTGACGAGCAAGGTGGTCATCAAATCCAGGACCTGATTGATGCCTCTCATGGTTGCATAGTTGAGGAAGAACGTCGGCTGGGAGTAGTGGATATGCTGAGAGTTTGCTCGCAGATAATCATCCTCCAGGCGTGCTGCCCTGATGGTAGTCAAGCCTCCCAATGTCTCGAGGAAGGATGTATAGAGCGGCGTCTTGCTCTCGAGTGCCAGAGTCTTCACTTGCCGCGATGTCCTGAGGTAGTATTTCTGCAACAAGAAGAGACCGGTGAGCAGGAAAGGTATCGTCACTGCTACGAATGGCACGGCTGCAACAACCACTCCAAACTGTGCCATAGCAAGCGTGCACCCAATAATGACATTGACGAGATTTACCGGAATCTCAAAGTCCACAGCAAAAACATCTTGTGTAAATCTATTGAGGATAAATCCAACGGGATTGTTGTTGAAGAAGGAGAATCTTGTCTGGAGAATAGAATCCAGCAATTGAGAATGTATGGTGCTTCCTGCTCGAACCGACCAGAGGTATGCAACACAATTGAGCGTGACCAAGAAGAATCCCAGGTAGACAAGAACAAAGACCCACATGATGCCCAGATAGTAGCCCAGAGTGCTGCGTGCTTCATCCGCAGACTGATTGGCCCAGTGTCGCAACCAGAGCTGCAGAGAGACACCAGCTACAGAGGCAATGATGGCGGAGAGGATGACAATGAAGAACTGACCATGACCGATGATTGTGAAGTACCACCGATACACATCAAATCCTCTTGCGTACTGAATGACCTGAGTTGTGTCTACAACTTGATAGTCACCAATGTCCTTGCCTTGTTCAGTTGCTCGTGGCTTGTCATTCTCACCATCATCGCCCTCGTGCTTGTCCTGTTTCGTTCGTGCTTCCGTCAGGAGTGAGGCGACTGGGCCATTCGACCTGCTCAGCTCTGCCCAGTCGCCCTGCTCGGCAACGCTTCCCTCCCGGAGCAGAATGATTTTGTCTGCACTTGATAGCCGCGAGATGCCATGGGATACCAGCACAACCGTCTTTCCTCGAAGGAGTCCTCCCGGTCCAAACAAGGATGTGAAGATGTGGGCCTCTGTAGACTTGTCTATAGCAGAGAACACATCGTCCAGTAGGTAGATTGGCGCTCGAGAGTAGAGTGCCCGGGCCAAGGCAATGCGCTGTTTCTGTCCTCCAGACAAGTTCTGCCCCTTTGATCCTATCGATGTCTGATCGCCGTCCTTCATGAGCATGATGTCCTGCCCGAGGGCGCACGAGAAAATCACTCTGTTATACCAGGTCGCGTCGTAAGGATACATGGACGTGATGTTGGCTTTCAGCGTTGCGTTTCGAATCCAAGCATTCTGTGAACAGAACGCAATAGGTAGATCTGGTCGGTCCACTGTGCCGCCGGAAAGATGCGTCTCTCGCAGCAAGGAAAGCAGGAGACATGTCTTGCCACTACCGACTTCGCCAACAACCATGGACAGCTTCCCAGGTGGGAAATCTATGGACAACCGGTGTAAGGTGTCTGCTTCCGCCTGGGATGACCACCTGAAAGAAGCATCATTGAGCTTGAGTCGTCGCGACTGGCTTCTCAATGGACTCAGAGCAAAGTCTGGCTCATCAACGTGAATTTCTGCAGTCCCGACGACGGGATCTTTCCATGTCTCTGCAGAGGTTGGAGATGTGTCGGCGGATCTCTCAAAGTCGACAGCAGAGAGGAATTTTTGTAGGCG
Organism: Taphrina sp. SM11; assembly: GCA_004000165.1. Classification (NCBI taxonomy): domain Eukaryota; kingdom Fungi; phylum Ascomycota; class Taphrinomycetes; order Taphrinales; family Taphrinaceae; genus Taphrina; species Taphrina sp. SM11. The sequence continues at coordinate 309,038 of RHDT01000320.1, read as the reverse complement.
TATGATACTGCCCCAGGCGGCGAAGATATTAGGTAGAGTGTGCATGATGATGGCCAGCGGCTGAACGAGAATGATGATGAGTGACAAGGCAGTAAAAGTGACTTGAGTGTCAAGTTGTCTGCCTGTCCTGACGTATATCAGGCCATAAGCCAGGAATCCGCTGGCCGTTGCAATGGCATCACTCCCATCGCCACACAGGATTGTATAGACTGTCAATTGGAACCACTTTGTGAGTAAATGGAGCTCTGTATCGCGCAATGTAGAGATTCGAGGACGCACGACTGTCTTCTCGTACGCAGACAGCTTGATTGCCTTCATGTTTTGCAGAAACGATGTCACTAGTCCCACCCGTTTCTCCGTCTCTCCTGTCCAGTTCGAGTTTGCCTTCAAAATCGCTGGTCCCAAGACCACCGGCATGAAGATGATGGCTGATGTCACGCCCAACACGGCAAACATGGCATATCCAAGCTGTCTATACAGCAGAAACAGTGCTATTCCGACAATCATCAGATTCTGCCAGGGATCATGCAGCAATCTAAACATCTCACAGATCTTCTGTACATCGACTGACATGTACGTCGCCGCATTCCCACTGTGTGCTCCATTCTCAGAAGTGCTGATTGTCAGACTCTTGGAGTACAGAAGACTCACCATCGCTCCTCGGAACCGGGTCGTCAGATGGAGATTCAGCAGGAGATAGGTACTCTTTGCCGTAGCGAGCGTGAAATAGAGCAAGAAGCACGCTACGACCAATCCCCAGCCATGATAGGCTGGTTGCGGAGTCATCGTCGAGTAGGATTCTGTAAAGCCGATGAAGCTGCTGATGAGCTCTGGCTGACCCAATGTAGTACCGACGAGAATCAATCCTGGTCCTGCAGACGCGAGCATCTGCCACTTGAACGTCGTGAAAATTGCCCGACTCAAGGACTTGCTAGCTTGAAACGCCTCGAGCAATGCCTTGGCATCTCTCTCTGCCGTCGAACTGCTGTAGTATCCGGCCACTTCGTCCAGTTCAAGCTGCCTATTGTAGCCGGAGTTGAAGAGCGGAAGGAGCCAGAGCTGGAGACAGACGGATGACCAGAAGCTCGACAGTGTCTCCGGAGTCGATTCCTGCAGGAACGAGTCCAGCAAGATCGACCTCTTTGTCCAATTTTCCGTGATATTCAGCAGACATCTGATTGCAAATGTTGCACAGAGTACTGCAAGTCTATCGGCTGATATACCAGCAATTGCCGACGTCCGCACAAGCACGGCATTCGTCAGGACTGTGATTGCCAAGTAGAGGCCGAGAAATGTGCTTGGAGAGGGCGAATAGAAGTGCTGAGCCATGCTTGCCAACCCCAGCGCCAATCCCTCGAGCAGCGGCATGACAGACGCTGCCCTGGCCACTCCACCATCATGCATACAATCTCGTATCGACATGGCCGTCAGCAGAATCGAAAGTATTGCAAATGCGCCATTCAGCACCTGAAAATGAATGTCAGCGACTGCTTTCACGAGCACACGAAAGAAGCACATACAATCTTGATTCCCAAGAGTCGTGTCAAAGGTCGCACACATCTCATGCGTCCTCTCGCGGCACCCACGATGAGTACCGTCACGGCACATAGCAATGCCACGGGAATAATCCGCAGCACCGAGTCTTCAAACTTGAGTGTAAAGTCAAAGACACGACAATCAGACACAGGCCCGAACCTCGCATCGTTCGGGCAAATCAACGATGCCGCCATCCACAACTCTGGACAAAAACAGGTCCGCCTCGACTACGCGAAGTGCAAGCACGAGGAGGAGGGTCAAATCTTTGGAGCAGATTGAAGATTCGGATGTCCAGAAGGAAACCACGCGAGGGGTAGAAAAGGGCAGGCGAGAAGGGGGGTGGGTTAGGGGAAAACCTTATCTATCGACCAACAGATGAGCCGATCGCCAATTTTATTCTGCGGAGTCGGACTTTCTTTGGCGCCCCCAGCGGCTTCTCCTTCCCTGCCCACATCAAGAGTGGGGCCACTCTTGGGCTCTCTGTAGGTGCCAGGATGAGCCTATTCGACTTCTCATCACTGAAAAGGGCCTACCGTCATCATACGTATCTGACGCTCTGTCTCGTTGATCGGATCGATTCGAATCAGAAGACATGTAGGATGGAGTTGCAGCAAGATACTCATCAGACTGATCACTCGACGCACACAAGAGATTGAGTATCGTGTGACAGAGGTTAGGTTCTACAAGTTGGACACAAGAGTACAAGATACAAATAAACACTTACATTACTATTGCGACCAAAAACTAATATTGAGTAAAGAGAATCATGATCATGAGATTGCTCGTCGATCAGTGACGGTAGTCACCTTGTGGAGCCTCGCCATATGATGCACCCTGAGGAGTGGAAAATTGTGTCTGACCATATCCCTGCTGTGGCTGTCCATAGTCACCATGAGTCTGAGCTATGGGAGCAGCAACCGTGTACTGACCATCAGAATATGGTTGCACATCATGAGAAACAGCACCTGCTTGATGAACTGACTGATTCTGGGAATATTGCGTGTAGGTTCCAATTTGTGGCAGATAGTGACCACCATCAGCAACACCTTGATTGTTTGCAGGGAGCGGCTGACCGGCATGGACATCCTGTGCATAGACTTGCTCTTGGTGATTGAATGCTCCGGCTTGGGTTTGTTGGTGCTCACCTGCTACATGAGCATTGTTACCCGAATAGTGCTGCTGAATATGAGGATCCGAGTGGGCCACAAGGTTCAGCCGTGGGATATGGTAGGGGTATGCTCTCGTCTTGCCATCATCCTTCATCTGGTCAATCTCGACGTTGATGTTGACCAGGAGAGCGCCTGAATCGGATGCTTGTCCAATGGAGCACCAATTGCGCCGGGGCAAGAGACATTTGTTGTTGAGCTTTTTGCCCGTGACATCCTCGTCAAACACGGGAACTTGTGTCTCGTCGCACTTGTCATCTAGATGATGCACCTTGTTCCGACGTGAGAGCACATTGGAAACAGCTTCGGCCGGCGGAGTGTTGACAATGGCAGAAGACACAATGTTTGGAATGTAGCGATGATCTTGCTCACGAGGAATATGCAAGCTGGTGTTGGAATAGAATTCTCCAATACTTGCAAGATGCACATCGCCTCCGAGCAACGTCACTCGCACAGAATGAGACAGGGCTAGATCCTGGAGTCTGTGGATAAAGTCATTTCTCTCTTGCTTGTGGTGCTTGGCAGTCCAATGATCACTAAAGAAGATTAGATTGGTGTGAAAGATGAGGTTACACGACTCACTTCAGATCATCCAGCAGCTCAACTCCTTCATCAAACTTTTGCGTAAAGCCAGACAAGACCCCTGTCTTGCCCAGGACCTTCAAGGGGTTCATGGCCTTCGAGGTCAGAAGCTCTTCAAGCCACACGAGCCGAGGATAAGCGATGGGAACGCCGAGCAGAACAATGAGATGCTCCGTCGTGCCCTTGACAATTTCGGTCTGCAGACGAGAAAAGCACTTGTTGTATGTCTCTGGAGTCACGATCTGATACTTTGTTCTCTCTGTCCGATTGTCAAACCCAAAGAAGACAGTCCTTGGTCCCAGATGAGAGACAATGTTTCGAGAATGTTCTCTGATGTAAGGACCCCTCTCTGTGCCGTAGATCCAGGCTTTATTCGACGTCTCCGGATCGGTAGGCATGCTCTGGTGTTGAAACAACATATAGTATTTGAAGGCAATATTTCCAAGTCCAGAAAATACGGGAGATTTCATGAAATGATCAGGATAAGAGCCAAACCCATCGATGATGTCGTGATCGTCAAAGATATTCACCATAGGGATCATTCCGTTTGCCTTGCCAAACTGCCCCTGACGGAACCACCAGCAATAATGTTCAAAGTAAAAGGACTCCAATTCGTGCTCCATATCGCTTGTGAATGGCCGTGCAGTCTTGTGCTCGAGGGTAGACATGTTGAGCCACTCCTTGAAGAGAGCACAACGACGAGAGACGAGATCACAGTAGATCTGGTCGCCGCCACCAAGCATGACGTGGAAGGGCTTCTCTTGATGTGTTCGAAGGACGTCTCGCCAGAGAGGATCGGGTCCACAGAATTTGGTCTGATCGACGGATAGGGAGAATCCATTGCATGAGTGAAACATGATGTTCATGGTCTCGTGGACACTTGGTACCCAGAAAGGAACTGCTTCGGAGGCATTGATGGAATAGGCGATGTTCTGAGCTTGATCCAACATTGGAATCTCCAGATCCCAACGCCAGAAGGATGCGCCAAAGATGGTATGAAGGACGATTCCCTGGACCTCTGTCCCTGTAGACAGGCGCAACACTGGTCTCTGTCCATAGTCGCTCTCAGCATCTATCGTCACGATAAGCACACTGCCTTGCCACATTGGCCGCTGCGCGTTGTAATCCGTCGTCACATATCTCAGCAGAGGCCCACACTTGACTGAGAGCGCAGGATTGGCCCCACGAAGGAGACCAGCCGTGTCCCTCTCAGAACCGGCTAGCGAGAGATGTTCCATATGTTGAATCAAGCCATCGCCATCGGGAGTGTCCAAAGCATTGCGCATGCCAGATTGAGTGTATCGCTTGTCCTTCAGCGGGTCGTCCGTCATGAGCCCTGTCGTGAGGAACGGATCCTCGGCTTCCAAAGGCACATTGATGGACGGACTCGTCTTGTGATGCTCAGAGGACGAGTCACCACTCAACAATGCTTTCTCGGCCTTTATCTTCTCAGTACCAATCTTGGTCCGCAGCTTGTCAAAGACACCCATGGCCTCCCGAACCTTGCGCAAGACTCTGCACAAGTCGCGAGCCTGCAGATTACTGGTAGATGAAGCTTCAGGAGGAAGCTATCCTTGCGAGAGATGTCTGTGCGAGTCTCTCGCTCCAATGTGGCCCCTGGTTGGCGTGTTGGGCGGGTGGGCTGAGGTCGATCTGCTAAGCATTGGAGGCTGAATCTCTGGCATTCGCCCGCGTGCACGCAATTCACCGGATTCTTCTATGACGAAATCAAATAAAGCTTCAATCTACTCCGCTACAACTGACATCTTCATTGTTCATGGCAAGCGCAAAACGCTTGCTCTTCATAACTCTGTTCCTCATCTGAACTGTAGTCCTCTTCCTTTTCCACTACATCCTCGAATACATTCTTGGAAAATGGCATGATCTAGCAACAAGAATCTCTAATAGATTGTCTCGCCAGATTCTGGACTGTTCCCAATCATGTCTTGCCATTGTGCTTCCAACCAAGCCCACAGATCATCTGCCGTTGCCTTCATGCTGGCGAGCACATCATTGTGCTCTTTGCCCGTGGCAGCCGAATTTGCTACGCTTGAAGAAAGTTCGTCGAGCTGTGCATTTACCCCCTGGGCTTGAGAGATTGCCTCGGCGCCAAGCTCTGGTGGGTCATGCTGGTCCTCATCGTCTGTATAGCCCGTGTCCTTGGCTGCCTCAGCTTCGTAGAGTGCCTTATCAGCTGCTTCGTTCTCCCAATCAATTTTCGTCTCAGGTACAGAGATTGTCTGCTCAGACTCTGCATGATCTGCAAACTGCGTGCCAGCATCATCGGCCACATCTGTCATTTCCGCTACAGATTCTCCGGCTATTGGAAGCATGCCCGTGAGACTGGGAACCTCCGTCATATCCTTGATCGTGTTATATACCGTCGCGCTCTCCTCCGCTTCTTGTGTAGCCTTTTCCATAGCTTTGACACGAGCATGGGTTTTGAAGCCCACTACACTGAGGGCGCCTGCTATTCCCAATAGCAATGTCAAGAGACCAAAGATGAGAATGCGCCTTGATTTTCTGGACAATCTTCGGTCCCTGACGTTTCCAGATCTCTTCTCATCGTAGAGCGGATCCTCTGAAAGTAAATTATCTACCTCGTCGTCGCTGTTGTCCTTATCAGAGCCCGGCGCTCGGAAGGATGAATCCATGCTATCTCTAATGTCGCCCGACGAGCGAGGAATAGCATAATCGAAATGAGTAGGTCTTCTTGCAGGCGCCTGTGCGCTGTCCTTGGAAAGCTTGGAGTATTTTCTAGGCATCGTGTATATTGCTTACTCGAACAGGTTTCGTCAATGGACGACTTGTTAAATGCATTGATGGTCAGAGAAAGTCGATCAAAGCTGGAGCCGACTAAGCACTGACACCGTGGCGAGTGTGTCACGTGTATCCTCACGTGGCTTATGAAGACAGGTCTCTGGCGCCCGTTTTATAGTGTCTAAAGTGGAAGTGGTCGATGAAGTGTTGGATGGGTGGAACAGTAGGAAGAAATGCTCGAATCAAGCAAGACGATTGGGACGATTGAGACTATAAAGGTCAAGATTTGAGTGCAAGGAGCTTACTTTGCATTTCTCCAGCATCCTTTATCACAGCTGTAGGCACGCCTGCGAGTGCTGCAACTTTCAGACCATGAGAATCTTGACACACGCCTTCTTTGATCTCATGATCAAAGGCGAATGTTCCATCTGGACTCTCTATGATATCTGTGCAGAGTAGTCCCACACATTCCCAATCACGTACGAGGTCAGCCAATTCGTGAAAGTGAGTCGAAAAGAGCGTGCGGCATTTCTTGTCCATCAGAGCCTTAAGGCAAGCATATGCGATTGCGGTGCCATCGATGCTGGTTGTACCACGACCGACCTCATCCATCAATACGAGGCTGGCCCCTGTGGCCTTTTCGAGGATGAAAGCTGTTTCTTTCATCTCACACATAAACGTACTTTCATTTTGGTAGAGATTGTCGCTGGAGCCAAGTCTTGAAAAAATGGCATCGCATATGCCAATGGTCGCCGCTTCGGCAGGAACAAAGCTTCCAATCTGTGCCAATATCTGGATCACTGCTACTTGCCGGAGATAGGTGGATTTTCCACCCATATTGGTACCCGTGACCAGATAGATTGAGTCTGAAGAGTCAAAGTATGTAGAATTGGGAGTAAATTGCAGTCCTCGAGTCCGAAGAGACGTTTCTACTACTGGATGTCGGCCATTTACGATACTGGTAGTTTGCTCTCTTGTCAAATGTGGTCGTACCCAGCCGTGCTCCGCAGCGATTTCCGCGAAGCTCTGTGCGAGGTCCAATTCGTCTAGAACTCTGGCATTCTGCCGAATCTTGCTTGATTGTCTCAAAACATCACGGCGAAGTTTTTGAAAGGCTTTAGCCTCCTCCTGTTGTATTCTTATTTTGTCTGCCTCGATACGCGTACCTAGATAGGACCACTCTGGAACATGGTACGATCTGGTTGATCGTGTGGATCCTACACTCTTGCAAGCAGGTATAAACGAATTCATGTCCAACTTACAGTCGGCACCCTTGACATGTACGATGTGCGATAGTCCTGGTAAGGTTTTCAGTGTCAATGTCGAAGCTCCAGTCTTTACTTTGAGAGAATTCTCGAGGTTGGTTCTCTCTAGCATCATGTTATCCAAATTCTTATGCGCCTCTCGCAGAACGGCTGAAGCAGAAGGCTTCATCGTGAACGAGACTTCCCTCTCGATTGCTTTTCTGCGACGTTCGACATTCTTGAGGGGATTGTTCATAGCCCCGAGGACTTCTTCCATCATGGCAGCGGCTGACTCGGCATTCTCTCGATTGCGTTGAAGTAGACCGTCCTCATCTACCGAAGAAGTGATTTTTCTCTTGATATCCGCAAGGTCAGTCAGTCTTGAGCACAGATGATGCGCTTCCGGGTGTTTCGCCAGAAGGTTCGCCAGATCTGTAGCGACCTTGATTGCTCGTGTTATGGTGATCAGGTCGTCAACTTCACCACGTCCAAATCCGAAGCGCTGTAGAACGCGGACTGCATCTCCACTTCCTTTCAGATGCCTGCATATCTCAATCTTCAATGGTTCGTTTTCGTTGAGAAGTTGAACTAGATCGAGTCGTTGATTCAATTCTGTAACAGAAGTAATCGGAGACACAAGCCAATCTTGCAATAGACGACAGCCGGACTGAGTTAGGGTTCTTTTTATTGTATGTAGCAGTGATCCTCTCGGTGTCTGATTCCTCATGGACTTTCGAATTTCGAGCGAGTAGAGGGCATCACTATCGATTGACATCGTATCGGCGGCGACTTGCTTAACGGGAGGTATTGTACTTACGCATGACTCTGGTAAATTACATGCGACGTATTCGAGTAGTGCGGAGCCAGCCAGAGCTTCCACGTTGGTAAAGCAATCCTGTGATCCTTTGACAAGCTCTCGCCAGGTCCGACTTGGGGTGTTCAAGGTCGGAACATTAGTCACAATCAAGTCAGTAAGCACAGAAGAATCAAAGTCCGTAGAAACAATGACTTCTTTTGGGGAAATCCTCATCAAATGTGATTTCAGATTAGCTGCCTCACAGTCCTGTGTAAAGAACTCGCCGGTACTAAGATCCATCCAAGCAAGGCCATACTCCCCGGGAGTCGTACTTGATGATCTAGCAGAGAGCAGAAAGTTGTGATTTTCACTTTCCAGGAATTTTTCATCAATCAAGGTGCCAGGAGTCACAATTCTGCTTACCCTCCGCTCGAATAAGTTTTTGTTATTCAGGTCAATCGGACCCTTTCCGTCTGGACCTGTGCTCCTTGTGAACTCCTCGCTGATGGCAACGCTTTTATGCATATCTTCCACAAGGATCTTGAGATATCTGTCGAGTTGGAAGAACGGAAAGCCTGCCATAGCCACAGGACCCAATTTAGTCTCTCGATAACTTCTCTTCAGGCCTAATTCCTGATGGAGGTCTTCAGCATGATTGAAGTAGAGTTCGTAGAATCCTCCAACACGAGTGAGAACGATACAATGAGGATAGTCCTGCATATTATTCAATGCACCTTGTAGCACAGTCGAATACTGCAGAGCATTCTGTTTCGCGTGGTCTGTCTCAGTATCGAGACCATTTGAAAGTTGAGGAAGAGCAGGCAATGCTACAGCACCGTGCTGGAGGCCTTGCTCAAGTACCACACTTTTCGTAACTCGCTTTGCGTACTGTCTCACGCCGCAGGATTGGATTCTTGGCAACACTCGTCCGGTCCGGAAACGGCATCGTCCAAAAATACCACGCATGCATCCTATAGCTATGCTCTTATCTTTTTCTTCTTAGTCTCAGATAAGTTTAATGTCGCAAGACCTGCAAGTATCCTTCCAAGCCGTCTCAAGGACAATTCAAAAGCCTGGGAGAGACGAAGCTGTCCCCCAGACGCCACTGATCATCAATTCCGAGAGCTGATGGAATTCGATCGGGCAACGAACCAAGTTTGTGAGAGAGTCAAGGGCACAGAAACAACCTTGATACCACAACAATTATCACAGTCTGATTCTTGCCATGATAAATCTACAAATGAAATAGGTCTACATAGTCTCTTGTAACTTTCCCCGCCAATTTTGCCTGCGCTAACTGTTGTTGCAAATATCATCTCAAATCAAAACATGTAGTTATATTTCATTCAAAGGCACGACCTCCTTCGTGCTCAAGCCGTGTCCTCAATGACACGAGTCACAAGGATCGAGATATCGTCCTTCTTGCCGCCCATGAAGCCGATACCTTCGCAGATGGCTTTATCTCCAAATGGACTCTCGCCCCATTCATCCGCCATCTTCTCCCTGGCGAGAGCACAGAGTTTGCTTGATATCCTGCCAAGATCGGACGGGTCGGAGATCTCTCGACCAGAGTCTCTAGCGGTCTTTTGCTCAGCCTCGACCACTTCGATGATTTGAGCAGGATAGACATTGTCACCGAGACCGTCAGTGCTTGTTATGATCACGTCACCAAGCTGCAGGTCGACAGTAGTTAGGACGGAGGACTTTGCCGGAGTGTCGGGAGAATTGTGTCCGATTTGGTACGGGCAATCGAACCAGTGTTGCTGTTCTTCCGTCTCAAAGACAATGGTGCCATCACGAATGACAAGCATGCCAGAATCCCCAATATTGACCACGTTCAACCGTGTGCCCGGAGCATCGGGAATAGATTGTATCGCAGCCACAAGTAAGGTTGTCGATCCTTGATATTCTACTTCTGCCCCATCATCTCTCCTGTGTTTCTCGTGTTTGTTTAGGGGATCCGACATGCTTGTGGTTGTAAAGTCTCCCTTTGGAGAGGGCCCTGTCGGACGCGACGTCGGGTGGCGGCACATGGCCATTAGACTATGATAACTCTCCTCCAGCAGATCTATGATACTCTGACCAGATATGCCCTTGTCGTCTTGGTCTTTTGTCCCACTCTCTGGAGCCAGGGCGTCCATCTTTTCTGCAAAGGACGTGATCATGAGTCGCGACCACAAACCAGCACTGCCGTGTTCTCGTCTGTTCCACTGCCCGACACCATCTGCCACTCCAAGATATCGGCTCGTAGCAATACTGCAGTCATCTCCCGTCGCCTCACCACGCAGATTGATCGACGCGAAAGGTTTTGGCAGGGGATAATTCTTGAACTTGGGATGAGAGGACGATGCGGACAAGAGTCGCAAGCGCTTCATTCCGACGGACTGTGAATCAATCGGTCTCGTCCACGATTGGTCTCGCAATCGAAGACTTCAACCCGCACCCTCTGCTGCCCGCAATGCGTGTGTTGGACTTGCCCTGAAATGACGTGTGTCGCAATACTTCAAGTCAGGCAAGACCACAATGGAAACTGTCGTCTCCTTCACGCATTCGTTCAACACGTCCAAGCACGGCGGCTCGGCACCGATACGAAATACGAAAGTGGCAGACTCAAGTTCGGAATATCCGATTCACAATTTAATCATACAGGGACAGAAGAGTGGCATGGGAAGAAGAATAAGGAGGACGTGGTGATGCACTTGGCGTGTGACAGCAGCTGTATTGAGATACTTGGGAATTCGGTCTCAATAAGATCCACGATGCATAAAAGACTCCTTGGTCATTCGTGATCCTCCTCATGCAGACCTGGACAGTTCTTCAGATCCTCCTCATCGGCATATTGGCAACCACACCAGAAGCAATAACGATGTGTAGATCTGAGATACGTCAGGATGGCATCGAATCGAACAGAAGCATCGAGGCTTTCAAATGCATCTAGTTCGGGATCGTCCTGCTCTTCTCCCTCTTCTTCGTACACAGTATCCCTCAAGCGTGTCCCGACCGATGCTCTGGACGGCTCACGGGATTCGTCATTATACTGCCGTCCAGAGAAAGTCAATGCAGAATCCAACATCTGTTGTCGAAGAAGTCGCTCCTGCTCGGCTCTCTTTCGTTGAACCACCAATGAACGCCATAGGATGTTCACAGACTCGGTCAGCTCGGCAGCACTGCCATGGTGTATGATAGGAGCTTGGGATTCTTGCTGCATCTCTGCTGCTCTAGTGTCGAGCGTTTCACATATCTTTTGGGCGGCATGAATACGGCCATCGAGACGTCTCTCGTCTGCCGCAGTCAACACGGAAGTACGATACTGTGATTGTTCCTGATCCACCTCCTTCGCAAGCTTTTCAGCCTTTTCGACCACTTCCCGTCGAGTCTGTTTGTCCAAGCCAAGACCACGGCGAGCATTCTGTTCAGAGGTTAGAAGGGGCTCTACGATACCTTGTCCACTAGAGCCAAGAGCATCACCTGGGTTGTACCCCATTTTCTTCATCATCTTCATTGCCTTACTTGGCTTCTGCTCGGCTATCGATAAATGCTCTTTCGTGGAGGATAGTGGACCATCTCTGCTGGTCGAACCTTTGCCAATGCCACGACGTCTCGGTGGTTCATCATGATCGAAAGTCATATTCAGATAGTCGTCTTCCTCTTCGTCTTTGCCCGTGACCAATCTGTCCTCTGAAGCATTTGCCTTGTGGCCAGTACGCGGCTCTTCGGATGCCTTAGATTTACCACCATCATCCTCGCTCAATTCCGTTTCATGCTCTGTCAGCCAGGACGGTAATTTCCGTTTGCGTTCCATCTCAAACCCAGACCGACTAAGAACAACCCACGAGCAAAGGATGTGTCTCAGGGTGAATACTTGCTTTCCTGCTACCTCATTTTTCTCCCCATGAGGTCACTCTTCACGCAAACTCGGATCCCATATTCGGAGTCGAAGAGGTAGAGAGATGGCATTGATGTAGACGAAGACGACAAGCGAGAGCACAAGAGGAGGAGGATAGGTAAGAGGTATAGCGATTCGAGTTTTCATGAGTGGAGGAAGTGCGCACGGGCAACAAATCGTGGAGTTGCTCAAGAATCGCATCTCAATTTCGAAAGATCGACGTCATCCATCATCAGCGCTTCTCCCTATGGGTTCTGCGTGATGATCTGAGTACTCGATACAGCAGTATCTGACACAGTCAAATAGATAACGACCACTCTCTATGCCTTCCTCAAAGACGATGCTTGGTAGGGTCAAACAGATCATTCCGCCGCTGTCGGAGAACTTCCACAAAGGTCAGGCTGGTCGGACCCTAGTAGTTGGAGGCAGCGAGAACTACACTGGCGCCCCGTACTATTCGTGTATGAGCAGCATGCTTTTGGGAGCAGATATGGGACACATCTGTTGCGAGCCGGGAGCTTCGAATGTTATCAAGACGTATAGTCCAGATCTCATCGTCTATCCTCAGATGCGGCAGGCTGTACACGCACAAAAACATGAGACGAAAGAGCAGATTGCAGAGGGAATATATCCTCTGCTCGAGAGAATGCATGCGGTCATCATCGGACCGGGCCTTGGTCGAGAGGAATTGATGCAGGCTACTGCGGCATTGCTCATTAAGAAGATTCGTGAGAAGAATATTCCACTGGTTGTCGATGCAGATGGCCTTTGGCTCATCAAAAATGAACCAGAGCTCGTGACTGGCTATGCCAACACGATCTTGACCCCGAATGTCATAGAATTCGGTCGCTTGTGTGACGCCATGGGAATCGATGCCAAGAGTGGCAGACCCGAGGAAAAGTGTAAGGAACTGGCCAAGAAGATGAATGTGACGATCGTGCAGAAGGGGAAGACAGACTACATATCAAATGGCGAGGACGTCTACACTGTCACATCCGAGGGAGGACTTAAACGGTGTGGAGGACAGGGAGATGTCTTGTCCGGGACTCTTGGAACCATGTTGGCCTGGCGTTCCTGTTATCAAGACAAGCTGTGGGACCACGATAACTCCATCTCGGACGGTGAGTCCATCCTCCTAGCCGCATATGGTGCATGTACAGTCACACGTTTCTGCAGCAAGACTGCCTTCAAGGAGAAAGGGCGTGGGATGATGGCTACAGACCTCGTGAACAGCGTCGGAAGAGCTTACCACGAGATCTTTGAGCAGGAGGGCGAGGCGAAATTATAAGATTCTCGACGAGTGGCGAGCAGTCGAGAGTGGCGAGCATAGAGATATGTTGGACGACAAGCTCTACTTAGAGCGATGAGATAGATCTCCCATCATCTGAAAATTTCATCAATTTCTTCTTTCCTCGTATCCTTCCAGTGCTCGAATGCCCCGCAATTGCGTGAAAGCCGTGTCCTTTTCCTCGAGGACTCGACCCACTCCAGCGTCACGCGGTAATGATATTGAAAGTTTAGAGTGCATCCATTCAGTAGGCTGCCTGATTATACTTCGGTTGTGGTATAAGCACGAGAAATTCGATGTCTATTGAGGAGATGCTTTCTAGACTTCGTCAGGTCAAATGGAATGCACCTTCGGACCTGCCCGACACAATGCGTTATGCTGCTGTCTTGTGTCTGATGTATCCCACTCAATCTACGAGCTCGAAAGATAGTGCCAGTGCAGCCACTATAGACTTGCCTGAACACGGCAAATCTTGCGAGCCAGATGACCTTAACATCGTGCTTACGCTCAGGTCATCCACTATGCGAAGTCATGCAGGCGATGTCTCTTTTCCCGGTGGTCGCCAAGATGAAGGAGAAAATAACTGGACAACGGCTTTGAGAGAGGCAAATGAAGAAATCGGGTTTCCATATGATTACGCGCCCAGACTCGAACGTCTGTGTGAATTTCCACCATATCTCAGCAAGAATAATCTTCTGGTCACACCCTGCCTAGCCTACACTCCTGTGGACCCATATGAACATGGATGGAAACCAGAACGCAGCATCGACGAAGTAGAGGAGATTTTCTGCATCAAGTTGAGTGAAATCATGGAGGCTGAAGGCTATGAAGGCAAGTGGATGACATGGTACGCGCTGAGATGGCGACTGCATCAATTCTTCCTCCAAGGTCTACCCTATCCCTTCTCGAGTCGGGAGAAGAAGCGCATTTGGGGTCTCACTGCTCGCATCCTTGTCGACATTAGCCGGACGGCATTTGACAGAATCCCATCATACGAATTCGTTGACGAGCTCGGTGACCAGTCCCGCATACTCAAGGCTCTCAGAGATGGGACCTTTGGCAAAGAAGGCTCGGAAACAAAGGCTCGTGCCGAAGCGACTGGAGAGGGACAGATTCAGGGGGAGACAGATGCTACAATGCCCAAAAGACGCAAGATATCTAGAGCTGGAGTGATTTGACACTTCAGCTCGCGCACAAAGATTGATCACAGACAAAGCTGTTGTGGATAGATGCCACAGAGCTACCGAGCCGATGAACTCAGTCCGCTACAACAGGTTGTGGCCGGACTAATTTGCAGCCCATCGTATGGGAAATACGTCAAGCACATGATGACGGTGGGATGAGTACAGCCTTGTCGGATCGTGGACTTCACACGGCAGCACAAGTATCTGCCGATGGTGAGAAAGTGCGCAGTGGGCTTCAGCATCGAAATCTCCCTCCGGTGCGAGTGAAACAGGACGGAAAGAAGAAAAGCGGCAGATCTCCGAGTGGCGCCCAATTCCCGCATCCCGGAACAAAGTGCCGGTAGAAAGACAAGTCATTGACAATTGCTGCTCTTCTGCTGTCTCGGTATAGGACCGGAGTCTGATACTACTGAAAGTGCACAACTATTTTCTCCAGAATACAAAGGACGTCAAGCACAGTCGCCTGGCTTCAGATGTGGTGCAAGGTGAAAAATGAATTTTCTTCGCTCTGCCGAGTGACCGAGATCCGAGGATATGACGAGATGGCGCGCCTCTGACAGTTGAAGCCTTCAACCTCCGTTCTATCAGATTTGTCATTGAGAGTGTGCGCAGCAGAGAGGACGCTGTGCTTCCTTTTAAGACTCTTATTATGCCAAGGCATGGTTGAATTAGAGTACCGGAGGAAGACCCCTGACCCGGGTTTTCGAGCTGAATAAATTGGCCCACTCCAGACGATTATCCTTGTGCACTGTGCAGGATGTTGTTTTTGAAACTAGTCTTCAGCTCAGTCACCCTCGCGTCGCCAGTGAAGGAGTCTCGTGTGGTATCCTCATCGAATCTCGCATTACAGAAGAGGTTGACGCCGTCGGGATCGTATGCTCCTTCCGAGGCCGCTTGCCCATCCTACCCACTTGTGCGTAATGCGACATATCTCTCCCCAAACGAGACTGCCTTTATTGAAGATCGAAAGAACATTACGAAGCCTGTTTTGAGAGAATGGTTATCGAGAACAAACTTGAGCGACTATGAAGCACTGTTTGATGCAAATTATGTACCAAATCTGGCACTCGCTTTTTCAGGAGGTGGCTATCGCGCGATGCTTGACGGCGGTGGAAAGCTGAATGCCTTCGATTGGAGAAATGCTGAAGCCAATGGCACGGGGCAGGTCGGTGGCCTCTTCCAAGGTGCCAATTACATAGCTGGTCTCTCAGGAGGAGCTTGGCTTGTCGGAGGTCTAGCCGTCAACGGTAATCCAAGAATCGACGACATGTGGCACGATGTGTGGAATTTGGAGCAAGGGATCTTCAATCCTGGCGGTTTGAATGTCTTTGAGACTGGTGAGTACTACTACAACATCATCGATCAGGTAGACGACAAGGACGACGCGGGATTCAATATCACAATCACAGACGTGTAAGGTTTCCCCATCCATCTTTTCAATTGATTCTAGCATTTACTGATCAAACTGTAGTTGGGGACGAGCTCTCTCATACCATCTCATCAACTCTACCTTGTATGGCGAAGATGGTGGTCCGGCAGCGGCCTTTTCTGACATCAGGAATCGAACGAGCTTTCAGAATCGTTCGGTACCGTACCCTATCATCATTGCTGACCAACGTTCTCCAGGTCAGCTCGCACTTGCCACCAACACCTCCAACTATGAATTCTCTGCATATGAATTTGGCAGTTTCGATCAATCGGTCTTTGCATTTACCCCGATTGACTACATTGGCTCGTCTCTCATGAATGGCCAGCCGGTCGAAGAGAACGTTTGTGTCAGAGGTTTCGACACTGCCTCCTTCTGTCTCGGCACTTCCTCTTCACTCTTCAATGGAGCACTATTGGAGATCAATGGTTCGAGCTCTGGCATCATCACTGATTTCGTGGAGGGCATTTTGACTGACTTGTCGGACGATCAGGTCGACATTGCATCCTATCCGAATCCCTTCTATGGAATTCCCGACATTCAAGGGTCCGAGAGTCCCGAGCTGACTCTTGTGGACGGAGGTCTCGATGGTCAAAACATTGCCTTGAATCCAGTGGTCCAGCCCATCCGGGCAGTAGATGTCATCATTGCCTCTGATTCTTCGGCCGATACGGATTCCTACTGGCCGAATGGAACGTCCCTCGTGAGTAGTTATGAACGATACATGTCCACTCAGGGAAACAATACTGCATTTGTCCATGTTCCAGATGTCCAGACATTCGTCAACCTCGGACTCAACACTCGACCGACCTTTTTCGGGTGCAATGGATCGAATGTCACTGCAGGTGGCAACATCCCACCCCTGATTGTCTATCTACCAAACGCCCCCATCACTGCACTCTCCAACACGTCGACTTTTATGCTAGAGTACAATGACGATCAGACCTCTGGCATGCTCACCAACGGTTGGAACGTGGCCACGCGGGGCAACGGAACCCTCGATTCCTCTCGGCCCACCTGTCTCGCTTGTGCCATCACCCAGAGATCTCGAGAGGCTGCAGGCATGGTGATTCCAGCGGAATGTGAGGCCTGTTTCACACAGTACTGCTGGAATGGAACGATCGACACTACCCCGACGACCTACATGCCGACACTTGCCATTCAGCGACAGTCAACCGACTCTCAGAGCAGCTGCGGAGTCTTTGATCGACTCTTGCATCGCAATGGGTGTTAAAACCTCCATTGTTCCATCCTGCATAAACTGGCATCGTAACGGGTATTGGCGAAGCTGCGTCGTTTTTGATTTCAATGCATCAAAAAAAAACAGTTTTGGCAAAGAGAAATCGAGCCCGTTAGAGTATATGACACATCAATTATGAATATATAGAATTTTTAGACAATTGATAGACCAGCTCAGGTCGAAGTGGATCTTGTAGATGACGTGAGAAGCGAGAGTCTGTAGTGCCAATACTTGACACGAATGGTGTCCAGGCTCGCCAGTCTCGATAGACATGATTTCGCTTGTTCATCATCTTGCTCAAGCTCATATTGCGTGACCAGAAAGTCGAGGGCCGGAATCGAGTCTTGGAATTCCTGCGCAAATTGTATCAACGACTCTCGATCTCCCCATGTTTCTCCTCCTCCTCCGTCCCTTGCTGCTGCTGCTCCTACTGCTGCCCCCTCCTCGACGCGACGAGAATCTACCACTTTGAGGATGGCGGAGAGATAGGACCAGGGAGAGTCATTCGATGGATCGAGTCGGATGATTGACTGGACAAATTGCCACTCCGCATCCATGTCGACGTTCCTTCCCACATCGTCCTTCTTGCCTTTGGCCGTCTCTGCTCCTCCCTGCGAGGAGGAGGACGACGAGGACGACGAGACCTCAAACAGGACAAAGAATCGATGGTTCCAGGCAGAGTTGTTGTAAATGTCGGCGTGGATGAGGGTCTCCGTGACCTCTGCTTCACCGGGTACAAACTCCCGGGTCGCAAACTTGCACAACCACTGTCGATAACTCCAGACATGATAGTTCTTGCCATCCGACTCTCCCTCTCCTCCTCCTCCGTCTTCCCGGTCACCGTGTAACATCTTCCACAGGAACGCCTTTTCCGCCGGGACGTCCAGGTGGTCAAGTGTCCGTTGGACCAGTTCTCGGTGATGCCAGAGTTGATAGTTCTTGCTCGAGTCGGCTGCCAGGCTCTCGATATACCGCAATTCCCGGACCCACAGCTCCTTCCTCTGTCGCTCCTTGGCATCGCCCTCCTCGGTCGTCTCGTTCCTCCACCCTTCCTGAGGCTGGTGGTCGGTCGTCCCTTTCTTGCGGTCGTCCTGAGGCTGGCGAGTGGAGAGCTGGGAGAGAATGTCGAAGCGAAAGGTCCAGACGGTGTAATGCGCGGGATTCAACTTGATCAGGTAATCCGTCAACAAGAGACTCCGTGTCGAGTACTCTCGCTCAGCCATCACCGCTCTGAGATACGACATGGCGTCCGCGTACTCCTGTCGATAGAGGATCGGAGAGATGGCATTCGTCTGATCCGGTAGCGGGATCGGCGTGAGGTCGCCTCCTAGAGCAATGATCTCGGCCAGTTCCAAGTCTTCCATCACACTCATATCGCTTCAGATGGAGTTCATGCACAGCGTCCGGCAATGGAATCTCTCTCTATGAACCATACAGATCCAAGAGGGTCATGATCCTTTTTCTCTCCAGTGCAGCTAAACAATTGAACAAAGTAGATTCATTGTTGGCGGAGCCGCACATCTTGCTGTGGCTTGTTCACCGATGAATGCAAATTTGTTGATGGAGATGGAAAATGTCTACAAGTATGGGTCGACCTGCCCACCTACTTTTTGCCAATATCATGCACTATGCTAGAGACCATCGTCATTCGTTATGGACCACTACTTCTTGGCAAAATAATCAACAGGATCCTAGTTGAAAATCATGTACTCGCCAGTACTGGAAAACTTTTGATTGCCCTTGATGACCTTGGCAACCGAATCTAAAAAGTCCTTCTCCGATGCCATCTTCCGTCTCGCACGGATGGCAAACATGCCTGCCTCGGTACACACAGACCGTAGCTCTGCTCCCGTAGAATTTGGACAGAGTCTAGCAATCAGCTCCCAACGGATGTCGCGCTCAACCGACATGCTCTTGGCATGAATCCGCAATATATTTGCCCGTCCATCATTGTCCGGGAGGGCAAACTCGACCTTTCTGTCGATTCGCCCAGGACGCAGCAGGGCAGGGTCTAGGGTGTTTGGCCTGTTTGTTGCAAAGATGACTTTGATGTTTCCTCTGGCATCAAAGCCGTCCAATTGTGTGATTAGCTCCAGCATGGTCCGCTGGACTTCGTTGTCTCCTCCAGCACCGTCGTCGAAACGAGCACCTCCGATGGCATCCACCTCATCGAAAAAGATGATGCATGCTTTCTTTGTCCTTGCCATTTCAAACAATTCTCTAACCATTCTTGCACCTTCTCCGACATATTTCTGAACGAGTTCAGACCCAATGACTCGAATGAACGTTGCATCCGTCCTGTTGGCCACGGCTCTAGCACACAAGGTTTTTCCAGTTCCAGGAGGACCATAGAGTAGAATTCCCTTGGGTGGGTCGATGCCCAGCTTGGCAAATCTCTCCGGGGACAACAGGGGCAGTTCGACGACCTCGCGCAGTTTCTCAATCTGTTCCTTGCAACCACCGACATCAGAATAAGTGACATCGGGTTTATCTTCGACAGTCATCATGGTGACAGAGGCATCAATCTTGGGCGGCAGAGGGAGCATGATGCTATACTTTGTACGATCGACACCAACTCTCATTCCTTCCTCGATATCCGTCGGTGAGACACGCTCGCCAAGGTTTACAACAAACTTGGCGATTTGCTTGACATTGATGACGTATTTGTTCTTGTCTGGGTCATCTTCATTCTGCATTATCTTTGTGCACCGTGCAACCTGTAAAGGATGTTCCTCCCCCAGACGTTGTTTATCAGCCATCAAATCCCATAGAGATGGTGGTGCAAGACCAGTGTCGGATTCTTTGACGCCAATCTTGTCTGTGATTCTCTTCTGAACTTCCTTGATGCTCTCCTCGATAGATTTCAAGGATGCCTGATAAGGACCACTGCCATATGTTTTGAGTAAGGCGATATCGTCGGCATCGAGAGGTATGATCTCCTTTTCTTCTTTTTCCTAGGTACAGATGAGCTGTCATCCTTTTGCTACTACATTCCCCGGAAATTGAGACTCACCTCGTCTCCGTCGCGAGTATAGTTCTTGTGCGATTCCCAATCAGCCTTGGGTGGCATGATGTGCTGTCGTCTCTTCTATTCTGCTCGTGTAGTCTGAAGACGGCTCCCTGGGTATCTAGTAGAGGATGAAAGGGTCGCGAATGATCTCTGTCAGAATGATTTGTAGAAACAAAAAGGTGACGAGTTGCTTGACTATATCAACCGACCTGTCCCTGCCAACTTAGTACATCATTTTGGGCTCACGAACACGCGTTCAGATGGAATGACCCTAATCAGGGTTAATGGTCGTGGTCCTGAATTTCTGGCGCTGGCAACCAATTACAAGCAGGGCCAAGGTCGTGGAAATGATGATCAGAATCTCGAGGTGAATTGCATAGTTTGTACATAGTCATAGGATATCTCCTACTATCAAGATAATTTGTACAGAGCCATATGGTTACATAACCTTCCAAAGGAGCCCATAGATAAAATAATGCCACAAAAGAGTCCGCCGCCGCCATCAAAATATTACAAGAGAGCTCTTTGTGATTTCTTTTGAGCATCTCATTCCAGCATCAAGCACCATTCTTCTTTCTTCTCGAATCGAGTACGTATCCGTTGGCTTAAGCTCGACCGCGTCGAGACAGAGGAGCACGATGAGGCGACTGAGCTTCGACGACCACTGATGAAGGAAGAAGCATCATCGTCCGATTCATCGTTGGTCGGGGCAAGCTCCGGCACAGTGAGGAGGTTATGAGGTGCCGAGTGAGAGATCAGCCTGTCCATCAATGGTAGCTCGTGGTCATCCAGTGCCTTGCAACCATTCTCCTTTGCCCAGACTAGTTTGACAAAAGAGACTCGATCCTTGATTGCGTCGATCGAGTTGATGAGTCCTTGAATCTCGTCTGTCTGTCCATCTAATAGCAGGATATTGATTCGCGAGATTGCTCGCATCCAGACTATGGGATCCATGTCGAAAATTGCTTCGCCGTCACAAGTAGGAAGGTTGATAGGGAATCCGTTCCGGAAATCTTTTGTTCTCGTCTTTAGGTACCTTGGTGCGCGGGTCAAGCGTACACCTGGACTAGGCAGATCCTGACCCAAACTACTTCTGGAGAATAACTTTGCGAGTCCAGATCGTTTGCGCGTCGCCTTTCGAGGCTTTGTGACTATGATCTTTTTGGGCCTGGGAGTCAGATCAACGTCGTCATCGTCCTGGTCAGGGTCTATCTCGATCGAAGTTGTGATGATGTCTGGGTTTTCATCCTCCAAAGCCAAGTCATACTCCGGTAGTGTCTCCTGTGTTGAATGGGATGCAAGTGTATCGAAGGAGTCTCTCGAGAGTATCCGACGGACACTACGGTTTGGAGTCTGTAGTTGAAATACCGGTATCGGACCGAGAGACTGTGGAGCGTTCAGACGTCTCTCTGCGAGACTCATCGATCTGTTTGTGCTGCTTCTTCTACGGCAGCGACACTGTCTGCCCCAGATGTCCAGTCAGAGTGTGTCCTCAATCAGAGCCACTCGATGTTATGGCAGTCTGTCGTGTGTGTGTTCGAGAGTGGTTGGAGGGAGGATTGGTTTGCATGCAAATGCGAGGGTGGTGTCGAGAGAAGAGCAGGGGAACAAGGGAATGCAACGAGAAGTGCATCTCTCAGTGCTCTGGGCAAGATTGAGCGAGCAGAAAGACTTGGCGCTGACTGAGGCTGACACATTTCGAGGTGTGATCGTGGAGGCCACAGCGGGGCGGTGGACGCTACCTGTTCTTCCCCGAGCAGCTTTCCCTTCCTTTCCCTCTCCATCGGCCATGAGTCGCAGCCTGGGAGTGGAGGGAGCCATACGGGTTTTGATCCGAGCCAGCAGATCTCCCTCAGCCTGAGCGCATTCAGGGCGGCCAGGCAAAACGTTTCTCTGCCTCCTCCCCGTGGCTCTCGCCCAGAGAGAGGCTTTGGCCATCACTAAGCGCAAACTCGAGTCTGAGCCTAATTCGTTCCTCTCCCTCCCCCCCGTCTGCACTCACATTCATCGGCGTGGAGAGGCACACGGCACAACGAAGAATCAGCAGCCACATCTGACTTGCGTGCTTTCCCTTCGACTTTCATACACTCAGGCGAACCCTTTCACATGTCTCTCCCCCTTCTCCTCCACTACGCAATCTCTTCTTGACATGTCAACAGGCCCGTGGAGAGCCAACCAATAGTGAGTGCTCCATCAATGACGATCTCCTCGTCAACCCACAGCTCCATACATAGCATATCCTTGTGTAACTCCTGAGTCAATCCTCTTTCCTTCTCCCAGACTCCACTCTGCTGAAGGAGAAGCCAAGCATATATGTCGACAGACGGACACACATCACCTGTCTCCATTCGTGCTGATCAAGAACATGACATCGTAGATGATCTGCCAGGTGGTTGCAAGCTCGACACCTGTGGCTGGGCAGGCCATGACAGTCTTGCACAGCTGATCACAAGGGATCACCGAGAGACACTCGGCCGGGTCTGATCTCAAGCCTCTTGCTCCGCCCGATCGACAAGATGAATCGGCTGAGTCTTGAAAAAGATCCTCAGAGACATGCTCAAATTGGCAGGGCGACAGTGAGTGTAATTCATCAGTTCTGTAGAGTTGGGAGCTGTTTCGGGAGCTTGACTATCTCCCTCGTTGGGAAAAAGGGACTGGACATTTCTTACAGAGCAGTGGCGAAAACTTGGTCATGTGCTGTCAAGGTGATTTTGCTTGTGTGGCAGACATGGAAAGAGGCTGAGAAAAAAGCAACCGCTCGGGAAACATGATCTTACATGAGCAATTGCTAATCATCGATACATGAATCTATCTTTGCTACGGAAAGAATGCTTCTCCAATCGCTCAATACTTGAAGCTATGCCGTGACTCGATTCGGGCGATATCAGGGTGAATTGACATGTCGTGTATTTGAATTATAGAGCGTCGATCCGATGCTGCCAAATGACTCGTGCTGCTATTCGCACTCCTCCAGTTTATCTATGCTCAGATACTCCTGCCATACGTACAAGAGATACCCGTCACATGTTTCTGCATTGTAGAGGACACGGGTTCTTCTAAATCTGCACTCTGCTCTCTCCAGCCTTGGTATAGTATATCTGACCTGTATAGATTCTCCCTTTTTGAATAATGACTCTGCAATGCACTAGCACTGCCACTGAACAAATTCATGTTCAGCCGGTGCTAGACATCCTTGAGATCATTGTAGAAGGTTCAAGTCTTTCCGCATTGAAACTTCCTCATTCTATCCATACATCATGCATGTCAGCTGCAAGTGCTTGTCCAATTTTCTGCCATTTCTGGTATTTTGAATAAAATTACTAGTACTAGTCATTATTTGCAAGACATTCACAACAGTGATGCGCAGGAGGCTTTGACTGGAGTTTGAGCAAGGACAAGCACTTCGTCCAATAATGTTCAGCATGGATAGAAGAGACTGAAGGATGGGCCGATTTGTTCTCTGCAGTATGCAGTTTGCCAGGTAGAACGACATTGTCCTAAGTACGAGAGAGATCCTGGATGACCCACTTCAGGGGACGAAGCCAGGTCTTGCTCGTAAGCACGACATCTTCTGCCTGCTGACCCCGGCCGAATCTGACCACTGCTTGAGCATAATGTTGCGTGCGCTCCTGATTGACAGGCTGCTGTGTGAAGCTGATCAATTCACCTCTTGTGTCTGAGCTGCCCTGTATTGTATCGAGGTCCAACTTGTCTGATTTCAGCTTACGCACAATTCCAGACTGCAAAGTCATTCCAGATATACTATAGACAGTTAATGAGAGCTTCAGATGAAATTTCTTCAACTGACTCACTTTCGAATAGTACGTATATCCTTCTGCTGGCATGACTTTTTGAAAGCTCGAGTCAAATCTCTCGCATGTGTGACCTGTCTCTTTAGAACATTACGAGATTCAATTGACCAGTTTTCCTTACGAGATTATGTGCAGACCATAATTCCGGGGATACTGATTTCCGGAATGACCGGAGATAGAAGAACTTTGACAATCGATTGAAGATGAGCTTTCGAATGAGTGATGGTTTGAGCAGTATGTTTGATACCGGCACATTCGGAGGTATGAATACTTCGATCTTTCCCAGATCCTCCTTTCCTATAGTCGGAGTGGTCGCACTTTTCGCTCTCTGGTCGCTTCTCGAATGGACTGCACGACGTTGTTGTGCATGCAAGCACGTCTTCGATGACCGGTAGCTGCAGAGCCATTGTGCAGCTCGAGTCTGTCGTGTGGGTCCATGGACTGACGACTTTAACATTTCAGCCCTGGCTTTTCTTTTATTTATCGTAATTCAGGCTTCAGACTTTCTGTGTAGCGGAGTTATTTACTGACAAATGATTCTCTTTCACAAGGTGGGGCAAGAAGAAGTCGTGGATAGGCTGCTACCAAGGTCTTGTGATACACACGCTGTCATTGAGTCGTCATTTGTGATTGCCCGGTGTCGGCAGAACCCTCGATTTTTGACGGCTCAACTGGGCCAAAATTGGCAGAGATGGGATCTATTGCTTCATTTCGGGCCGCTTTCTAAAACTTGTAGTGAATGGAGAAGAAGTCCAGTCAGTCAGTGCCAAACATGCCCGCAGGTGCGTCTGGAGTACAGCTGCCAAGAAACTTCTACAACAGTGAATGCTACTCGACCATATTCCAAGGCACTGATCACCTTTACTGAGAGATTATGCAACTGATGAAGCGTTACATGTCATTTGTGTTTCTCAATCTGATAGCTAGAGCAATTCGAACATTCTCAATGTGTCGAATTCGACCATATCTATGGCGACATCGTTTTGACTTCCGGCAGGGAGTAGCCTACCTACTGCTTTGACTCACGCGAGACTCAGCCGCTTCATAAATCGAGTGATTGACAACAACAGTCTTGTTCAAGTCTGTTTGCAATTTGTTTCGGGATAGCACTTGTAATCCCTGCCAATCAGTGACAGTGTGCTTAGAATGTCATGCTTGGCAAGATTCTACTTCTTGCTACTCACGCTGCTACCACTCGCAGCGCTGCCAGGACCTCAATCAGTTCAATCAGTGTGAAATCCTGAGAGACCAAGACTGATGCTTGAGTATGCCACTGCTCCAACATGTGACTCAACAAACCCTCATCAGATCGACATGGATCAAAGATTCTACCTTTGCCCAGTTTCAGCCAAAGCCATCAGCAACGATATCTCGAGTGGCCATTGCCTCGCTTGACACGATTCACATCGATCTGAAGATCACCCTCGCTGCCTCATGTTCCACTGAACATGGCAAGATCTTCATGGATCGACAAGAGAGGGTCCACAAGGTTTGGCGATTGGCCAGGGTTTCCTCTTGTCACTTTTGGACTTGCTCGAAAATGAAGCGGGAGATCGGCGTTGCCCGATATTCTGCACAACCCTCATGCGAACGAGAACCTTGGCGCAAATCGTGTTGCACAATCTTTTTCTTTACGTATCTATCCTTGTCGATCGGATTATTGTGAGTATCGATGCGATGAGCAAGAGCTAAATAGTCCGTTCTTGTGCAGTATCTGATCAGGTCGCATGACAACAAGCCCAAGTGTTAGCCAATCAGTCAACCATGTCGCCGCACTTCCTATAGAGTCAGATATGTATCTGTCAGTATCGTGTCCTTTGCACACATTCTCGACATCTGTAAAGCAAAGACGGTCACTGCATGCACAACATTCCTTGAAAATTGCATAAGAAATTGTCACGAAAATTGCATGCTTTATGTATGGCATTTCAAACAGTTGCTGCATCACACACATGTATCTTGGCTGATGCTGTGTCGAACTTTGTTCGCAAGGGTCATTGATTATTCCCTTGCCAATGCACTGGAACTCTGCAGTACCACTTGCGCCGAGCAACGCTTCGGCACACGAAATCTACTGCTCAAACTTTTTTGACTTGTGAGCCATGCTACAAGGTCCTGAAATGTATGAGAAGTGTGAAACATTGGAGACTCTCAAGTGACCCATCTACAGTAGTTGCAAAGTTTGAAATGCCATGCCTGAGCAGCCGAAGCAGTACATGAGTTTTCATGAGGCTTCTCGAGCACAAGTCTCCTCAAGTACAATCCATGAGAAGTGTCCGAATTGGCAGGCAATCACAAGAACGACAAAAAGACATGGCAAACGGCTTGTGGGCATGTTGAAATTTGTATGTTTTGGGTATCCGTCCTAAGTCTGGTCTTTCTATTCATAAAAGATCCACACACATGCAATTTTTCCCAATGACGATAGGGGGGAATATGCACGCTCGCTTATAGCGACTTTGTCACATCGACCTCTAGCCTCTTCGCAGCTGCTTCGCTTTCTCTCTGTGTCTCTCTCTTCGCTTGTTGTAATAATATGGGAAAGCTTAGATTGTTGATGGGTACATCATCACTCGCACGGAAGCTCCGAAAGTCTTAGGTCTATAAGAAAGTTAGTCCTCTATTGCTTCAAAGAACGATCAAGGTAAACGAACGGCAAGTTGTTTCTGAAACGGGCTCGGACAAGTCCAGAGTTTCCGTGGGTTCGTGCAATCTTTCCCCAGATAACTCTGATTCGAGAGCCACGGATTTCCTTCTTGGCCTTGTATACGTATGCCACTCGTTTTCCGAGGTAGAATTGTGCCTCTGCGGGCGTGTCACAACCCTCAATCTTGATCAACGAGACATCGGGATTCGTTGTTCGCTTGGCACGCTGGTATGAGATGTGCTTGCCCTTAACGTACAGTCGGTGTTGTTCTACAGATATCAGTCCCGTTCGCCAAGAAGGAATGATTCGGCATAGTGGTATTGCAAGAAGAACGGCCACGAAAGGAAGCTTGCGACTCTGTCTCTCTATAGAGCTAAATTCTCTCGAATAGTGAGTTGTGTCGCCGCATACACAAATTTCGCACAAAAACTTCGCAATCGTGTACCGTATCTTGTCATACTGCTCTGACAAATCACCGTATCTTACTGACCTGACATTATGGATGAGAATGAGGCTGGGTGTCACGACAAAGTGAGCTTTTGTATTGTAGTAGTGTTTTGTGGAAAAGCTGAGGTGAACGAGCAGTCGCAGTCCAGCCCTCACGTGACAGGTCTGAGCAGAGAAAGCGAGAAAGAAGGACAATTGTAACACGTGGACAGCAATCATATTTTTCGTTCACTTCTTTCCGCCTGGGTAAGGATAAGTGCTCACATGTTTCTCGGATACCACGTGCACGAACTGGAATAAACTGCTTGAAGAGCGGATCTACAATGGAAGTTCTGCATTCAGAAACTTGTCACCCAGAACCGATAGCCAGTTGATGTGCCAACGTTACTCCTTTGAATACTACTAAGTGTTCTTGGTCTACAATTTTCCGAGACGTGAAGCACCAGTGATCGGGATGATCTCGCCGTTCATGTACGTGTTCTCAATCATGCTCTTGACCAAATGACCAAATTCGTTGGCATTGCCAAATCTGGCTGGAAACTCTAGCAGACTTTGTAATTTGGCCGCAGCTTTGCTCGGCGTGTTCTTCCCCATGTTTGTAGAGAAGAGTGTTGGGGCGACTGTGACGACTCTAATCTTGTGCCGTGCGAGATCTCGAGCTGTGACAGTTAGTGAGGGCCAATCACTCGACTGAGATAGAGCTTACCAAGCGGTAACGTCAGACCATTGACTCCACCCTTTGAGGCCGAGTATGGCGTTTGTCCTGTCTGCCCCTCCTTTCCCGCAGCAGATGAGACAAGAACTATACAACCTCTTTCTCCGGAGGCACTATCCTCGGGCAAGGACGCCATGTGAGCAGCGACCAATCGAGTCACATTGTAAGTACCAATGAGATTGATCTGGAGCACATACTTGAAGGCTTCGAGATCGAAGGGTTTGTTGTCTCGTCCAACGACCAGTCCTGCATAACCGATACCTGCGCAGTTGACGGCACCAGATACGGGTTTCCCAACTTTTTGTGACCACTCAATAGATTGTTTCACTGCATTCTCTGTCACGTCGTCCTCACCCAGATCACATTGGAAGAATTTAGCACGTTCTCCGAGTTCTTTGCAGATTGCTTCCCCAGCTGTCTCATCCCGGTCAAGGACCGCAACGTAGGCGCCGCCCTTGTAGAGGGCTCGCGCAGTCGCATCACCCAGACCAGACGCAGCCCCAGTCACGATAAACAGTTTATCCTTTAATTGCATCCTGTGTTTTTGAGATTGGTTGAAAGAAGGGTGTTAGCCGCGGCTGAATAAATGCCCCAGATCGTGGCACAAACCTGGAGTAGTTTCGGGGGTTCTCGCCCGAGGTATAGAAGCTCACGTGTTTTAGACACGTGTTGCTTAATACGTACGCGATGGAATATCAGACCAATACGAGATGTGCAGCATTTTGTGTGCGAATGTAATGAACGTATAGCGCTGGTACGATCTATTCTCGCTTGCATGCCCAGGAGTTTAAAGCACTAGGAACGCTTCAGTGTGATCTTCAGTATAGGGAATTACCTCCACCGGCGAAGATGCTCTCGAGCCGACCACATATATTTTACAAGTGCTTAAGAAATGCCATGAGTACAAATGCAAATCCAGTCAAAACGCATACATCGCCGAATCCGATATTTGGTCATTCCCCAACATCTGCCCTATCTCGGCAGCAGATACCAAAGAGGACTGGACTTGTGGCATCCAAACAAGGTAGAGATTATAATGTCCTCTGTATTGTATGAGCTGATTTAGTCAGGCATGACAGGCTTATGGGATGATAAAGGACGGAAGATTCCTGTCACCATACTTCAGGTTGATAGAGCCCAAGTGACCAGTATAAAGACAATATCGAAGAATGGCTACAATGCCGTACAAATAGGTGCAGGTCTGCGACAACCGCGTAATGTCACCAAAGCCATGTTGGGACATTATGCTCGAGCAACAGTGTTCCCGAAAGCTGTCATGACAGAATTCCGGACACTAGAACCACCTACAGAGGAGACAATGAGGCTTGGAACGGTTCTTGGTGCTGATCATTTTGAAGTCGGACAATATGTGGATATCCGATCTGTGTCCAAGGGCAAAGGTTTCGCAGGAGTGATGAAGAGGTATGGCTTCAAGGGATTACGAGCTTCGCATGGTGTGAGTATATCACACCGATCTGCGGGTAGTATGGGTCAATCTCAAGATCCTGGCCGTGTCTTGCCTGGCAAGAAGATGGCTGGACGAATGGGAGGAAAGAACGTCACGGTACAGAATGTTCAGGTGGTTGATATTGATCGGGAAGCAGGGACGATTCTTGTTCGTGGTCCAGTCCCTGGACCCAAACACAGTTGGATCATGGTACAGGACGCCATCAAGAAGTAAGGACAAGCATTAGCCAGAGCTTCTTTTGATGTCAACCTCCAGATGAGGACGACAAATTTGTAAATGAGCATAGCGAGAGCGTCTTTTGAGCATTCAGATCAATCTTGCACACTATTCTAGAGACCATGGATCTTGCGGGATACTTTGCCGTCTAAAATGAATGGCAGATCAGAGCTGATCAGAATTTGCCAGGAGTGGTTACACATCCGATACACTCAGTACCTTTGATCTTTCTTTGATCAGTTGTGATATTATTTGAAGCATCAACACCTATCGACTTCAGTCTTGATGAATCTGTTAGACTGTATCTCGCGCCTCGCTCTGTCATGGCAATGGCACAGATATAGAGGCTTGTCGTGTCATACGAGATTCGGCAGGTAGGCAGGGATCCGTAAATGCCAAGTGGGAAAGTCAGATCATTTGTTCGTTCAGCTGAAATGACATTTCGTCAAGCACATGGTCAAGTCATCTTTCAGTGGCAGCCGTCGATCGAGCGACCGATATGTAGCTGGCAAGTCCAATCATGGCGTGGCCTGCAGGAACAAGCTAGGATGCCTGCTTTTATACGATGCGATGCACGATGCCCTAAGCAGTCCGAGCACGCTCCACCCTCTGTAAACTGTACAAAGATGAGTTTAAGTGCCGGATACGGCAAGACCACAATCCCACTTCATCTCTGACTCGTATGAGAAGGGCGGGGAAGTTCAGATGCATGCTGCCATCTATATCAGATCCTGGCTTTGCTAACGAGTGATGCTGCATAATTCTGTCGCGTGAAGTCCCCAGAATCCGATCGCTCCCGTGCCCGCCGTTTCCGCCACCACCTCCTGTGCTGTCAAGATCGCATCAAGTCTGTCGAGCCTCAGCTTGTCGAAGGCGCAAGGGTGGGTCGACAAGCACTTGTGACGGAGTGGACATCGCCAATCAGAGGAAGTTCCTGCTCACCTGTCACCCAACCTCTTCTTCAGCCGCGCCTGGCGATTGGTTCCATCCTCTGGACAGAGGAAAGAGGAAAACACATGGCCCCATCCGCGACCCCCATCTTTCGCTAAGAGGAGAAGGGCAAGAAAGCGAGTCGTGAGACTCGGCTTGATTGCCGGATTCTCTGATGTCCATTACTGCAGGATGACTCCAGCCACATGGCCATGTCTGTGTGGTCGAAATTGCTCTTACATCCTGCGTTGATGGACAGACAGGTTGTTTCGTGCCTGCAGTAGTCCCGCTGCGTACAGAGATAAGCAAGTTGTCGATGAGATGATCAAATCACGACGGTATGGGAATGAAACACCTACAGACCGCGTGTCTGCGGAAGTGGACTAACAATAAGGCGCTCGGCTTTCTCCGTACTTCCCACATGTATCGCATGATCCGGTACAGTGAACGAGCGACGGGTCGCCAGTAGTCGTCTCTCGTAACCAAGGGCGTCAGGTTTCTGGTCCAGGGGACCGACAAGTGGGCCCTTACTGGGGAAAAAGTTGCTCCATATGACAGATCTAGAATGCTATCTGTGGCTCCTCAAGAGGATGTAGAGAAGCCCTTTTTCTGCCACTTTGCGCAGCAGTCGATGCCAGAAAGCTGTCAGGAAACGCGGGGTTGCGGCGGGCAGGTCGTAGTGGGGACGGTATCCCTCAGGATGAGATGAGATTTGTGGAGTTTTGTCCGGGGGGCCAGAAAAAGGGCTGAAGAGTAGGCATGTAATTGCACTTTCTGGGTCCTGCCACTAACCCGATACACCCGCCCCCAGGATCCCACATCGCCAATAACCTTATGCACTGAAACCTGGCTGTAGATGCCACTCAATCTGCCCCAACGCGGAAAGCGCGGGGAAGGACAATGTTAGTAGAATAGGTCTGTCGGATTCCAAAGGTATAAAGAGAGGCCCTTTCGCTCTGACATCAACCCAGCTGCTCTCAAGAGGTCAGAGACCAACACTTGACCTTCTCCTTCTCTCTTTTCTTCTCTTCCCCGTGGGGTCGACAGAGGGATGGCTACCACTTACAACAACAATGAAAAGGCATATGAAGTCAGCGTTCATGTCGAGGACGCCGGTGGCGATCTCTCTCGCGTTCCCACAGGTCAGTCGGAGCTAGAGTTGACGGAAAGGGAGGAGAGGCAACTCGTTCGAAAGATTGACTTTGTGCTGCTCCCAATTCTCTCTCTGCTCTATGCCTGTGCCTTGCTCGACCGAGTCAACATCTCGGCCGCGAGAGTCGACGGAATGGGCAAGGAACTCAAACTCCTGAACCCAAAGCAGAACTTCTACTCCATCAGTCTCCTCGTCTTCTTCCCAGCTTACTTGTGAGTCAATCATGTTGCCACAATGCTCGAGCTGAATGCTGACGAAAACAGTCTGTTTGAGATTCCCTCGAATGTCTTCCTCAGACGAATCGGCACGAGAAAATGGCTCGCCGGTCTGTGTTTTGCATTCGGTGTCACCAGTATCGGGGCCGGATTCGTCCACTCTTGGAAGACACTCTCCATCTGCCGAGTCATCCTCGGTATGGCCGAAGGTGGTTATTTCCCAGGGTAAGTCTTCCATTTCCTATTTTCGCCAAAATAAGAATAAAACTTTCAACAGAGACTGACTCGTCTAGTGCCGTCTTCCTGATAACCTGTTGGTACAAGCGATACGAGGTCCAGCTCCGTCTGACAATCTTCTACATGACTGGTTCCCTGCTCTCCGGTTTCTCCGGTCTGATTGCCTTTGCCATCACCCACTTGAACGGCAAGGGCGGTCTCGGGGGCTGGCGATGGATCTTCATTTGTGAGGGAATCGCAACCTGCATCCTCGCCATCACCGCCTTCTTCATCATCTCCGACTTCCCACAGGACGCACTCTGGCTCTCCGACAAACAGAGACGGGCCGTCATCCAACGTCTCGAACGGGACCGACACGATGCCAAACACGACCACAAGGTCATCACCTTCAAACAGACCCTCTCCTACCTCGGCGAATGGAAGATTTGGTACTACGCCGTCATCTTTGGGTGTGCGACGACTGCCACCTACGCCCTCGCCTACTTCCTGCCCATCATCCTCCAAGGCATGGGCTACTCGGCAGATAAGGCCCTCATCTTCTCCTCCCCACCTTACATCGTCGGCATCGTCTACGCCATCGCCATCTCATGGCTCTCAGACAAAACCAAGAGACGAGGAATCTACATCATCTTCAACTGCGCCATGGTCGTCGTCGGCCTCCTCATCGTTGCCCAAGTCAAAGCACCCAGTGTCCGCTACTTTGGCGTCTTCCTCGCCGTCGCCGCCTCAGCAGTCAACATCCCCATGGCAATCGGCTTTGCCTCCAACAACATTGTCGACAACGGACGTCGCGCAGTCGGCACCGCCGTCCAAACTGGGTTTGGCGCCATCGGTGGCATCATCGCCTCCACAATCTTCCGACAGGCAGATTACCCAAAGTACCACCCAGGCATGTACTCCACCATCGCCCTCACCATCCTCATGGCAGTCATGGTCGGTCTCCAGAGCATGTACTTTGCCTCCAGGAACAAGAAGGCGGATCGTGGCGAACTCGTTCTCTACGACACCCCGTCCTTCCGATACACTCTATAACAATAGTCACAACTCTGTAATACATACATAGGGTTCCAAGAATTATTCGCATATTATTTGAAATTCCTGTAGATATCAATTTACCCATCATATCACCCACCACATTCGCCCTCATATCACAAAATCTGGTGTTTTCGCGATAGTCGATATGCAGAGGGAGGTAGGAGATTCGGGGGTCCGAAGGACAAAAATGTGCTCTCAGTGAGAATCGAACTCACGACCTCGGGATGACGCGTGTGAATTCACGCTCATAGCTATATGAGACCCACATCCTAACCAACTAGACCATGAGAGCAGCTATGTTGGCAGGCAGGCTTATCTATATATAAAGGCGATACAATATACAATCACATTGTTCAGTTGTATGCTATCTACACGATCCGCCTCTCACCATTGTGAGCATACACAACCTTCCTAATTATCCATATCGACGAGGCGTAGCCGTACTCTTGGGACGAACGACGCTACTTCCCGGCCTGATAACACTGCTCGGACGATCAGAACTCGATCCATTCCTCTCTATCCTCTGAGTTGCTGGTCTTCGCATGCCCGGTGTGGCTAACCTGGTACTGTGACCCTGAGCCGCCCGTTGTGCCTCACGTTCCTTTTCTTCCGCCTCGGCAACGTCTCGAGCAGCTTGCTCTCTAGCAATGGAGATTTCGAGTTCCATGGCCTTGTTGATGGTCGATTCAGTCTGTCTTTTGGACAGGGAGCCGAAACCCTTTTCCTTGATGGAGTAGAAGACACCACCCAATTCAGCGAGCCAATAAGGATCGACCGCAGTGACAGTCGACATGAATGTCTTACTTGTAAGCATGATTTGATGGTAGACGACATATTCAGGGAGATAGCCTAGTCCATAGAGTGCCGAGGTCGGATGGACTGCAGATGTCATACCACTTCTGAGATTGGAATATTCAGCGACACCTCGAAGGCGAGCAGCTTGATGAAAGTATCCAGAACAGATGCATTTTCTGATAATGTCCCAATCTGATCCAGCTGTGCTGTTTCGCATCTTTTGCTTCTGGCAGATATCGGCAAGCTGCATGCGGATTTCTCGTGCTCTTCGCAATGCTTTTGAATGAAGAAAATGTTTTGTACACCAGCCATCTGAATAATTGTGCATCTTCCATTGTTGGTAGATGTACAGTAACGTGAGATGGTCTGACTCAGGGACACTGAACTTCTCTCTTGCTGCGTCAGATTCCTCTGCTCGTTCTTTGGGTCTGTAGAAGATGGATGGTATGGAAAGCATCGAAACAATGGTGAGCATTTCTTCCATACAAGTATACTGTTCTGACATGATGATGAGCTTCGACATTGAAGGCTCCATGGGAAAGGCAGACATTTGCAAGCCGAGATCGGTCAGATCGCCTGAATTCGACAAGGCTCCCAGACTCCAGAGGTCAAACAGGGAAGACATCATGGTCTCTTGAGGTGGAGGATCCATAAAGTCGAAATCAAGGAGATTCTTGACACCGAGTGATTTCAGGAGAAGTACCGTATTTGCCAGGTTTGTCCTCTGAATTTCTGGGATTGTCTGCATGTAGAGCTCGTTTCGATATGCACCCTCAGTGAAAAGTCTATATGCCGTGCCAGGACCTGTTCTTCCAGCACGACCAGATCGTTGATTGGCATTCGCCTGTGATATCGGAGTGATTTGAAGTGTGTCCATTTGCATGCTGGCATTGTAAACCTTCAGCTTCGAATAGCCCGTGTCTACAACGTACATAATCCCGTCCACAGTCAAGGACGTTTCGGCAATGTTCGTCGCGACCACAACCTTGCGAACTCCAGGCTCAGCGGCATCGAAAATCTTGGTCTGCAGATCGGCTGGCATAGAGGAATAAATTGGGAGGATAGAAAGCTTTGGTGGCGAATCGAGTAGAGCTAGGCGTTCTGCTACCACTTCGCAAGTGATTTCGATATCTTCCTGACCAGTCATGAAGACCAGAATATCACCAGCAGGCTGACTGAGATGGATGTTCAATACCTGTTTGACAGCAGCATCGACGTAGTCCTCGCACGGACTCTTGGAGTAGAGGACATCGACTGGAAATGTCCTTCCGGGGATAGTAAACTGGGGAGCGCCCCCGAAGAAACGAGCGAATCGTTCAGCATTCATTGTGGCACTGGTCACAATCAATTTGAGATCTCTTCGCCGTGCAAGGATCTTCTTTATCAGCCCCATGAGTACATCTGTATTGAGTGCTCTTTCGTGTGCTTCGTCCATGATGATACACGAATACTTGTCGAGATCGGGTTCCACAAGCGACTCGCGGAGCAAAACACCATCTGTCATGT
Organism: Taphrina sp. SM11; assembly: GCA_004000165.1. Lineage (NCBI taxonomy): Eukaryota > Fungi > Ascomycota > Taphrinomycetes > Taphrinales > Taphrinaceae > Taphrina > Taphrina sp. SM11. The sequence continues at coordinate 273,744 of RHDT01000320.1, read as the reverse complement.
ACTTGATCTCCGTTGCTCTGCTTGTGCAATCCTCGAATCGGATTGCATAACCAACCTCTTGTCCTAGCTCCACACCCATTTCTTCCGACACACGCTTTGCGACCGACATTGCAGCAACACGACGAGGTTGCGTGCATCCTATTAGACCGTACTTGCTGTAACCATCTTCTCTCAAGAATTGTGTCAGCTGTGTGGTTTTGCCGGAGCCGGTCTCACCGATACAGATTATGACTTGGTTATCACGTATCACACTGAGAAGATCCTCTCGAACGGCAAATGCCGGCAAATATTCTCTTTGTTGTGCTAAAGACTTCATGCGCGAGAATGAAGATGCACCGGTGGCCTTCTTCAGATGACTTGCAAACTTCGATTCTTGACCAATACTGTTGTTGGTCGCATCGGATGACTCGAGGCTCTCAGTATCTTTGACACCGGTGAGATTGCCAAGGGCGGTACCTTCCATGCTTGCAGCCTTTGCTGCTGCTTTCTCGCGCTCCTTCCGTTCTCGCCGATCCTTCACTAATTGCGATCCTTTCCTGGAGATCACAGCTAGATCACTCTGTGGATCTAGAACAGCCGAGATTGCGTCTTTACGTGCAGTGAACTGTTGTTGACCATCCAAGAATGGGGGTCGAAGATCGTGCACCAGTAGATGCACACGAGACTCATTTTCCTCCTCAAAATCGAGATCGACTGCACCCTGTTTACTGTAGCCGGATTGCAACATTTGTTTGTTTTCCCATAAGTCATTGTCAGCTCTTTTTGCTGCTGCTGCTGCAGTTATTCGTTTCTGCTGTCTAGCGACGAGAGCTGACTCCTTGTCGTTATCCTCGGAGAAGGATGTGTTGAAAGGATTGTAGCCTTCTTCAATTGTGTTTTCCTCGTTGGTGTAAAATTGTCGATCCAGTCGAGCCGCTTCCTCGGCATAGAATCCATCCTGCTCTTCAGGATATTTCAGGTCTTCATCCATTCTTAGAAATGAATTTGGTGTACGATGTGGTGTTGAATGAGCCCAAGATGTCGTACGTGGTGTTCTGGATCCGTCCGCGAAACTGGGTGTTCTCGCAGGATTGCTTGACCGGTGGGATGAAGGAGCATGCCGATGCTCACGCCAGTTTAGGCGCTGCTCCACGTCATTACCTGTCTGAGTGGAGGCTGTGATCGCCGTAGTCATATTCGAGGAAGCTTCTAATCGCTTTGCCCGGTGTTCCTGTAGCCGTTGTCTGGCCTCTGAGGATAGGCCACCGCCATGGGATGGTGTCTCGGCTCTCTTTTGTCGAAATTGTCGATCACTGGATCGAACCTCTGGTACTTTGAACTTGGGCGCCTGTAGCTGAACATGCTCTTCCTCACGCTGGTCTGTGGCAGCCGCAAGGTCCATATATTTCCTCTTCTTGTCAAGACCTAGCTGCGAGGGCCGAGCTTCCTGCGCCCGACTGTGAGTGAGTGGTTTCTTGATAAGACCACCCTTTACAGAATTCGGCACAGTCACATGGCTTATGTGGTCTGCTCTGTCATTCGCCTGCATGGCACCAATGCGATCATATATCTCTTTGCACTGGACATCGGTGAATTTTCCAAAGACCTTGATGGCATTCGAAAAATGTGCTATCCCGGGTTGGGACTTGTGGAGTCGTATCACATTTTGCGCCAATGTCTCTGAGGGTGTCGTGTCGAGATAGGATGCCAGTGTCTCGGCGATGGACACCCCTGAGACATCTGGCATGACGATGGAGTCACACTCAACTCGTGATGGATTCTGAAGTGTGCTGTATTTGAACTGATAGTGGCCTCCAGCTTGAATTCTGTGCCGAAATGCATTACGCTCGTGGCCAAGATTTTCCTGGGAGCTCTCCGATGATATTCGTGGCATCTGAACCGGAACCTCCACAAGTATATTCTTGGCCTAAACTCATTTCTGGCAACAGTGGACGGACTATCTCGAAATCAGTAGTACCCAAGGTTCACTTGTCTTCTCGTAGCCAGAGATCCTCAAGGTCAGATGGCATCCTATGCTGATGACCACGCTTCCTATGCTCAGGAGCAAGCTACACGAGCACGAGATCACGAAACGCACAACCGACTGGACAGGAATGATCCGCTCTTGTCATCCTTCTTCTCCGGAGACAGACTCGATGCCTCTCAAACATCGACTCTATTCTCCTCCCTCGCACATGCTCTGCAAAATCATGACCCAGAACACAACTCCCTTATGGCACAGATGATTGAACAATTGCTTTCAGAGGCATCGGCCAGTGAACAGGCAGCTGGAGTTAGTCAAGAGTTCTTGGACACGCTCGACAGAGTTTCAAGGGAAAGTCTGAAGGAGGATGATTCTTGTCCTATATGTTCGACAAATTATCTGGAAGACAAGTATCCTCTTGTTGTGATGCTCAAGTGTCACCACACTTTCGATCTCGAATGCATCACTCCCTGGCTACAGCTTCACAAGACTTGCCCGATGTGTCGGGCAGATGTCGAGACACGCAAGATTGAAGTCTTGCAAGATAGTGAGGAGGAATTTGATGATACCTATGGTTGAAGGCTCGAAGGCTCAAGACAAGTACAATTAGATTGTCCAGGCTTTCCTTCGGGCTACATCTGAGACTATATCACGTTTCGGCTTGCCAGTGCACTTCACTACTGTAAGAAGATCCAGGAATGCAATGTTCCGAGGCCGATTCTCCTTTCATTAGGCTTCTCCAAAACAGGATCAAGATTGGGCACGTAGCTTGGCTGCATCTGGTTTCGCGCATGGTATAGAAGGTTACTAAGTTCCAGGCGTACATAAAGCCACGGCTGCAGAACTCGAAGCACTGATCATATGTCACGAATCTGGTTGCGAATTCATTCCTGTCACGGCAAACTCTTCACTTCATACGCACATCATGTCGGTCAAAAAAAGATACTGAAGATACTCGAAAGGATGGCGCTGATGGATGGTCACTTGTGGTGACAGGTTCCTACGAGTACGGACTATTCTCCAGGAGTGACTACTTTTGGATATGTATTGGAATAGCCAGTACACTTTACAACTCCATAGCCGAATGCGCTAGACATATACCAAGAGTCTGTCTTCTTGTCCACCACAGCTGTGGTAGACATGTTCATCACACCCGTTCCCGGATCCATGAAGAACTCATCTAGAGGAGGTTGAAGCACGTTCGACTTGCTACCTCCGTAGAAGCTAGCGTCTAGATGATCGAGATTGACTCGGGTCAGTATGCTAGAGGCAGCTCTGACGTGAGGTTCTTTCGCGAATGCTGCGAGTTCCAGGGCGGCAGGGAATCCACTGAGGATGAGCTCGTTGGTTTCCGCGGAGTAACTCGGGTTGTCACAAGCGTGTCCGAGCTTGAAGGTCTGAAGCTTTGTGAGATTGCCAGATCGCTCGTAATCAAGGACGGAGAACTGAGCATTGACGTGGTTCATGAACAAACGACCCTTGCGATCGCCAGTCAGGCCATTGACATTCTGCAAGGCTCGCTTCACGGTTCGATAACCGCCGTATGTGTTTGAGTGGACGGCTAGATGGGTGGTCGGAAGTTGCAGCAGGGTCTCCATCTCTCGCATGAGTCCTGTCTTGAACATCTAGTGAGTGTGTCAGCACAGGTCGACATATCTGGATCAATGGAACAGCATACATGATCGTTCGTGACATAGAAGAGGTCATCCGATTCATTCGCGACATAGAGATCGTTCGGGGTAGTGACGAGGGTCTGATCTTCGAATGTCCTGACATGCTTGAGATTGCTACTGCCGACCTTGTGTAGAAACTTCTCGACGACGCTTCCCGTCGGGAGGTGGTTGATGGCATAGATTGCAAGCTCCCCTTTGTTCTTCGTCTGTGCCACATCTATGCCATGAGAGATAAAGTCGCCCTTCCAATCCGACGTCAACTCTGTCAAGTCGTTCGAATTGAGGTCCCAAGCAAAGAACTTGTCCTTGATTTCAGCTTTTGCAATGTTCGAGTGGCCCATGGCCGGGAACCAGTCTTGACGGTCCTGCATGTCTGCAACACATGCAAGATAGAGGATTCTTTCAGCACCATCGACATAAAGATGCATGTCCTCACAGCCGGTCAATATCTCTGGATACATCGACTGACAGGTCTCGATGTTGATCGGTGCCCAGTCGCGCTTGTAACCAGTCATGGCTAAGAGATTCTTCACGCGAGGCACGACAAAGGCTGAGAAGAGTGCAAGGCATGCCAGGAAGAATTGTATGTATATGGTCTTTGCCATCTGAAACGTCCCCTTATCTCTACAGGACTGAAGATCACAAGGAGCTGATGGATGAAGTGTAGCAGGATGCTACTCGTAGCAGGGCACAGATCATGGGACAGCAGCTGCGAACAGATGAACCCCGCCAATTAGGGAGATACGCTTCCAAGCGGTGCGGTACCTTACCGGGTATTTACACCACACGCGGGGTAAACCTCCCCTCACGTGTGGTCCCCATGCTCACTGTGGCCAGTGAAGGAAGAATCGATCGCTCGACCTCAGGAAATTCACGTCTTCCATTGAATTGCCCCACTTCACACATCGTTGCACGCACGTGAGCATATGATCTCGTACTTTGCTAGTGTCATTACGATCTGATTCTTCTCGGGATATCCGATCACAACGGAAAGAGCTGGAATTATAGGAGGATAGAGTATTTGTCTGATACTTCTTCTGCCAGGACGTCTGATATCTGCACATGATCTCCAGAGCACGTTGATCGAAGGCGCACCTCGGCCTCAGGAGTAAGCAATAGTATGGACTCCTCCTGGATATTCGATGCTCCCCCTCCACCTCCTTCATATTCCGGGCCTACCTCGAATGGCAATGTAAGGCATGGTCACGGTCAGGCGAGAGGTCAGAAGAGGAAGCGAAGTGGCCACGACCGCGATGTCCGCGCTGATCAAGCTTTCCAACCAGCAATGTCGCTTGATACTCGATATAGTATGCCACAAGTATACCATAATGCTGCAATGACGAGCTCTACCCCTGAGTCACTCAGGGCCAGCAAGACTTTTGAGATTGGGGAGGATCCGCCGATTGAGTATCACCCGATTCGACATGTCAGTCACGTCACGGCAGCGCCGGAGCTGCCTGCTGGCCCAATCTCGTATAATGAGGCCGGATATGCATTATCTTCCACATATAATGCCGCACAGCAGAATTCAACGTTGAAACAGAACGATGATGTCTCTTCCAAGATTCCTCCGCCTAGAATTCAAGGCACAAGCATCTCCCTGGATACTCCAGAGGACATTGCCGCCTGGATTGCCGAGAGAAAGAAGAAGTGGCCGACTGCCACCAATATTGAGAAGAAGGCGGCTCAGGAACCTGCAAAAGCACAACCACATGCAAAACGTTCTCATAAGCCTTCGCGCATTGCCAAGAATACCAAAAAAGATCTTGAACAGGTAGCTGAAGAGAACATCACTCCGGTCGAAAGGGTCGCCAACACTCCCGCCGTTCTGCAAGCACCAATTGTGAAGGTACCAAAAACAAGTACCTCCAGTCTGGACATTGCATTGGCAGCACTCTCAGGAACGATAGAATTGGAGCAAGCCTCTGCTGAGGTCCTTGAAGAGCAAGTCGTCCCACAGACGACAGCTTCACAGGTAGAAGAAAGTGTTCCTGCCGACAACCCTTCAAGTGATTCTTCCGATCACTCTGATCCGAGTTCAGAATCTGAATCAGGGTCCGACTCCGCTGAGGATGATGGAGAACCCCAAGCCATATCGTCAAAAATGACAAGTTTTGACAAAGTGGTAGAAGACCCGTCGATTTCTGCAGCGCCTTCTTCCACAGGCAAGAAAAGAGTCTGTAAATATTTCCGACAAGGCCGGTGTAATCGAGGCGAGGCTTGTACCTATCTACATGAGGCTCCTACGCGGAACGGAGTCCCATCCGAAGCCAAGAAAGGTCCAGGCAAGCAAAATGTGGACGACAGGTACAAGTGGAGAAAACGGAAGAGCTTGTATGAGCGACTCGTCGAGCAGGAATTGGAGCAAGAAAAGGAACAAGAGAGACTACGGGCGGAGAGTGAAGCAAAGGCAGATACTGTCAAAACATGAGCATTCGTCCTTGCTGAGGAGATTTCGGATGACCGTTGTTTCTCAATGCTTGACTAAACACGATGGACATCGATCGTCGAAGAATGTGTCTAGTCATATGGTCTTTGCGACCTGAGGAACCTGAATTTGACTTTCAGGTTCAAGATTGTCCTCCCAGCTTGTGGCCACAAATGACTGGTATGCCGGAGGTCGCGGGTACTCTGGCAACGTGCTCGTCGACGGTCTCCCAGAAGCGTGTAGGACCGGCCAGGGTGGTCTCGGTGTCTGATCACGATCATTGTGCCCCACTCTCGCGTCTCCTTCCTCTCGTGAGGTCGCATATTCTTCACCAATCTGCTGGCTTGCCTGGACTTGCATCCGTAGGAGGATCGAGAAGATGAGCATGACCAGGAATAGGGAGATGATACATATGGTCATGGCGAATGAAATCTTGTAATCGTCGTCAGTCATCCTTCGTGCGTGGTGTCCTGATGCCTTGAGAGCTATGAATCAAGGATGAAGAGAGGGACCGTTTTGTCTGTAGCTCCAGTGCACTGCAACGTTTGGATCACGGGTTTCCTTGTGATGCCCATCACATTGATGATATGGTTCATCAACATAAAACCCCGCCTCGCGAACAAAGCAGATTGACTTACCTGAAACATTGCCTAGTTTTCACTTGATGATTGCACTGTTTCCCAAGAGAGTGGAAGTTTCCACTTACAAAGAATAGGGAAGCATGCACCTCGATGAAAGATTTGATATATATATACATGAAATCGCGTGCTGGTTCTAGAGTTTTGACTTTTCAAGTAAGTGTCCCTCGAGTCCAATGACAATGACGCAAATGTCGTCCTCTTTGCCACCATCATATCTCAGCCTGTGAGCCTTTGCTTCCTCAGCAAACGGTCCATTCGCCTTTCCTCGACCATTCTTCTTTGCGAGCTCGGTGAGACGATTGGCAATGTGCTCGACAACCAGTCTCTGGTTCGTGCCAGCTCGAGATTCCTCGACGACAATCTTTGCCGCGTCCTTTGGAAAGACATTGTCAAAGAAGCCATCGGTGGCCAACACCACGAATTCGTCCGTCTTGAGCTGATGCGTCCTGACATCAGCATCCTGCGGTCTGTTTTCGAGTGAGCCGGGTTGTCTGATGGATGCAGGCATTTTGGCCAACTGATAAGGTGCATTGAAGAAGTAGGTCTGTGGTTTGCTGGCAAACACGACGGTCCCGGCCGTATCGAGTATCAGATACCCTGAATCCCCCAGATTCGCCACCTGGACTTCACCTTTGGTCAAGTCGACAGAAGCGACACAGGCAGTCGATGAGCCGAGCTCAATCTTGCTATCCTTTTGGACGGCATCATAGCCAGCAATGAGGACCTGCACAGCCGTCGCATTCCCGGCAGAATTGGAAGCCGAGTCACAGTGTCTCGCCAGACCGGCTGAGAAGACGGAAGGATCGACTCCCATATCGGCCCAACCTCCGACTCCATCAAACACACCTGCCCAGATCTTGGACTCTGAAGCGGTGTTGATGAAGTATGCATCCTCCCCAGACTCTTCGTTGCTCTGTTTCCGGCGACGCTTCGGACATGCTCCTAGTCCTATAGAAGCAGTAAAGAGTGAGGCACAACGGACGTTCCTCGTGGTGTTGCGAACTGTCCGTACAGGTGACCTCAAGGGAACCTTTGTCTGCGCAGTTACCGTGCGGGAAAATGAGCGACCAAACATTCTCCACCAATGGTGCTCGTCTGACACTGTCTGGGAGTCCTTCTCGTCCCTCTGAAAGAACGATGCGTCCCTGCAAAGGCTAGGGAGACGTATCAAAGGTATGGCGAATCGATCTGAAACTGTAGCGACGGAGGTTCCGTGGACCTGCGCCCGGATCTTCCGCGAGAGTTGCTCAGTCGGCCTCCTACGACATACTTGTAACTGTTGATTCGTTCTTTTGCGCTAGTACTGCTATATTCCAAGAAGAGGCATCTCAATTCGATGTTAATGAGAAGAGCCCTGGTGTGAACGGATCCGATGAGCAATGGCATAGAGTATGATTCTTTAAGTATGATGACCCCAGTAAGTCTGTCTTGACAAAAGTCCCTGAAACATCTAACCTTTTTGTGAAATAGAGGCCGACTATTCGTATCAGATCGAGGGCCAAGATGCTTCCGCTGCACTTGCAGAGTTTGCGCGTCGAGAGCATGCGCGTACAGTCGTGGTCCCCACGGACGACAACAAGGTCAAGCAGCGCCTGAGAGAACTGGGAGAACCGATCATCCTATTTGGCGAAGGTCCCGCGGATCGACGAGATCGGCTGAGGTACCTCCTCAGCCTGCAAGATGGGGATGTCAGAATGCATGCGGCAGGCAACACCCAAGGTGGTGCGGACACGGACGAAGAGGACGAGGAGGAGGAATATTACACACCTGGTCTACAGGAATTACTGGACGCCCGGCGTCGCATAGCTACCTACTCCCTACCACGCGCAAAGGCACGCGTCCTCAGTCAAAAGGTCGATTCAGAGATACCAATCTCCAAATTGATCACACACCGGAAATCACAAATGTCGAGACTGCGGAACTTTGTGTCCCAGGGATCACAAATTGCAGCAGACCGTGCCGTTTCAATTGCTCGATTCTCCCCAGACTCCAAGTATATCGCCACAGGCTCATGGGCCGGCGACGCAAGGCTCTTTGATGCCAATGATCTGACTCAATTGAATAGCTGGACGGGCCACACAGACAAAGTATCTGGCCTGTCCTGGTTACCAAACGCAACCCTCTCTCTTTCCCCCTCCGTCTGCAACTTTGTCACCGGCGGAGGAGAAGGAGACTTGTGCCTCTGGTCCTTGGACTCGAAAGAGCCCCTCGCAACGATGAAGGGACATGGTGCCAGGGTCGCTCGGGTGGAGACCCATCCGAGCGGATGGTATGTCGGCAGTGCCTCTTTCGACGGCACATGGAGGCTCTGGGACCTCGAGACGACGACGGAGCTCTTACTACAACAGGGTCATTCTCACGAAGTCTACGCCATAGCCTTCCAGAACGACGGCAGTCTCGTGGCAAGTGCCGGACTAGATGCCATCGGCCGCGTCTGGGATCTACGGAGTGGCAAGACAATCATGGTGCTCGATGGACATGTCAAGGCCATTCAGGGACTCGACTTTAGTCCGAATGGCTTTCAGATAGCCTCTGGCGGTGCCGACGACACCATCAAGATCTGGGACATTCGAAAGGTGAAAGCCATCGCAACCATCCCAGCACACAAATCACTCGTCTCAGACGTCCGCTTCTTCCATCAACAAGAGACTCCTTTATCGGGCTCTGAGGAGATGCAAGTGGATGCTCCAGTCAGCAGCAACGGGACCTATTTGGCCAGTAGCGGATACGACGGAGCAGTCAATACATGGAGTGCAGACAATTGGTCACTCATCAAATCCCTCGTCGGGCCGACTGAGAGAAAGGTCATGAGTGTCGACATCAGTGGTACCGGTGGATCCATCTGCAGCACGGGATTCGACAAGACTCTACGACTCTGGAGTGGCGATACATGATGGCCTTGGAACCCATTCATAGCACTCCACTCCCCTTGTCGAATTCATAGCATGTCCAAAAAGTTCCACCAAAGAAAATGCCAAAGCGTACACATCTGCTCATAGTGCAATATTTTCTCGCAAATCTGTGAACTTGTCTGGTGGTGAATTCAAATGCAACACTTTCCGCTTGCTCTCTCAACACTTGGCAAAACTTTTTAAAATTTCTGTTGGAAAGATGAAAAAAGTGCTGACTTTTTCTCGAGGATCAAATGATCCCCACTCCTACCACGAACTGAAGGCGTTTAATCTATGAGTCGGCTTCCACTTGCTTAAAGTAATCTTCCCTGTTCCTCGTCAGTCTTTTTTTCCCAAGAGTAATTCCTTGAAACACCGGTAGACACTTTTGTGCTGCAAACCCGTGATAGCTCTACTTACAAGTTGGATCCATTTTCCCAGTCTGGCACAACTACAGACGTCAGCATTCCATGCTATTTTACCCCGGTAAAAGAGTATAAAGTCCACATCCTCGACCACCAAACGTGACTCTTGGGGGTCCGGACAAAAGGTGGAACGCAAAGAACTTACTCTTTCCATCCGCGCTCTTTTGAGAATCTGGCAACTTTGATTGCGCATAGGCAGCTTTCGCCTTTGTAATCAACTCCTCTTTGTGCTTGTACGCTGCATCGGCCCGTTTCGCTTCCGCCAAGGTAGCGAGTGAGTTGTGGTGCACGTATCCATATATCAGACCACTACCGAGTGCAAAATACCTCAGAGCCTATCACATCATCGTAAGCAAATCAAGTCCTCCTCGACAAAACCTAGTCCACTCTCCTCTTCTCTTTTCCTCCCTCCTGTGCGGCATCTACCTTCCCGAATCACCCACCAGTCTCCCATCCAAACCAGTCATCGACCAATGTCTGGACCAGCAAGAATGAAGGTGAAGAGGGTGATTCAGAGATAAAGAGGAGATGCTCTCGCATGCCAGAAAGGAAAGAGTCGAGAGAGATCGTAAGGAAGGGGGGAAGAATTTACATTGACTGTTGTCGAGGCCATGATCGTCTTGCGGGAAACGGTGATTTAGGGGAGGGGACGAGGTACCTCTTTTTTGTCTTCTCCGTGTAATAGACAGGTCAACTTCTCGAGCAGCACAAGAAAGCGAAAGCCTTGGGTTAGAAGGATGTAGCTTGGCCAAGTCTCGATCGAATGGGCTTGCACGATGGGATCTCGTCTGTCACTCTCACTCTGAACTCGCTTCTCCCGGCCTGGGCAACTCGAGCGGGTTGGCCTCGGAATCTGATTCCCTCAGAGTGCGTGTTAATAGACTGCCGCGGTTCACGTGCTGCAACAAAAACACAAATCTTTGCCTTCGCCAAATATGTCGAACGAGATGTCAATAGAGGTGGAACCCTGATGGCTATGCTCGCATAGTCAAATATGATTAAATACTATTGGGAAAGGATGATACAAAAAATTAATTGTTGACACAATCGATGTGAGATTAGATATGCTTGCATGGGAACCAACGCTGTGCAGAAATCCATAAATTGCACTTTTTAGAGTGAGGCTCATTCATGCTCATTCATTGTCATAGACCTGCTATTCTGTAGAGCATGATTGGTCGTGTCAAGAATCATCCCTTACTCTGCCGAGCAGTTTTCTGTGAATGAAAATTGTCCTCTCCAAACAATGACTGGGGTGGGATTCCCGATGTGGGCTTTTCCTGAATATATTGATTTGCTGGGCGGTATCCTGAACGTCTTCTGCGCAAGAAGGCTGCTATGATGCCCAAGGCCACAATGGAGAAGACGATGAATAATGCAATCGCCAGTGCAATGACAATTACGACTCCTCGTGATAATTTCGAGCTATCCTTCGAGAAGGATATCATTTGCTCGGAAAAGATCGTGCGTACGGCACCCGGCTGATCTTCTACCGTATTGGTTGTGACGTATGGTGTGAATTTGCTGCCATCGAAAAGAGCACCAGAATATGTGCTTCCATTACTGAAAGTAAGATTTCCAAGAACTAAGAGATTTCGATTCGAACTCATAATGTTATTAGTTGTAGACTCACTCTTCAGAAGAGGTAAGAATTGTAAAGCATAGATCTGAGAAGTAGCGGCTAAACCTGTTGTCAGGTCAATGGCATTGCTTCCATTCCACTTGGCAAGGTAGACAGAGTCAGATGTGCTTCTACCAGCGACATAAATAGAAGAGGTCATATTGGTGTCTGATACAGCGACCGTCGCTGGGCCCGGTAGAAGAGTACTGGCTACAGCTGAGAATGTTTGAGTGGAGAAGTCAAACGTGGCCAGATACTGACTTGTATTGTTTAAAGTCATGTTGCCGGACAAAAGCAATGTGTTCGTACCAAGCCAGGTAGATGCACTGACATTTCCAGAAAGACCCGTGGCAGGCCTCTGCCATGTTGTCGTGGCCCGATCGAGCACGCACAGAGAGGGACAAGTGAGTGAGCCGGCGGACTCAAAATTGCCAGCAACCACAATCTGTGCTACATTCGGCCTTGTTGAAATTGAATTGACCTGAACATTTTGCCCCTGCAAACCAGCAGGCTGAACAGCATCAACAGTGTTCGACTCCATATCGTAGATGAGTAAGCCTTGCAAGTCTGCCGTGCCATTTACGATACCCGTGAGACTGCCTCCTAGATAGAGTTTACCATCGTCGACGTGTGTTGCGTAGATGACGGAATTGTTTGATAGGACATTGCTGGATAGCCCTGTGGTCGTACCATTAGCATTGACAATTGCAAGATTCGATATGGCTGATCCAGTTGTGTCTATGGTCGTGAAGCGACCCGCAATGACTGTTGCGCTTATTCTGCTTGAATTGTAGAAAGCACCTGAGGTCACAAAAAAGTCACTACTGGAGGCTGTCAGGCCTGATGCGAGGGCAATTGCTGATAATCTTTGCGCTGAGCCAGATGATAGAAGAGATGCAACGCCAGGAACCAACAACTGTGATGTGCTTCGTATATGACCTCCGAGGTATTCCAACTGACCAAAGTCATTGGCAGAAGTAATCCGACCATTGACATTGGTGGAAGTCATGGACCATTGCTGTGACGAGGGATCCCAGAAGGCCGTGTTCATTGCTCGTTTTGCGGCGGTGTTATTGAATGCATTGAGGACTGTAAAGTCTCCAGAAATGCCTAGCAATCCTCCTGTTGCGTACAAGAATGTCACTGGTGCATTGACACCATTACCAATTGAGCTCCACTGGTTTGTGAGCATATTATATCCGACAATGTGTTGAGCACTGATTGACGAGTTGAGCAAGGACGTGAAATTCCCACCGATATAAAGCATCTGTCCAATAACGACCATAGTAGTGGCCATGCCGTTAAGTCCTGCACCTCCTAAAGCACTTATAGAATCTCCTTGCAGCCTGAAGACATTCGATATACCGTTACTGGTGAAATTTCCTGCGACATAGGTCGTGGTTCCATTTATGATTATAGAGTTGATGGATGCATCATAACCAAGCTTCGTCCCAACAGAGTCAAAAGTGGTATCAGCAGGGGATTGTGCACTAAATGTTGCCGGGTTGTATTCATACAAACCATTGAGATTGCTGGAGCCGACCGCGGAAAGCTCGAGAAATTGTACTCGAGAGGCGACAGTGTACACTGTTCCTGTCTGCTCCATTAGCGGTTGGAGCACTACTCTGGCTCTGAAAGAATCTGACGAAGGCGTAACGACTCCTTGGTAGATAGTATCATACTTATCAAAATTATTTGTTTGAAAGATCGTGGTAATGACTGGTAGTTGTCCTGCAGCAGCATATACAGAAATTCGGACTCCACCTCTTGCATTGCATGTGCTGTCCAACAGACAACCCGGAGTATAGATCCGAACACTGTAATTACCGAGTTGAGATATGTGCGGCTCAAAGGTGACGGAAGAGGTTGATAAGCCGTTGCCCGAAATCAGCGCTGCAAGGTACCCTGGCTCAGCACCAATGACCCGGGGTATCCAATTTCCTGTATAACTTGACGTGCTGATAAAGGTGCCATTAGCGCAAGAAGGTTCATTGAAGTGAGTTATTGCATAGGTATTGATATCTTCGGTAAAGATTTCGAAGCCTCGTAAACCACCACCAGAACCATACCACCCACTAATAGCAATTGAGAAAGCATTCATTTCGATTACGTTCACGAATTGGAATTCTTGATAACCTTTTGCAGCGACCTGGTCTAGAGGACACCGGGCGTCACAATAAGACTGAGTTCCCGAGCTAGGGTCGATATACGTCAAATTGAGAATCCCATTGATAGGCTGAGCGACAAATCGAAATTCTTTCGTGCCCCGCTCTCCGAATGCAGTATTGTAGATTCGGAATTTGGTAGGCCGAAAGGTGAAGTTGGTGGAAGCAGACCAAGATCCTGGTTGATTGTCAGCCAGCAACCATGTGTGATCTGGTCCATCTTGTCCAGAGGGACAGATGATATTGTTCGGATTCGAAAATCCACCTACGGCCGTGTAAGGGTTTTGAGAAGTAATCTGATAAGTCAGCCGAGCTCAGCGGTTGTCAAGCATACTTACATAGCTTGACTGGAGATTGATCTGTTGTGCAACATTCGATGAGCTGGAATTCAAGCTCGATATGGAATCGAACTTTCCGCCGAACAGGATTGAAGCTCCACTGGCTCCTATGGTATTGACAGGACCATCAAAGCCGCCGAAACCGACAGTCGTAAATTTCTTCTGTGCCGCGTTCCAGACCACAACGTTGGTCGCATTGGACACCTCGAAGGAACCGCCTATGTATACTTCACCCGTGCTATTGTCGCAATATACAGTGTTGATATCGCCAAGAACACCACCAGCTAGTGCGCTGAATTTGTTGGTGCCGAGGTTATAGGCGGCAATATTCAGAGCGGCGACACCGCCTATCTGCGTAAAATTGCCTCCGACATAGATGACTTGCGAATTGTTGTATCCCAAGAGGCATGTCGAGGAGACTTCTCCATTGCTATAGCCAATTGCTGCATATGTGCCATTCGAGTCCTTAGAGTAGAGGCCTCCTTGAAAGCTCGAGTTGAACGGCCCAGTAGGTCTTGAAGAATCATACAAAGAGATTCCCGAGAACTGCCCCCCAAGCGCTACATGCCCTAAAGACGAATAATCAACGTTAGATGCTTCGACTTGACCTGTCCAAAAGGCCCCTATTTGCAACAATGTCGCAGTCAAGATGAAAATAGCATTGCGCATTGAAGACTCTCCCCACCAGGCCCTTTAGAAGCACAAGCGTGCGAGTTCTGCCCGTCTGCGATGGGCGATTCCGGTCCTGCTGTAATGAAGTTCTGTATGGTAATGCACAGCGTTCAAATTACCATCTGTAATAGCCCTCCGTTGCTTATGGTAGAGCAACACAGGGGCACGTGTTTGTGCTGGAGTTTCTCGGCTATTTTCAAATTAAGGAATACAATTGCGAGTGATCTGCCCAATCTGCGTGAAGTTGAACTCCCTCGATCGACAGGCGCAAACCGGCTTTCATTTGTGCTTACACGGCTCGACTCAGCTAAGACCGTCGACCTTGCACTTTTCAGCGTTCCTAATCCATGATCATCCGTATATTGCTGTCCTGCAGGTCATCCTCCACACATTATGCTACAGCTCTCTACAAGATGCATATGCGGTCTTCAGACTTTTGATCAGAACACCATTGCCAATATATATGCATACAGATTGAAAGCTTTGACTCATCCGAAATGGTGTAGGGGTTATCATTATCGCCTCTCAGACCAATAATTTGTGCAGTCCGCGATAGACCAGGGTTCGAGTCCCTGTTTCGGAGTTTTTGTTTACTCCTCATCACTGCAACCACTAAGTATATGTCGGCTATATCTCTGTGGAACATCAAGTACTTGAGCCTACTGGACCGAGTCTGTGTACACTAGACACTGTAAGTATCAATTCACCAGATGCTGCCCTGCGAGACGAGAGGACAGTCTGTACCGCTGGAGAAACAATCATAGATGAGAAAGCACCATAGAGGCTGCACGTGATTTGTGCAACAAGATACTTCCTTGAGCAGCTCTGGGAATTTTACCTTTCTGTGCCGCCTGTAGCTCACAGTAGCCAGTGGCATTGTGGGGCGTATAGAACTACCAAAAATTCAATGAATGAAAGAGGATACTTGCGGACGAGTGAGAGAGCGAGTCACTGTCACAGTAAATCTTCGATCGAACCTCGATTCGCCCGAGCTGCTCGGCATCGCTCAGTGTCGAACGCTATCATGCAAGTCTTTTTTTGATTGAATATTGAAAGCAGCATTATTGCGAATTCTATCTATACTGCCATCTAGCAACGTCTTGTGATTATGAGGCAACCATCCACTGTAGTCGAAGTCTATGATGCTTTGACCACGGACGGATTCTCTGCGAATCGCCTTGAAGCCCTCGATGAGTCAGGATATCTAGAACTGCAGGTCTGGCCCAATTTCGATGCAGCGCAAGATCGAAAGTGGACACTACTCACCATATGGCTCTTGCAGACAAAGAAAACACTTGGGAAACCTACTCTGTCTACGATAGTGACTGGATCGGAGAAAGACGCACAATTCGATCCCTTTTTCACGGGTGTCTTGCAGGCGATTCTGGATAGCAATCTTCCCTTTCCTACTAGGAGTGCAGCTGTGTCTGTGCTTAACGATGTTTTTCTCAATCTAGACATACCTCAAGCTCAAAGATCGTGTCAGTCTCTAGTCTCCATTCTATGCTGGCAGCATTTGACAAAATCTTACCGTCATTCTTTATTCGATCGTTCCCCTGTTCTGAAGGGGAGGTACAAGTCTCGACTGAAGGACATGGGTCGAGCAGAGGAGCCACGTAGGACCACTATGCAATTTCGAAGTACATTCTGGTACAATTTAATGCTAGAAGTAGTCTCATTGATGAACATCAGACGAAATGATGAAGAAACATTGTTGTTTTGCACTTCTGTACTGGAGGTTATGACCGACGCACTGTGTCAGCTGCCCACGCGACGTTATTTAATCTATCTTATCAAGGATTTACAGCTTATATCATGCCTCAAGCTATCGCACCGCTTCTCTAGCACGAAAGACAAAGTTTCGGCACATCTAACAGCACAACTGAGATTACTCAGTGAATTTATCTCTTGGCCTTATGATGATATCGGAGGTCGGCAGCTTTCCATTCTGGAAAGTCGGGCACAGCATGCCAAATTGATCACAGACTTTCAGCATGTAGCATATAAGCATTTCAAGGATGACCTAGTACTTCTAGCGCTATCTCACCATGCTACAATCAGCTTAAAAGACGAGCTCTTATCGCATCTTCGGGAAGTAGATCAACAAGAGCTTCTGGCACTAGCTACGTGCTTAGATATTAGAAGCACCTCAATAGCTGAGGGCAACAATGAGAAATACTTGACAGAGGCTATAGTCGAAAGATTCGAGTCTAAAGTGTCGCCTACAGAAAATATCTCAAGATCTCCAATATTTCCCACGGAAGCCGTTCTTTTCGGTGCGCAAGGAATTCCCTCAGATTACCGGCATAGGAGTCCACCGATGGCAAAGTTGACCATTCAATTCTTGTCTATTGAAGATATTCTCAGTCGAAACTTTGTCGCATACCAAAATATGATGTTCGATTTCATGCGCGATGAAATCATAGCTATTTACAGTCGTCTTTTACCACAAATTTCCTATCCCTCTGGTGAGATCACTTTCTCAGGGAGTTCAAAGAAGGCTGTGCATATCAGCGCACCTACAATCCTTGAGGTTACGCCACCGAGTACCACTAGTGATGGTCGTCCTGGCTTGGTTCGTGGGGAAGTCAAAATTGATTTAGACTCAGCTTCCGCAAGATCGGTCTGGACATCGGTCCAGCCAGGGGACCTTTTATACTTTATACACCTCGGTCCATTGACTGAACTCGGTACTACCGCACCGAATCACAGTACAATGGAAAGCACGAGTAGAGCTGCTCTTAAATATGTCAGGACGGCTACTCTGGAAGCTGTTCTTGACGAGGAGCGAAGACCTCTAAAACTTCACACTAATGGAATGAACAATGCAAGTCGCGGAAATATTCGGTATTACCGAGTCCTGTTTGATCCAAAGGCATTTCAAGATGATCGTAATTCTGTTCGCCTCGAAGATGTTTACGACAAATTCAATGTTTTGCTCACAGGCATTTCCGCAAGCGATCAGACCTTGCCATTGTTGCAAGCAATACAGGAGCTGGTGACACATTCGTGTCCTTGTATTCCAGCGTACCTCCAGGAGACCTACCTTGGATATGGAGACAACAGTCAAAAAGAGACTTTACAAGGTGTTCAATATTCTGAGGAAACATCCGATCTCAAACATGCAGGCCGGATTTCTAAGAAGCTGAATTTCACATCCTCGCAGGCTGCAGCTATGCGTGCAGGTATGCAACCGGGACTATCGCTTATTGATGCTGTTGCAGGCTCGGGAAAGAGTTGTATACTAGCGCAAATTGTGAGCGACCTGTACCATGCAGACATTTCACAACGCACAGTCCTACTTTGCCGGAATGAACTGGAATGTAACCACTTTAGAAACAGACTTACACGACTGGGAATAGGCATCCATCATATCTTGGATCTCACCAATGCTGCGGATTCTGTGCAGCAAGCCATGCAAAAACGAACTCTGCTATTACAAGAAGTCACCAGGTTGGCTCGTTTTCTGTCTCTGGATGGGGATCATGGAGCGTCTTGCGAAACTGCAGCCTACTTTTATCTGACCATGATCAAATCTGCCGTAGAAGCTGAAGAGGAGGCCGCGGATCGGCTGTCTTATACACCAGAGCACACCCGAATACGCCTCAAAAGATTCTACACTGATATGCCATCCGAGATGACGTACGACGCAGATCCAAGACACGGAAACTGCTTCAAGTCGTACATCAAGGATATTTTCGATACCCTGGCCGAATTGCGACCCCTTGAAATTCTCAAAAGTGATGTACTCCGGGAACGTCACCTCCTCACACAAGGTGCAAAAGTAATACTACTTACAGGACGTGACGTTATCCAACGTCACGAGGAAGCCAGGAGAATCGGTATCAGCTTCGACAATGTTCTTGTGGATCAAGCAGCATCAATACCCGAGATCGAAGTGCTTCTTGCCATGTCGTGGGCGGAGAATCCCAATACAATCAGACGACTGGTTCTTGTTGGGGACACTATGCAGATTGGACCATCAAGCTCACCTGAGCATAGAGTCAAACAACTTGCTCAGTCTTCCTCTTTAGCACGTCTCGGCCGTTCTGGCGTTCACAAGTGGACCGTGAATGAACAGTTCCGTAGCCGAGCATCCATCAGCAGTGTTGTTAAGCATGTTTACAACAAATTTGAGGATATATTACCCCAAGACGAAAAGATGCTCAAGCTGGCCAATGCAGGTCTAGTGCATACTTGTCAGTTTATAAATGTCCCAAATTACAAGAAGCAAGGCGAATTTTCTCCGAGAAGAGATGTTTGGCAAAATCTGGGAGAGGCAGAGTTCGTGGTTGCGTTATACCAGTACCTGCGTTTGCTCAACTATCCAAAGGAGAAGATTGTTCTATTGACACCTTATGTCGGCCAGAAGGCTTTGCTCCTGGACGTTCTCAATGCTCGATGCACTCGCAATCCCATCTTTGGCTTGCCGACTGTTGCCACTGTCGAAGAGTACCAAGGTCAAGAATCCGATTATGTGCTGGTGAGTTTGGTACGAACGACGAGGAATCCCGCACTCAATGACAGGGGACTGCTGACGTCGGCATTCTCCCGTGCACGTCTGGGATTGTATGTCTTTGGCCGTAGAGACATCATGCCCCGTATGGCTGAACCTTTCATCGAAGAGCTCGACAAGACGCAAGACTGTAAATTGGAGCTTGTCTATGGTGAAATGTTCCCGACCGAGAGGCTCGAGGTTGCGCCGAGTGAGAGGACGACTGTGATGGAAGGTGTCGACCACCTGGGCCAATATGTCTATGAGATGACGCGCAAAAAGATGGAGTCCATGGGCTAATTCATGGCGGTTTTTGAAAACAGAAAATCAATAGAGACCAAAACACTGTAATTGATCACAATGAATGATACTAGTCTATAGTCTTGCTTTCCGCTTTGCTCCCTGAACGATGGCGACCAGTGCCCCGACCCCGACTGATTCCCCCTCCTTGAATTCTGTCACGTCGACGACAGTCCCGGCCATTGGAGCCCGAACGTCCAGTTCCATCTTGCCCTGTCTGAACAAGGCAATGGTCTCTGCCTCTGCCACCTCATCACCTCGCTCGACCAAGACTTCGACGAGGATGCCGGAGAAGGGCAAGACGACATGACTCGGATCGAGTCGGTCGGCTTTTCGATGATGCGTCGTGGCCCCCGTGGTGGCCTTTTTCACGGAGAGTGTCTGCTGCGTCACCCCTCCGTCGAGTGAGATTTCGGCTGCCAAGTGCGTCGGGAAATCATTCTTCAGGATCCTGGTGAGCTGGAGGAGTCGTGGTGGTGCCGTCGCCGAGCCCAGCGTAAATTCGAATCGGTCACCCTTTTTGAAGATGGCGGAGGAGGAGGCAGGCTGGGTCAGGGAGCGAGGACCCGGGGTCGAGCTGTCTGTAGAGGGAGGCTGGGGTCTCTGGAGACTGGACTCTAAAGAGTGCGTGCCAGCTGCCAGGAGTGTCTCCACCACCCTTTCCCGACTCAGAGAGGTGATGTCGACTGCTGACGGGTTGCCCATAAGCTCGCTGTGTAAGAGTCCGAGGAGGAGTGGCTGATTCGTCACAAAGTCGCCCACAGAGAACATCTTCATGGCGTATCGTGCTCTCTGCAAAGTAGAGGCAAATGTCGAGGAAGTCGTGATGACTTTTGCCAAGAGACTGTCATATTCGTCCGTGACCACGTAGCTCTGGCCAGGTCCGAGATGACTGAGGATGGAATCTGTCCGGATGCCCGGTCCGGCAGGTAACCTGCAAGCATCAATCGACCCGAGCGTGGTCTCGAAGCTCGCCGGATTCTCTGCATTCACGCGACACTGGATGCTGAACCCCAGGGGTTCACGAGGCAGGGGAACGGTAGATAGGTCGAGATTCTGCAGGGTCACGGCAAAGAGCAAATGTGCGAGATCGAGACCGGTGACTTGTTCCGTGACGGTATGCTCGACCTGGATTCGGGGATTGCATTCCATGAAGTAGTACTCATCCCTCTGATGGTGCACCAGGAATTCAAAGGTCCCCAGGCCGAGATAGGCAACGTACTTGGCCATACGAGCTGCAGCCTCGACGATCGGTTCAATCCGAGATCTCGACAAAGACGAAGGTGCCAATTCCACAATCTTTTGGAATTTCCGCTGTAAGGAGCATTCTCGCTCAAAGAGAGTCCTGATGTTGCCATGCTTGTCTCCAATGACCTGTATCTCAATGTGCTTGTAGCCCTCCAATGCTGCCTTTTCGACAAAGACTTGCCTCGACGGACTCTCATTCATTGCCTCTTGCAGTAAAGTCTCAATCTCGTCGTCCCTTTGCACGATCCGGATGCCCTTTCCACCGCCACCATCCTGTGCCTTGATCATGATTGGATACCCGACACGCTGGGCAAATTGCAAGACATCACTCGTATTCTCAATCTCTGCAGACGGCAGGATTGGGACAGAAAGTCTCTTCGCTATGGCCTTGGCACTTGCCTTGTCACCAAGATTTGCTAGGACTCTGGACGACGGGCCGACGAAGAGGATGCCTGCATTCTCACACGATTCCGCAAACCTGGCAGACTCTGATAGAAATCCATAGCCGGGCACAATCGCATCACAATGATGTTCCTGAGCGAGCTTCAAGATCAATCCTTCATCCATGAAGCTAGAAGCCGTAGGGACCCGAACTGCTTGTGTGGCATGGGCGACATGCAGGTGATCCTTCTCGGTGTGTATCGCAACAGATTCAATCTCGAGCTCGACGAGAGCCTGCAGCAGTCTCGCCGCAATCTCTCCTCGATTCGCGACCAAGACCTTCATGCAAGAAATCGGTGCTGTCGCCTAGAGGACCATGGGCTGATTTAGCAGTCCAGACGAGTGCGAGTGTCTTCACACATCCTGCCAAGCAAATCGATCATCTGCTGAATGTCTGCCCCGGAAAAAGTGGAGCAGCCTTACCCCGCAAAGTTCGGCATGAGCCAAAACTCAAAAATCCATCGTCCTGCAGATGACACATTGAAAGGATCTCGACCCTGCTTCTTCCCCATCGAGTCTGACGGCATTCCCAGTCTCATTCTTTTAGGGAAGATGCCTGCAAAGAAACGGACGGAGGAAGGCTGGAAACCCCTGCTCAATCGCCTCGACACGGTCAAGAAGATCTCTCAGACCCCGCCGACGTCCTCGCGAGGGTATGTGAACCACATCAAGAATGGCAAGCTCTGGGTACGCGATCGCATCAAGCTCCTCATCGACAGGGACTCCTTTGTGGAGATTGGGAGTGTGACGGGCACGCCGACATTCACACCCTTGACAAACACGCTCGAGTCCTTTGTCCCCACCAACTTCCTCTCTGGACTGGCGCGGATCGAGACGAGACGGGTGGCCATCGCGGCAGACGACTTTACGATCCGTGCGGGACACGCGGACGGAGCACTGTATCACAAGGCAGCTTATATCGAGTCCCTGGCTCAATCACTCACGATTCCCCTCGTCAGACTCATCGATGGTTCCTCCGGAGGTGGATCGGTCGCCGTCTACCGTGAGATGGGCTTCACCTACATCCCGCCCTCGACCGGCGCAGGCTGGGTGACCATGATCGACTCCCTCTCCATCATTCCCGTGGTCGGTGTGATTTTGGGTCCTGCCGTCGGGCTGGGCGCAGCAAAAGTCAGCACGACCCATTTCAGTGTCATCTGCAGCGACATTGGCAGTCTCTTCAATGCCGGTCCCGTGGTCGTCGAAAAGGCCGGGATCGAGGAAGGTCTCACGAATGCCGACCTCGGAGGACCCGGCGTCGTCTGCACGAACGGTGCCATCGACAACTTTGGCAAGACTGAGGAGGACTGTTTCCGACTCGTCCGTCAGTTCCTGAGTTACCTCCCTTCCTCCGTCCTCGACCTCCCGCCCCGGATTCCCTACACCTCTCCCGGACGAGAATTTGCACAGAAGAGGGCCCAGCTACTCGACTCTGCAGTCCCCGTGAGACGGACGAGGGGGTATGCCATCCACCCCATCATCCGCAACCTGGTCGACCCGGACTCCTTCTTCGAGATTGGTCCGGCATGGGGATCCCCGGCCATCACCGGCTTTGCTCGCATCGCCGGTCTCCCTTGCTCCCTCATTGCCTTTGACGTCGAGTCCCCCTCCCTCGGTGCCCTCACCGCCGCCGCCGCCTCCAAACTGAAACGACACCTGGAACTCTCCTCGCTCTTTGGCCTGCCGGTGGTGCAACTCCTCGACATGCCAGGCTTCGCCATCGGCAGCCAAGCTGAACGCGAGGGCACCATGCGCGCCGGCGTCGACTGCATCAAGGCCTACTACGCCTCCACCGTGCCCCTCTTCAACGTCATCCTCAGGAAAGTCTACGGCATCGCCGGTGCCTTTCTCGTCGACAACCGCTTGCCACACTACCGCGTCGCCTGGCCCAGTGGAGAATGGGGATCCCTGCCACTCGAAGGCGGCATCGAAGCTGCCTTTGCCTTTGATCTCAAGCAAGCACACAAGGCCGGTGGGAAACCCGCAGTCGATCGATTACTCGCCCAACTCACGGCAGAATTTAAAGTCCTTGCCGATCCCATCCGCACGGCCATGCATTTCGGCGTCCAGGAGATTGTGCGGCCCAGTCAGACCAGGGGCATCCTCAAACAGTGGCTCGAGGCCATGTATGAGGGACCCCTGAGACAGAGACTCCGTGCCGTCAGGGCCAAAGTGCAAACAGTGGCAAAGTTTTGATGCCCACGCAAAGGGAAGAACATTTTTGGTCCCTTGTCATTCTTGTCAAGCATTAGCAGGCAAGCTTGAAAGTTACTCATGGGTAGAAAACATATCAGAAAAGGAATGAAGACATGAAAAAATTGAAAAATCATATGCGCCACATCGCCATGATCTATCTCTATTGACGTGAAAACTTGCCCCCCCTTTCACAACAGGAATTAAGAAGGCAAGAGAGGGGCTGAAAGCGCAGGATGAAAGAGAGCCGGGTCTACAAGTGAGAGTCCCGAGGGGCGAGGTACTCGACATACTCGGGCCACCACATCTCACTCTCGACCTCCTTGTCGACCTCCTCGTCCTTCATGATCCGACCGTATCGTAATCTCATGGCCTCACGCACGACAGCCTTGGCAATCGTTGCAGAGACCTTTCGCAAGTCCTGTGCGTGCGGGTAGATTGCACCGATGGCGAACCGCTCGGCAGACACACACTCGGCCATGGCATCGGCAGCCACGAGGAACATGGAATCTGTGACGATTCTCGTCGTGGAGACGATGGCACCCAATCCGACACCGGGAAAGCTAGAGATTCCATCAGCATTCTGTCATCTTCACAAAGCCTGTTTCCTTACATGAAGACATTGTTGCCCTGACCAATTGTGTAAGTCTTGCCCTTGTATGTGACGGGGTCGAAGGGACTACCGGAGCCGACGATACCGCGTCCGTCAGTCCAACGGATGGCTTCTTCCGCAGTACATTCCGCCAGGGATGTTGGATTCGAGAACGGTAGAATGACAGGTCTATCACAGTGTTTGGCCATCTCGCGAATGGCAGCTTCGGTGAAGGAGCCGCCGACGGCTGTGGTACCGACGAGCACAGTCGGTTTGACCTTCTTGATTACCTCGAGCAGATCCGCATCGCCAGTGAATCCATAGTGATCCATTTCTCTTTTGTGCAGGGCCACCTGCTTCTTCTGTGCATTGTTGTCTACGCCGGCACGACCCTTGTAGACGAGACCTTTCGAGTCCAGAAAGACCATCTTCTTTGCAATCTCTTCCTCGGAGATCTGAGCACGTTCGAACCCGACTCGGCACAGATCCGAAATGCCGACTCCTGCCGTACCGGTACCCAAGAAGACGATCCTCTGGTCAGCGAGGGTCGTCTTCAGATTCTTCATGGCGGCGAGGATCCCTCCCAGGGCGACGGCAGCTGTACCCTGGATGTCATCGTTGAAGGACGGCAGCCTGTGACGATATTTTTCGAGGTTGCCAAAAGCCGTGTTTGCGTGGAAATCCTCCCACTGGAGGAGTGCGCGGGGATAGACCTGCTGGACGGCGGTGATGAAGGCCTCGATGAACTGATCATATTTCTCCCCTCGTAGTCTCTCCTTCTTGTAACCAGCATAGTATGGATCCTTGAGCAGAGTCTGATTATTCGTGCCGACATCGAGACTGATGGGCAGAGTGTGGGAAGGATGGATGCCTCCTCCGGCGACGTAGAGAGACAACTTTCCGATGGGAATACCCATGCCACCGGCACCTTGATCTCCCAAGCCCAGGATACGCTCATTGTCTGTGACAACGATGAGTCGCACATCGGCGTTCGGTGAATGTCTCAAGACCTCTGGAATGCGATCAATGTCGTCCGGAGTGATCCACAGACCTCGCGTACGTCTGAAGATGTGCGAATAGAGCTGACAGGCCTTTCCAACGGTAGGTGTGTAGATCAGGGGCATCATCTCCGCGACATTTTCGACAATGGTTCTGTAGAAGAGCGTCTCGTTTCTGTCTTGCAGAGCAGAGAGACCGATGAATTGCTCGAGTGGGTCGCTCTTTGCCCTTACTCGCTCGAGTTCGAGATCGACCTGCTGCTTGATGGTGAGGTGAGTCTTTGGCAAGAGACCCTCAATCTCAAAAGCAAGACGTTCCTGCGGCGTAAATGCCGTATCTTTATTGTAAAGAGGGTGGAACAGCAGACGGAATCCCTTCAAGCCGATTGGGAGTTGCAACTTTTTGTTCTCCTTGGCCGAGACCTCTCTACTCGCCGTCACGTTCTTCTCCTCTGCATAAGACTGGGTCTGGTTGACGTTGTTTGGTGGATTCTGGTCCTCGACTGGAAATCGACCCATGACTTTCTGTGCAGTGGAATATTGTCGAGTGAATGCCTTGGCAAGAGAGATCCTGTGCATCCAGAGAGGATGACTATATATGAGGAGAGCCTGAGGAAGGAGCAGCTGGGCCTGTAGACAAGGACAGGGAAGGCCGTCGGTCAAAATGCAAGGAAGGAGCCGGGTGACTCGAATTGAGAGCAGAAGAAGCGAGAGGAGGAACGAGCAGACCAAACTTGCCCTCACCAATCACATTCAGCCGCCCCACTTGCACCAACCAACGACTCGAGCTGAAGCGAGCACACACAAAACAGGAGAGAGGCATGGTAATGGTTAGGGTGACTGCGGTATGATTACTCTAGTGCAGTCTATTCACATTACGCTCCACTGTGCAAGATCCATACCCTGTTGATGGAGAATTTGACGTTTGTACCACTCTGGTCCATGAAATACAGCGTGCATGAACTGTCTTCCTCGCAGACCCATCCTCAATCGTACCATGGAAGCAATCTTTCCATTTGCTGGTCCTCGAGTGCTCATACTGTACAATTCATGGACTGCTGGAGGCTAATTGCACGGATGAATGTATCAAGATTCCGACGAGCCTAGTAGTGCCCTGTGACAACAGGCAGCGTTGAGCGTACACTGCAGAGGCATGAGCGCTGGCATTGCTTTCAGAGAAATTCTGCGTCATGCTTGCGACTCGCCTTGATGTTTCCAAAGAGACTTCGTGCAGAGCGAGCCATGGCCACGATCGAGTCAGAGGCGGTGCCATCCTTGGCAATCGATTCATCCGCCAAGTACTGAAGAAAGTCTCGACTCGCAGAACATGCCTCGAGATCTGAACGTTTGATCTGACTGACCGAGCTCAGTAACTTTTCACGCACAGGCAGACTTGCAGGCTTCGAGAGGAGCGTTTGTTGGAAGCTATTGCACCACGTCTCGAGGGCATCGTGATCAGAGACTTGTTTCTCATAAGGGATGCCTTTCTGAATGATGACCTTTCGACTTGTCTCTGGGATCTGGGCAAAGTGATCTTCTATAAAACTGCCAATCTTTCCCTTGAGCTCTTCAGATCCATGTTCAAATGCCCGATGTAGAATCACATGACCGTCTGCCACCCGATAGTCGTGCCGGGAATCCTCCTCTGTCATCGAGGCCGAAAGTGCATACACCAACATCCGCCGTACGGCATCGTCACTCTCAGTCTTGAGCATCCCTACGAGTTGTGTCGTCAAAGCAGGTGATCTTGGGAGTGCCTGTAGTGCATTGGCATTGTTCCTCAGAGCACTGCCTAGCACAAGCGCCGCACTAGCTCGACAAGAAGCATCCGAGCCATGTAGATATTTCTGCAGCGATACAAATCCACCACTCCGTTTGGAATCTACCAACTTCAAGCCGAATTCCAATTCATGTACAAGCTCTTCTAGGGTATTGAGGGCGTCCTTCACAGTGTCTGTACATGACGCATCGGTCGCAATGACTTCGAGAGCCCGGTTGAAGGTCGCCAAGTCAGAGCTGCCAATATAGTTCGTTGGTGGATATGGCCTGGTAGGTCTCTGCTCTGAGGTTTCTGCGCCCTGCACATCACCGTCCTCGACGAGCGCGATGCTTGTATCTCCAGAGTCTCCGGATTCAGTCCCTGGCGACATCAATTTGGCAACTCGATCTCCAGTCGTCAAATCTATCTTCACATGAAGACCAGCGGGAATCTTCTGGTCGTCATATACCCGCGCAAATTCGTCCGTCGGCTCAAAGACTGTCGGATAGCAAAGGTCGTCATGACAGATTTGTGCATTCTCTCTGCTCTGTATCGAAACTGCAGAGATCGACAATGGCAGAATCGCTGCGAGGATCCGTGCAAATCTCATCTTCTTGTCTCTGCGAGGACTCTACACTCTGCTCGGAGTTGCGACATGGACAGGGGGCAGGCGAGCACAGAAATTTGGTCAACGTGGCAAGAGTAGGTAGGCATCCTCTCTGGCTCCTCACTCGCCGGATCTGACGAGATTGGCAGGAGGGAAGTTGGTGGGGTCCTTTGAAGCGCTCGGCAGAATTCATCGTGGCTGTCCACCCGCAAGCGAGCGAGAGACACCAGCCCTGCTGAGAGGCAGCTTTCGCATGAACTTAGGGCCAATGAGGGCCTCGGTGTGCTCGTCACACGATGCTGCACAGGACATGCAGCTTGGTACAGAATCAGACAAGCCAAACGCGGGAGGATTCATACGTCGTCTGGCAATTATGGCACATCTTGAAATTCAACCATTCTATATTGAGCTACAAGTACACAGAGGGATTGCCGAATCAGGCCTCGTCGGCAACAAAGGAAGCAATCATCTGATAGAGGAACCAGAAGAACATGAACATCTAGATCGTCAGTGACTGATGGTGATTCTCGCACGACATCATCTTCTTGCTTACATAGAATCCCAATTTCGAGTAGGATTCCTTCTGGTGACCACTCAATGTCCTAAAGATCTCCGTGGCATCCAGAGTCGTGTCTCGATCCATCAATCGCCTGGCATTCCAAGCAATGACGGGAGCGTTGAGTGCAAATGACCACCAATTGCCAGTGACCAAGAGAAGGAAACTCAGGAATGCATGCGCGGCCATTTCGGGCCGAATGTATGGGTTCAACCGGTTGACGAGGTCGATCGGGTTGATGTAGTCCGATGCCAGGTCTTGGTACATGACTGTGAAGAAGACCTGTCCGAAGAGCAGGGCGACGTCGAACAGCATGATGAAGAGGAAGAATAGCCCACCGCTCATGGTCGATTGATCTCTACTGATTCGCGAGGTCGAAGATCTTGCAGTCTCTCGTTTGCCTTGTGCCGTAAAAGTCTTGCCTTCAGAGAACCTCGACCTGATCTACTCGTTCGCGTATGCCCTACACCTTGCTTCCTGTCTGGGTGGAGTTAGATCCCATGCAGGCCTGGACAACACTTTAGTCGCCAGCGTCAGGCATTCAAATTCACGTGCAGTGGATTTCGACGCACAGCTTCTGCTGCCACACCGTGCAACAATCACAAGGACACATCGGAGAAGCTCACAAGCAAACACAGGGATCAATGACTAATGATTCAAGCCAGATTTTGCATTAGTCGTGGAGTTCCAACATCAGGTCTCGACTACAAGTTCTGCAAAGATCATACTTCTGCTGAGTGGTTCAATGTGCCTGTGTTCTTGACAGCCACATCTCTGTTACGCAAGAGATATCTTCGAGAACGTCTCTTACCAAGTTGAGAATCGAGTTGTAATGACTCGGAAGACGACATAGAGGTGTAAGGCGGTGAAAGCTTTGTTGCTTGCGAACTATCAAGTTTTGTGGTCGAACATGGTGTAGGGACACCACGCCGTCGTGACTGTGCTCCTGTCCCACATGAGGACTCGCACCTGGGCTTCGATGGATCGAGATGTCGCTTGAAGCTCTTCGGTGCCCGGTGTGTATTTGCATCGGTTATACTCAGCAATCTCCGCTTACGATCAGGTTGCAAAGGTGCTTGGGCAGTGTCTTGCGAGATGGCATGAGACTTCTGCGCACTATGTGAAGCCGTTGGTTCTTGGCCAACTGTTGCGAATGGATCCGTAGCTACGTAGTACTCTTCAGGTGGAGAACAGTCCTCGGCATACCCTATTCTTTGTATGTGCCCCAGAACGTTCTCCAGAATTATAGACTGGGATGTCAATCTTTCGGTCTGATAACATCAGATCTCGGTTTAATTCTTCAATACCATGGGCAATTACCAATGCTATCGTCAATCGACATTGTTCCTCGACACGCCTTTCGAGCTTTTCGATTCGGATCCTCTGCTCATCAATGAGAGATTTCAATGGTGTCAGGTCTACAATCGGTCTCACAGCCTCGGGCAACTCGAGTGACAGACGCTTGAGCCAAAAGATCACTTCATGTGTCTTGATATCTGACTCTTGTATCTTCACATCCAGAGGATGTTCTTCGCGTGTTATTCTCCCAGTCATTACAACGACAAACCGTTCATCAATTTGTCTAATTTCATGTCCTTGAGCGATGCAACGGACTCTCTGAACAAGCCTAAGGTGAAGTGACAAGGCATTTGAGACATGAATTCTGGTAGATGCAAGTATGTTTCATCAAGGATGGAAAGTCAATAGACCGCCAGTCACTTTTGCGAGAGAAAGGGACCAATGCGGCAAGGTAATCTAGCGAGTATGTTTGGCCAGTTGATCATGATCAATGGTGATTCACATACGAGTCCCTAACATGGTCTCACCTTACTCACCCGAGCAAAGGGGTCGAGCTTGCAGCCTATCATGTTCCAATATAGAAATACATTTAATGGCAAGAGCCAGTCAAAACTTGAATCAATTGTCAAGTAGCTTGTCTGTAGATCACCTTGGAAGTTCGCCAAAATAAATAGCCGACGTCAGACACTCCTGACGGCAAACTGAATCCGCTTGACTGAGAGAATTGATTTTCCACACAAATGTTCACAAAACCAGCAGAAGCATCAATGAAAAGCTGTACGACGATTGGAGACTTCTGAAATCGATTCTTGTCCTTCAATGTCTTCGAAGCATCTATTGAATCCAATGACGAATAAACCACATGGAATCTCGTTAACCTGAATAAGCTTGAAGAATACCCATTTTAGTAGACTGAGGATATATCTGCTGCTAAGGCCACATTCAGTTCAATGTACGATTTCAGAAGTCTCCTTTTGCAATGCTAGATCTTGAGACACATCATCACACATCAGCTACTCAGAAGCTATAAGGTATAGAAATTTGATGACAATATTCTTCGTTTTCAGCTCTCTAAGAACATCTGTACTTTGCAAGTGTCTGTTCTTCCAGCGTGTCAAAGGATAGTTATTGTTACGCTGATATCAATATTGTAGATAGCACGCACTGCAATTACAGTCATCATTTTCCATCCGATTGACTCCGCTTCGTCGTATTTTGAAAAACGAGAGTCGCCTACAAAAAACACCAGAATTGAGCACGTGATCACAATCCTCGTACCACGGAGACTCAGCGAAACTTTTTCTTCTACTATACATTCCAAAATCCATTCTTCAAGCGTAATCATCAAGCAGAAAGTCCTTATAAAAATCCTTTCTTTGCAATAGACAAGAATGGGAGGCACACGAGAACAGAAAGCAGAATACTTCACCAAGCTCAGGTCACTCGTCGAGGAGTACAAATCATGTTTCGTGGTCACTGTCGACAACGTCGGATCTCAGCAGATGCACATGATCCGAAAGTCTCTTCGTGGTGATGCCGTCGTCCTTTTGGGAAAGAACACGATGATTCGACGAGCTCTTCGTGGATTTGTCGCTGACATTCCTGAGCTTGAGCGATTGGTTCCACTGGTCCGAGGAAACATGGGATTCGTCTTCACCAACGGTGACTTGAAGGAGATTCGAGAGAAGATAGTTAACAACACTGTTGCCGCTCCTGCTCGTGCCGGAGCTTTGGCCCCTCTCGATGTCTTCATTGAGGCCGGTAACACTGGTATGGATCCATCGAAGACATCCTTCTTCCAGGCTCTTGGAGTTCCTACCAAGATTGCTCGAGGTACTATCGAAATTGTTGGACAGGTCCAGGTTGTTACCAAGGGTACTAAAGTTGGTGCATCCGAGGCCACTTTGCTCAACATGTTGAACATCTCTCCGTTCACCTACGGAATGAAGGTTGCTTCAGTCTACGACAATGGTCAGGTCTTTGGACCAGAGGTTCTCGACATCACCGAGGACGTTCTGCTAGGACAGTTCATGTCAGCTGTACGAAACGTGGCATGTATCTCCCTTGCTGCCAAGTACCCAACCATCGTCAGCGTCATGCACTCCGTCATCAACGCTTACAAGAATTTGCTTGCTGTGTCACTCGCAACCGAGTACACCTTCAGCGGATCTGAGAAGGTAAGAAGACCAATTTCTGCAGAGCACTACAGTGTTGGTTGGCAAGTGTCATGTGATGATCTTTTTAATGATAGGAAGAGTCTGATCTACATGAAAGACGACATACATTCATTACTGAGACACTTGCCTGCTGCCTGTGCATCTTTGTGGACTGCATCTCTTGAGCAATTTGCTGACGATCATAGATCAAGGAGATGCTTGCAAACCCCGAAGCGTTTGCCGCTGCTGCTCCTGCAGCTTCTTCCGACAGTGCACCAGCTGCTGCCGCTGCTGAGGAAGCCAAGCCAGCCGAGGAGGAGGAGCAGTCTGACGAGGACATGGGTTTCGGACTTTTCGACTAAACCAGAAATAAACGTTCCTACAGTATTACTGAAATTCATTCGACTTGAACTCAATAGGCTGTCTATCACTGCCATGTCGATTCAATGGTCAATTGAAATTCTCCTGTGTATCCATGCTATCCAGAGATTGTGGGTGCCCTGCCTGTGACCGAAGATTGCACCATTCTCAGTGAATGCATTCATGTAGTGACTTACACGTGCCAGATCGCAACCGTCTGTTCACGAGACCAGGGGAGTTTTGGCTTGTGCTACCTGGCCCAAAGCAGCATGTGCCACGTCTTGTGTTACCAACAATCTTGACGCCTTCTCACGGCTCGTGTTACTCCTACTCCTGCCAAGCTCCTTGACGCGATAGCGAGTCTTCTGTACCCTGACAGTCCTTATAACGAGGCCAGATCAGTCTGCAGACTGTCTGCACTGCTGATCAAATCCTCTTGAGCAGTATGAGTGCCGGTGAGCTTCGGAGTAGAGGCAAGAAGGCATCGCCTTCGACGCCGACAGACAATCTCCTAGCCAACCTGCCGCATGGTGACAAAGTGAGTCTCTCGCATCCTCGAGACTCTCCTGGCATCCGTTGACGCTTCAGATCTTGCAACAGCCAGGAATCAGAACACCCAAGGCGAATTCTTCGGCATGGAATGTGGCATTACTAGTTACAGTCGTCCTGGCTTTCATCACACGGTTCTACAAGATTGATTATCCGGCAGAGGTCGTTTTCGACGAAGTCCACTTTGGAAAGTTTGCGAGCTACTATCTACAGAGGACTTATTTCTTTGACGTGCATCCACCTTTTGCCAAATTGGCCCTTGGTTTTGCAGGTTGGGTAATTGGCTATGATGGACACTTTCTATTCGACAACATTGGAGACTCATACATAAAGAATAATGTTCCTTATGTTGGTCTGAGATCCTTCCCTGCCATCTTGGGAAGTCTTACGGTGCCTATCGTATTCATGATTATGAAAGATTCTGGTTACGGACTCCCCGCAACCATCATCGCAACCTCTTTGGTGCTCTTTGACAATGCCCACATCGCAGAAGATAGGTTGATCTTGTTGGATGCTATGCTTGTCTTCAGTATGGCTTCAGCTATATACAGTTACATTCGTTTCTACAAACACCGACATGTTCCATTTTCGAGGTCATGGTGGACATGGCTTCTGCTGACTGGAGTTGCTTTGTCGAGCGTCATGTCTACGAAGTATGTTGGACTTTTCACCTACGTAACCATCGGTTCGGCAGTCGCGATAGACCTATGGGCCCTGCTGGACATCAAACGAGGTCTTACAATGACGCAATTCGGCAAGCACTTCTTTTCCAGACTCCTCGGTCTCGTCATCATACCCTTCTTCATATATCTTTTCTGGTTTTGGGTACATTTTGCCGTGCTAAACAGGTCCGGACCAGGCGATGAGTTCATGTCTCCAGAATTCCAAGAGACACTTTCGGACAACTTGATGCTGCTTGAATCTACACCGATCCATTACTACGATGTCCTTACACTGCGGCACAAGGAGACCAAGGCTTATCTCCATTCCCATGTAGCAAATTATCCTCTTCGTTATGATGATGGACGTGTCTCTTCAGCTGGCCAGCAAGTCACAGGTTACCCGTTCAATGACACAAATAACCACTGGCAAATACTGCCTGTGCCTGCAAACCCTCAGACAGCTGTTGGTCAGCCTGTCAAGAACAATCAGATTGTGCAGTTGAAGCATGTCCTGACAAACACTTACCTTCTGACGCACGATGTAGCTTCTCCACTCTACCCTACCAACCAAGAGTTCACAACAGTATCCCTGGAGTTAGCTCAGGGTGACCGACATGCCGATACACAATTTCAACTACAATTCGTGAGTGGCAAAGCCAATGCCGAATTTCGCACAAAAGCTGGTCTTTTCAAGCTCATCCATGTTCCCACCAAAGTCGCCATGTGGTCTGATGTTGCCCCCCTGCCAGAGTGGGGTTTCAAGCAGCAAGAGATTAACGGAAATAAGAAGGTGACAGATTCCGCCAATGTCTGGTATCCAGAAACCATTGAGGGCTTGCAGGATCCCAATCGTCAGAAAGCTGAAGTTAAGAAGATCAAGAAATTACCATTCTTGAAGAAATATTTTGAGCTGCAAAGACTGATGTTTTACCACAACAATCGACTGACTTCTTCTCACCCATACGCAACGGAGCCCATTCAGTGGCCATTCCTGCTTCGTGGTGTTTCCTTCTGGACGAAAGATGACGGAAATCACCAGATTTATCTGCTCGGTAACCCGTTCGGCTGGTGGCTAGCTATTGCTGTGACCGCTGTCCTTACTGGTGTCTTTGCCGCCGACCAGATCACTCGCCGACGAGGAGAGGAGGCCATCAGTGAACCGACTCGGACTCGACTATATAACTCGACTGGCTTCTTCTTCTTGTGCTGGATAGCCCACTATTTCCCATTCTACCTCATGGGCAGACAGCTGTTCTTACATCACTACCTGCCTGCTCATCTTGCTTCGTCCTTGTTGACAGGAGCAATGGTTCAATTTGTCTTTGCACGCATCGGACGTCGTCCTGTCTCTGTCCTTCGGGCGACTGACACGAAGAAAGCAAAGGACTTTGGGCCGATTGTGGAGCGAGATGAGAACAGTGTCTTGGCTTGGTCTATCACAGCTTTCATCGTCTCCTGTCTGATTGGATCGTTCCTCTATTTTGCACCCCTGACCTATGGTACGCCTGGTCTCGCTGTCAATGATGCTTTGAAAAGAAAATTGATGGACACATGGGACATGCACTTTCTCAAGTAAATCTTGAGGCTCCCGGGAAGGAGGCTATGCCGTTCGTGTGTGTGGTTAGCAAACCAGAATCGCTCAGACTTAATCTAGTCAATGATTTCTAGAGTATATTGCTTGTTGTCATCTCCACACTTGCTTTCTACATTTTTTTGCACAATTCCCATCTGCCCACTTTCTCGGCTATCAATTGCTTTGTGGCCCAGGTGAGTTTCTCCTCCACAACTCGGACGAGGCACAAGGGAGCTGGATGACAAGTAAAACCAGACAGTCGTATGCTAGTGCTGATCAGCCTGCATGCTTCAGAACCTCTCTCGGCGAGAGATTAGGCTTCTTCCGAAACTGCTCAGATCCCATGATTCGAGGAAATTGTCACATCTGAAGCTCCTGAGAGCTCGGTGGCGGCCATCACCAATACCGGCGAAAGCTGCTGGAGAATCGCGAGACGCTCGAGATCATGGGTCAACTCGAGGAGCACCGCATGAGGAGGGAGAGATTCGGGATCCTGACTATATACGTCGAGGGCGCACAGGACTCATTGTTGCGATTGGGATCACTGCTGTCAATGGCTATGTGTGGTACAATTGGCAACTGGCTGGGTCTGCCGCAAAGCGAGGAGAGACACGGTTACTAGACTTGATGAAGGATAATTTCATGTGTTCGAGGAGGAATTATAATGAAGGGAGATGGTGGACTGTCGTCACTGCCGGATTCTCCCATGTCGAAATATGGCACATTCTTGCCAACACGATCGGGCTGGTCTCGTTCTACCCTGCTGTTGCGGGTCGATTGGGGGTGATCCCCAGTGCCTTGGGATATCTCGCTTGTATCGCTGGTGGTTCTGCCGCAAGTCTTTACCATGCCAGAGAGTGGCAGGAAACGTATCGGGCACCGGCAAAGGATCGATATTTTTCGGCATTCTCGATCCCTCGACCGGAAAAGCCTGACGTTCCTGGATTGGGAGCCTCCGCGGGCGTCTTTGGACTCTTCACCCTCTCTGTTCTCATAGCACCAAGAGCAGGTGTCTCGATCTTCTTCATACCTTTGCCCGCATGGTTGGCTTGGGGCCTATTGACCGGTGTTGATTCCTACTGTGCCCTCTCTCAGGACGGACGACGAAAGATGACAGAGGTGACGGGCATACAGATGGGGCATGAGGCACACCTTGGAGGTTCTGCGACGGCCTTGGTTGCAAGCTTCTTACTCATGCCGCGTTTCTGGTTTCGACGTTGAGGGCAAGGTAAGCACCGGATTCGATCATGGATTTTTTGGATAGCCTACATAGTAAAACCAGTACTTCAACATGCCATCTGCTTCCCTCGACCAGAGGATTAGGGTCATATCTACTTGCATGAGACCCTTGCAATTGTCAATCACGACCGCTCGAGAGCCAGAGATGAGCCGGATCGGATTCTCCGGACTGTGGTTCCACCTCCACAAGCCACTTGAGGAGCCGCATCTGTAGCGCTTTTCTTTGTACTTTTAGATTGTTTTTTTCTTCTTCACAACGTTGAATCTGTGTAAGACCCCTTTACCTAGCTCTTCCTGTGTGAGGACGCCAGATGTTGCAAAGTCACCGGAGGTTCAGGTGAAAGATGATCCATTGTCTATAAAGCTACACCTGGTTCATGACAAAGGGAGGTTGCGCTGCCAGGGATCACCGGGAGGAGCGCCTCTTCTGTACGACACTACAGCTGGGCCTTACTGAGAGAGTGCAAGCTACATGTGACAGGTCTCTCCTGTAGTGGGGAGCACTGCTGTGCCCTAACATTTCTAAGCGCGCATGAGTCACTTCATGCCTCTCTCTACACGACATGGAAGCACAGCTCGGACAGGGTCTGGTGTCGACTACCAGGACCCCACCGAGAGTTCCAAGCTGGGACGAGACTTGACGTGCCATTTCAGATAGAAACGTCATGGCAGCTGATTTCCGACCATGTGGAAATCTAGAACGCCTGTCAGTCTATCGCGGCACACTCAGAATCTATTCGAATGTTGTCGTCGCGATGGAATATGTCCCGAAATCATCCTCGGAAAGGACTTCCATATCGCCTCGCAAGTTTGCGGATTTGGTGACACAGGTGCTCGAAGAGGATGTCGTGCCGAACAATCCCCTGCTTTGCTGCACGATTGAGAATGCTCGTTCGAATAGACCTCTCTTTCGCAGACTACCCGAGTCAAGAGCGACTGTACGTCTCGTGGAGAATTGCTACGATATACAGACATTCCTCGGAAAGGAACATGATGACTGGCCCTCGACAAACGAGCTTTGGAGAGTAAGTGTTGTGCCAAGCCAAAATCGACTGTGGGTCTCGTTTGCTTTCCATCATTCGATCGGGGATGGCACCTCGGGTCTTATATTCCACGATCGATTACTCAAGGCGCTGGATCAGCAAGGTGAACGCGTTGCAGAGATCAAACCATTTCCTCCTACTATAGAATCGGCAGACTGTGGATTGGACCTCTCAGTGCCCTGGACAAGTCTGCTACGTGACGTGCACAGAATACTGCCATTACCGCAGTTCATCAAGACACGCCTAGCACCAGCCACCTGTTATGATGGAAAGAAGACGACGATAGATGAACGGAAATCGACGCAGACAGGTATGCGAGCCTTGAAGTTGAATGCCATCGAGGTTCAGGGACTTCGAAGGGTAGCGAAGCTCCATCAAGTAAGCATTCATGCTCTGCTACACGCAGCCGCAGCACATGCAATACGAACGGAATTGTCCATCAAGAGCTGTACCCCAATCTCGCTGCGTCCTCTCTTGCCGGTCAAACATCGTGAGCATATTGCAAACTATGTCTCGACACATGTCTCAATGACGCCGAGACACGCAGACATGATTGAAACTGCCAAGCAATTCTATAGAGAAATCAACGAGCCCAAATCGCGCAAGGAAGCACAAGAATTGCTCGGCAAATTACAATATCTGCCAGATTCTGATGCTACAAGCGAGAGATTGTGCGGTTTGGAACGATGGTACCTGGAGACAGTGGAGACCACAGCCGACTCTTGTGTCGCGGCGACTCTTGAGATATCCAATATTGGCAACGTAAGCACACAGAGAGAAGGATCACGAAAGGTACACAGCTGACAAGAACAGTGGAAAGCACCCGAGACGCGAGACTGGACTGTCAAAGACGTACACTTCAGTGGCAGCAATTCTGTCGTTGGGGAATTATTCAACCTGGGAGTTGTGACACTTTCTGGAGGCCCGATGAACCTAGCATGTACGTGGAGGACAGGATTCATCGAGGAGACCGAGGTAGAGATGTTCATGGCAGGATTGTCAGGGAATCTTGTAGAGATATCTACGAGAATAGAAGCATGAATAGCAAGAACACACTCTGTCAATGTCAAGTCAGAACCAATTGGGACACATCCAAAATGCACGTGTAACTTGAGTCTGATCTTGGTTGTGCCGGTGGGGAGCCAATTTGGATGAAGACTCGTCAGTCTGTGGGTTCGCGTTCTTACTGACGCATGCATAGCGTCTAAGGCTCCGATACAGATTTGTCGTACCTCTACGTGACGATCACTCGGACAATCGTCGAATGAATGGTGTCGTTACAGGTGGGGGAGATGAAGAGGCTCTCGAGGATACCCAAGACCCCTTAGCTTCCAGGCATTACGACACAACGGCTCATATTGATGCACTGCTTCCGTCTGTGGAGTCTCTCAGTCTCCTACCAAGGATAGACTCGAAGCTTCAGAGGTATGAGATTGAGCTTCAACGTTCGATTCGCGAATTGCGAGCGACTGCGATTGAATCGAGACGCACATGCTCCGCGGAGATTACACAGGTTGACTCTGACCTCAAGATGCTCTTTCAGGATGTAGAGACCACACAGATTGTAGCGAAGGAGGTCGAAGGACGGGTCGCGGACATGACGAGCGACATCAAGAAACTCGATACTGCAAAGAAGAACCTGACAAATACCATGACCATCATCAAACGTCTGCAAATGCTCATGACGGCCTTTTCTCAGCTGCAGAAACTCGCAGCGGGTAAAAAATATGCCGAGACGGCGTCCTTGCTGTCTGCCGTGTTGCAGCTCATGACTCATTTCAGAGCATATCGATCAGTACCGCAGATTGCGCTCCTTTCGCAGAATATTGCCGATGTGCAGCGCTCTCTCCTCGAGAAGGTTTCTGCTGACTTTGAGATGTACTTCACTGCTGGTCTAACGCCACAGTCAAAGGAGACCCTGAAGCAAGCTTGTGAGCTTGTCGATGTCCTTGGAGAAGGTCCCAGAGACCGAATCGTAATGTGGTATACAAATGCTCAGCTTCGTGAATACCGCAACATCTTCCGTGGCAACGAGGAAGCTGCTTCATTGGACAATATCTCTAGGCGGTACGCATGGTTGAAGAGGATCTTCAAGACGTTTGACGACGAGCATGCGGCCCTCTTTCCTGCATCATGGAAAGTCTTTGACAGTCTAGTCAAGAGTAGCTGTGATACAACCCGAGAGGACCTCGGTACGGTCTTGTCCCGTGCCCGACCAAAGATTGAAGTCCTGCTACAAGCTCTGCAGGAGTCCTTGGACTTTGAAAAATATCTGAATGAGCGGGCCTCGACCAGTATTCAGACTCCCCGAGCCTCTGTCGATTCCGTCCGGTCGGTTCAATCGGATAGCTCTGCAGTCGAGAAAAGGGGTAGGGGAATTCGTATCAGCGAAGCCTTTGAACCATACCTGGGTCAATTTGTCGAAGTTCAGGATCAAACGCTGGCCAAGATGTTCATTGGCTATAGGAATGCTCCGTGGCCAGGCATGGATGAGCAAGTGCTACCGTCCTCTGCCGATCTCTTCTATTTCTATCTGACCACAGTGACCCAGTGTGCCCAATTATCGAATGGCGAACCTCTTTGGCAATTTGCTCGCGTCATGGCCAAGTATCTGAATGAATATGCAGACAAGATTCTCAACGTCAAATACCAGACCGGTGTTGTGACTGTGGAGGAAATCATCATGGTTCTAAAGACGTCCGATTATTGCAGTACCACAACCCAACAATTGGAAGAACGAATGAAGGCCACCATTGCTCCACCATATGTCGACAAGGTGACTTATGAATTTCAGAATCAGACTTTTTTGGCGTTGACCAATCGATCCATGAGTCTGCTTGTGTCACATCTCGAGAAGATTTTCGACATTGGACTCAAAGAGATGAATCAAGTACAGTGGGCCGACATGTCCGAAGTAGGCGATCATTCTCCATATGTCTCGATGCTAGTGGCCGGTTTGCTTCGCGAAGGCAA
Source organism: Taphrina sp. SM11 (assembly GCA_004000165.1). NCBI lineage: Eukaryota > Fungi > Ascomycota > Taphrinomycetes > Taphrinales > Taphrinaceae > Taphrina > Taphrina sp. SM11. Next base: position 233,884 of record RHDT01000320.1, on the reverse strand, counting down.
GCGAGTGCTTCAAAATCTTGGAAAAGAGCGCTTCACGCGAATTTTCTGCGACCGTGTGGTAGAGTCCTTCGTCAACGCCTATGTAGCGTCCATCGCTCGTTGTCGTCCCGTCAACGAAGCTGGAGCTGAGCAGGTAAGGCAAATTCCACGTCTGACGGTCTCGATGTATGTGTGCTGATGAAACAGATGTTGCTCGATGTGCATGCCATCAAGGTCGCCCTGCTGAATCTGCCAGGTAGCGAGACGACTCAGAGTTACACAAAGTTGGTAAACAAGCAAATTGCACGCATCGAAGTCTTGCTCAAAGTCTTGCTCAGCACGACTAGTCCACCAGAGGGACTCGTCCAGAACTACCTGTTCCTCATCCAAGACAAAAACACGACGAATTTCATCAAGATCCTAGACCTCAAAGGTGTCACGAAGCAACAACAACAGCCATTGCTCAATCTCTTCATCACCTCGGTCTCTGCCTATGAAGGCGAACTGGCCGACCGAAACCCCCTCTTGTCAAATATGACAATGAATGATCCTCGCATGTCGGAGGATCGCAAACTCGACCCCAGTGCATTTTTCCGGGATCAGCTTGGAATTGGGTCACTGCCCGTCACACGATCAAATACTCCTGGTGGAGCAGGAGGAGGAGGGGGACAGGAACGCTTTGGATCTCAATTTGGAAAGTTGTTTTCAAAGCGGACAGTGTCTGGACAAGGCATCCCCACGTCTCCCAAGACTTAGCATTGCAGAAACAAATAACAGGATTCTGAAGAATGATATGCTCCAAGTCAACATACCACTGACGTTTGTTCTTATTGAGTATGCAACCACTAGACTTCATTATGCTCTACACTACATGCCATGATGATGCGTAACCTTGGACTGCTTTATCGTGAAATTTTGAGTTTTTCAGGCTACGACGGGTGGAGTCTTGTCGCCATCGGACTTTCGATAGGCTGCCGCCCGAGCTTTACTTCTCAAGGAATGATTCTTTGACTTTTTCTTCTTCTTTGACCGGGTTCGTTCGCCTTCCGGCGCCTTTGCCCGTTCTCCCTCGAGTGCAATCTCCTTCTGCAAGAGTTTGAGCTTGGCGGCGGCTTGGGATCCCATGAGGTTCTTGACCCTTCCGAGTTTCGCCTTGTCCCTCGGTTTCAAGTCTGGGTTGTGGATCTGGTCTCGCTCTCTCTGTTCCGATCGGTGTTTCGAGGGCATGGTGGTACTCTTTGTGACTCGGAGTTTTCTGGTTCCTTTGCCCTGCCCCAACACCATCTTTTTGTCATGCAACAGGAGGGCGTTCTGGACGGAACTGGAGTCTTTGAATTGGACATAGGCGAATCCCTTTCCCACATTCGTCTTCTTGTCCCTGATCACCCTCACGCTCTCGATTGCGCCGGCTTGGGCAAAGTGGGTCCAGAGCAGTTCCTCTTCCGCGTCGAATGGCAGGCTGCCGACAAAGACGCACTTTTTGTTTTGGTGTGCGGCAGGATGGGCGACGCTGTCGACTCGGATATGTTTCGTCTCGAGGAAATGATGACCGTTCAGGTCGAGTGACTTTCGAGCCTCTGTAGGGTCGGCATAGACGACGTAGGCGTTCAAGGTGTCCCTCTCAGGATGGAATTTGCCCTGTAGGAAGGCTACTTTACGGGGCAACAGCTCGGAAAACGCAATCGAGCGGAACCGGATACTCTTCACCGTACCGTATTGGGCAAAGAGGGCCTTGAGTTGTTTGTAGGTCGAGTGGGAAGTGATGACGGTCGTTGGCAAGTTGCCCACAAACACTGTCGCCTTTGCCTTTTCCAGCTCCTTGTCTTGTCTCTGCTGACTTTCGTGGAGAATGACATCCTTGCCAATCGTGTGGGATTCATGGACGACGGGTTTCGATGCAGGGGTCTCACTCTGCTCTGATGTGTCTGACTCTGAATCCGCATCCGAGTCGTCTCTCAGTGCACTTGCTTCAGCGTTGATATCCTTTGATTCTCCTGCAGAGTTGGATTCATCCTTCTCCTCGTCCGAATCTAATCCGAGTGCTTTGACTGCACCGACTGGTTTGTCGCTCCTTGTCTTGTCGGATTTAGAAATCTTGTTTGGTTTCTCAGCCAATTTACTCATATATAAATCTTCCAACAAGACGTCGTCTCGCTTGCGCTTCTTCTGTTTCTTCTTTCTCTCCTTTGTTTCTGTCGAGATGGGGACGGTGTCATCATCTACCTTCTGATCGATGTCTTCGTGGATGCTCTCTTCAGTGGCATGCGTTGCTGGCAACGAGCGATCCTTCTTCGGAGGTCGCTGAACAGGACCTGCCTACAGTTCGTCAGTCATGCCTCCTTCTTTTTTTTTCTTAGCTTCATGCTAATGAGATTCCTTACACTCTGCTGAAAGAGAGCTGCTAGTGCCGAATCCATCTTCTACTTGGTGCCAGCACGAGCGACTCGGTATCTCTTGCAGATTTGTAGAATAAAGTACGCAACTTTTCATGTATGAGAAAACGCGGGAATTCCGAGATTTCACCGGCAAAAAAGTGGCAGATACCGGCAAGCTAATTTCACATTTAGAAGAACGACAGAGACTCGTTGTGGTATGCACACAGGCAACAAGGCAGAGAGCAAGGCAAGAGATTGGTCCATTTCTGACAGCTTAATCGTAGTCTAAGAATTGTTGCCTTGTAGTCGATGCGACCAGAAGCCTTTGCCATAACTCAACAGAATCTCTTCTCCCTTCTTGATTCCCTTACCACCATTGACACCCTGTCTCTTTACGAAGACACCCATCCTGATCTCTCCGGATGAATTCACATAGGAATCGAAACAGGCATTGGCATCTGCTGCGATCCCGCGATAATCGTTAATCATTCGTGCTTCGTTTCCCATGCCCGCAGCATCAATGGCCAGGTGTAGTGCACCGTGACGTAGCGAAAGATCGTAGTCCGATTCCTCATCTGTATCGAAAGGTAGTGGCAGATGATAGTATCCCATGTAGTCCACGATGAGTGTCCCTGGTGATAATTTCCGCATCGCAAATAGCCCGTTCTGTCCACATGCAGGATGTGCAACGTCCTCGATCAGTCTGATTCGGGTGGCCGAGACTGCTGTGGTCGAAAAAGTCCCCTTCGGTGCCAGGGCTTTCAGGATGTCATGCTCGATAGCTTTCGATATCTCAGGTCGACGGAGGTACTTCAAGCCCGCCGGCCACCTTGATGGCGGCGTGCTTTCAGGCATAAACCGATCTTGCACCACAAATCTTCCTCAGACGCATTCTACGTATGGCTTCTCACTCCAGAGAGCGCCGCTCGATGCTTTAGAAACATCTACTTCAACCATGGACTCAAGACATTCCCTACATTGGCGAGATGTGAATGCTGGAGTTTATGAAGATGTAGCATGCACGTGTACGTTCCAGATGGAAATGGTTACACGCGTGAACTGAGAAAGCATGAGTTCAAGGAGTATATGACGAACGATATGTGGTATAGAAGAGCGTTCACTGTTGCAACGACTTCAGATGAAAGTCGGAACTCATTCAAAATTTGAGGGCGTAACGACCTGTCACACCACTTGTGTGAATGTTGGCCGTAGATGGAGCTCTCAAGCCAGCCGAGGCCAACTTCTGCATGCATCAATCTTCCCATAGATGCGATCCAGTAGACTGAGCAAAGAGGCCTCATTACTTTTAGCAGATTGAATTATGCCTCGTCCCCAACCAGACATGCTGAAATCCGTCTCAATCTCATCAATCCTCGCAAGAACGTTACTGGTAAATTGAGTCGGTCCATGCGTCAAGGGAACCTCCTCGCGGATGATCATAGCGAATTTCCAGGTCAGGACTATGCCTTCCTGCAGAGTGAGGGATCTCATGTTCAAACAATTCTTCCGGCCATTCTCGTCATCACACCAGATGAGCAGGAGCTGAACAGTGCGAAACAGAGTTACCAAGGTGTTTGTTGTGAGTGGTATCTTGATGGGAAGATCGTGACTCTCAAGTGCATGATCGAGTGCGCGCATAGTGTCTCCCTTATCAACGTACATGCCGACCGCATGAGAGTGGAGCTGAATAATAGGATCCTGCATGGGTGACCACCTGTTCATCTTTTGGCACGTAGCCAAGCTCTCCAGAACTTCTGGCAGACCAACAGCGACTGAGTCGAGAACTTTGTCTGCTTGTGCCTCCTGTGAGCGGATCGCAGCCATAGGCAAGTCTTGATTACAAGAATGACATGTGAACCTGCCAGAATTGTCTGGATAGATCTTCTGCTTGCAGCAAATGTAATATTCATTATCCTGATTGTTGAAAGTCGAGGACTCGGGATCCTGACACCTGACACATTGGCAGTCAAAGTAGTAACGTGCCTTCAATTCGGTCTGCCGGTTATACTTGTTCGTGTAGATACTAATGTAGGAAATACAAATGGCTTCGCCTTCCTTGATCTCACTGAAGGCATGCAGTAGTGCCGTTGCTCCGTCAAAAATGACGTAAGCATTGGGAGCGCATGAATGATTGAGCATGGCGATGGCAGGATCCAAAACGGCCCCTAGGCTCTCCAGTGTATCTGATAACAGCTCCATAGAATCTGGAGAGTAGTCAGAAATCAAGTAAAGAGATATAATGATTGGAAGTCCGTACTGATCATGACTCTGTAATAAATTTCCCTGACCAGCAGTATCTCTGTGACCTTGGCATCCGTGAGGGCTGCCATGCCAAGCACTAGATCGTCTATCTTAGGATTCCGACAATCTTGCTGTTGCAGTGCTGCATGAGATTCAAGGCCGAGCAAGTCTCGACCACGACCAGCGCGAACGAGCAAGAATGCTCTGATAGTGAGTAGCAATGCGCCGATGGGCATTCTGGGTGCACTATCACGCAGAATCCCGCATTCCAACTTGTGGACTGATCTCCAATGTTCTCTCTGGCATGTTTGCGAACAATAGTAGATTTGTCTGCAGCCAGTACAGACCCTGAGAGTGTCAGACTGGCGGCAACAGGCAGAGCAGAGCTCTTTCACTTTGTCAATATGGTCGAATGCTACGAGAGCCGGCTTCCTGGTCCAGATGATGTCACCCCGTTTGTAATCCTTGGATGCCACTGAATGTCGACCTTCTCTGACGTTTGTCACAATCGATGCCATGTCGACTCATGCAGCTTGCCAGACTGGTCTATAGATTCGAGGGGAAGTCACACAAGCTTTATTGTATTATGGACAGCACCACAGAGGAATTAGGCATGAGGGAAGATTCAGTCATGCGTGGTGACACGTAGTAACACGTAAATGTCACCTAGTCACGTACTACTGCAAACACCAGCACATCTACCAAAACAAGGTTGAGTGTCAGAGCGACACGTGCAAAGCTACACGGATCTGTATGGTCATGGTGGTGTTGGAGAAGTTAATACTGGAAGAGTCGTTGTGTATGATGTGTAATGTATGAATCGTGTTTGTGCTACACCTTGACCACCTCAATATGTAGCCTTCCATCGAGTCAATTTTGCCAATAATTTGCCTCAGACATTTTTAATTTTCTTCTGCTAATTGCCAGTGGCTTCCAACTTAGGCACCTTATTACTGGTTCCCGACTTCGAACTACCAGCACTATCCTCACGCTTGACCTTAAAATTCCTTAGAGATCTACTGGATTCACTCTTGACCAAGTGAGGCACATCGTCGAGGTTCTCTCTTTCTTTCACATGACAAAGTTCAACTTGTATACCGGCAAGAGACATCTGGTCAAGCCACGCGATCTGTGTCTCACTGAGACGATCTCCAGGACCTTTAACCTCCACGAACATGCAAGTCTTCTTTTCGAAGTTCCATAGACACAGATCGCCGATACCACCTACACGGTGCCCATACTCTTCAGCGAAGAGCCTGCACAGGTGAGACAGAGCAACGCCACCTATGCATTGGGCAACTTCAAGTAGATCCTCGAGATCATAATTCCAGTTCATCCCTACACACCATGTCTCCAAGGTTTTGTTCTGTGCGTAAGTATCAAGTATGAGACTTGCATACCCATCGTTTTCGATAAGCACAAGCCGATGATTGATCTCGCTAGCCCTCGTTGGGTAAAAGGCATCCGTGGCCAAGTCTAGCGGCGCTGTCTGAAACTCCGTTTGAAACACTCCTGGTACAGACATGAACAAGATATCCCAAAAGAGGAGTGCGAAGAGAGTTGTTACTATAGAGTTCTCGGAATGAAACCCTTTCCATCCTTCTGATTCGTAGTGCTCCAAACATAATTGCTCTACGCCTATTTCAGAATCTGGGAACTTGCCTCGCCATATAGAATGTCTTCCTGTAACTCGATCGTCTAGTCGCATACCTGAAATAGTTCTTTGCGCAGGTTTCCGAAGTAGAATATGAGCAAAATCGTGCTTTTCACGTTTCGTCATTCGCAGATCGCTCTCTAAGCGCATTATACGTTTTTGTAGAGAATTGTGATAGATTTGATGTGTATCTGGATCCCGTAATCCATCCATGCATGTCTGGAGGGCCATTCGTTTACTTTTCCGTCTGTCACTATCTGAGATATTTCTGGAGCTAAATGGTCCATAGTGCTGCTCCAGTAGAGCCTTGCGATCGTACCACTCACCCCTGCGTCCTATTCGGTAAAGCTTTTGTGACAGCAAAGATTGCCAAACTTGATGCTCCTTCTGATATTCATGCCTCTTAGCCAGAACTGCAGCACCCTTGAAAATGAGTCTAGTCCAAATCCAGCCTGAGGTGAAGCGTCTCGCATAATACCTGCTTTGTCGTGTAACTGCCTGATCTGTAGGCGAGCTGAGTTGGTCTTGCAATGTTTCTTTCTCGATTGTCGCTTGTTCGGTCATAACCAAGACTTGCCATGGTTCATAGACAGACTCAAAAATCTCAACGACGCGGTCAAGTGCTTCTTTAGACTGATTTGTGTTGAGCTCCATGATAGTGTCGACTTCAAATTTCAGCCTCAGAGCAAACTCGTACTCCAGCAAGCCGCTTCTCGTGGGAAAGATGTTTATCTCTCGATTGACAGAGTAGGAAGGGAAATTGCGACGAGATATGCGTGCTAAGATGAGAGTCGTCAGGGACTTCTCGTTGTATTCTGAAGATCTGTAGAACACGATATGTAGTCGATTAAAGAGTGTTACAGGGAAGTCTGTCAGCCGAATTAAAGGACCAAGTATTTGTGAAACTTTCGATGACATAAGCGTATTGCGTCGTAGGGGTTTTCCTTCTTCGTCATAATGCAGACCAAGAGAACCAGATCTCTGTAAGCCAAGTTGTTCTTTGCTGATCTTCACCAGCGATTCCATCAGTTTCTGCTTTGTAAGGCCCTTGCAATTGAACTCCTTTGCCAGTGATTTTAATTCGTCCAATGACAAAAGAGTGACTGATTCTTCTAGACCACTAATAGTCTTCTCGCTTTCAGCAAAGCCAATAGAAGTCATGCTGAGCTGTTTGCAAGCGCGAGGTACGTCGGCGATATCACCTTCATAACCAATTTTGTTACACCTGAACCAAGCACCTCGTTTACGGAGGAACAATCTGACATATAAATAGCGAGTCTCATATGGCAACGCATTGTAACATTTAAAGACTTCTAACTCTGATTCTGTGAACAGATGAGATTCGTTGGCAAGCACCGTATTGAGTGCTGTTTCAAATGCTTGCGTGTATAGACTGTTCCCATAGCGTTGGCCTTTTCTTGCAGGATTAGGTGAAAGTGTGACATCGAATCCTAATCTGCTGATATTGCTTGGAGTTGATTCAACATCGTAAGAGGGCTTGAGCTTCGGAGATGGTGTTCTTGGAGATGGGATTGTATTCTTTGCCATGTCTCTCTCATCTTGGTTTCTAGTTGTGATCCTTGCAGGCTCGAATCTGCACGAAGTAGGTGGAGATTCTTTGCGATGTCGGTCACTGGCAGACTCTTCGTCATACTGACCATCTTCGTCGTCCAATAAAGGCAGAGCAGCCTCTAAACTCATAAAGTCATTGGCCACTTCAGAGTCGAATTATCCACGTCACAGCCCGTAATGGTTGCTAATGCTTGTTCCATCACATACTATCTAGAATCTGAGAGATGACCCAAGAAGAGTTTGCATGATAGCACGCAGAGTGGAAGGCATCAGCAGCTTTGAATGACATAGTGATGCACATCGATAGTCCTGGTATGCTCCCGTGTGGCAGGCAAGCATTTTGAGCCGGTGCCAAACAGTTCTCCATAAATCCCGTGCTGAAAGACAGAAGTGCCCCGTGCAAGCCGCGCGAGACAGATTCTGCACATGACAGCAGCACCCTCAGAGAATCTATTTTCTACTGCATAGAGACCATCTAGAAGAGACTGATTCAGTGACGGTCAATAGTATTGCGAGCAAGATGTCAAGATACGAGCGGGACAGTAGAGATGATCGGCGCTCCGGTGACAGAGGCCCCCGTAGGGAATACCGCGACGATCGAGACACTGGCCGTGACCGATATGGTAGATCTTCGCACGACCACAATGACAGAAAATCAGGTCGAAGAGACGATGACCGAGGGTATGGTCGATCTCGAGATGATCATTCAAGGGGCTCGCGTGATGATCGTGCTGGATATCGTGGTAATGGAAGTCGTGACTACGATAGAGGCCCTCCTCGTGGTGGCCCTGGTCGGTTAGAATCCGGTGGTAGGCAGCAACGTGAGCGTACCAGATCTCCAATGAGACCGAAGGAGCCAACGCCTGACCTCGAGACGATCGTGCCCATAAATGAACGGAAGAGACGACAGACTATGTGGGATATCAAGCCTAGAGGTTACGAAGCAGTAACGGCCGAGCAGGCAAAAATGTCTGGCTTATTCCCTTTACCAGGGGCACCACGTACAGCGGGACCAGTCGATGAAGCCAAGCTCAAAGCTTTTGCTGAGAAGGGCGCATTGGCACTCAAACCGGCAGACTTACAGCCCACAACCTCTCGACAGGCACGGAGAATCGTCGTATCGAATATCCCGCCTCTGACAGACGAAGGACCTCTGGTAGCGTTCTTCAATGATATCATGTACAATCTCAATGTCGGAGCTGGCAAGCTCACACCTTGTATGAGCGCACATATCAACAAAGAAAAGGCATATGCTCTTGTAGAGTTCCGCTCGAGTGAGGAAGCGACCTGCGCCATGGCATTTGATGGCACTGTCTACAACGAATCGACACTTCAGATACGAAGGCCGCGCGACTACATCATTCCCGAAGCTCGTGAACAAGACACAACGGCAGTCAAGCGAGATGATGGTGTCCTTGATGGGAAAGTGCCAGATTCACCAAATAAAATTATTGTTCGCGGACTGCCGATAGAACTGACGGATGATCAATGCATAGAATTGCTCAAATCGTTTGGAGAGCTCAGATCGTTTATGCTAATCAAGGATGTAACGACAGAGGTCTCTAAAGGTTTTGCATTCTGTGAGTTCATCGATGAGACAATTACCGACATAGCTTGTGAGGGTCTTAATGGCATGGAGCTTGGTGACTCGACTTTGTCTGTTACGAGAGCATCAATTGGAGCTGTGCAACCCTCGGCTGAGGGCACAGGTCTACAGGCCATTTCAGCACTTGCGGAGTCATCTACTGATCTTGCTGTCTCCAATGTGCTCGTTTTGTTCAATCTTGTGACTTCTGAGGAACTCAACGATGCTACAGAATATGCCGAGATCTGCGAAGACGTCAAAGACGAGTGCTCCAAATTTGGCGAGGTTGTCGATCTTAAAATACCAAGACCACTAGGAGGGTCAAAGGTCAACCCTGGAGTTGGGAAAGTCTTCGTCAGATACGCCAATGTGGAGAGCTGTACAAAGGCATTGAAGACACTGGCAGGCCGAAAGTTTGCAGACCGCACTGTCCTTACCAGTTATTACCCGGAAGAAAATTACGAGGTGGATGCATTCTAATCAGTCTTATGACTCAAAAACTAAAACAATACTCAATACTCAAATACTGTAAATTATTCCAATCTGAAAACATCTGCCCAATGATTCTGCTGTTGTAGCAGTATATACACATTCCTTTAGCACTCTGCTAATTGTGATCTCAAATTGGCACCGAGTGAATTGAAATCACATGAATGCGCTTACAAGTGCAGCCAGTCTGACAGATTGCGGGGCTGCTGCGCTATGCTGCAACCACGAATTACCATCATCTTGAAACTTCTTACATATCCAGTTCAGGTATCCAGTGCTGATTGACAATAACATCGCATGTTCTGCTGACCGATCACTGCTGTATACTGCTGATGAGACGTCTCGCTGTGATTCTGAGCTTCTTTTCCGCGGTAATCGCAGCTTCCAAACTGCAGGATGTAAGACTGCAAAAAGATCTTCAGACATGGACTTCGCTGATGTACAGCCCTTTTCGAAGCCTTACTACAAGATACAGTTCTCAGATGATACAATCAGCTTTGCTGATGCTGTGACTCGCCAGACAGGGCTATCGGCAAATGTCTCATACCGTGTACTGAAGAACGACAAAGGTCACCATTTATGCGCCATACCAAAAATTGAGCGAGACGATTCGACTCAGACTACGGTAGAGGAGAGGCAGAAGATTGCACAGGCGGAGAGAGAAGAACACGAAAGTGCTAGTCTGCGGGGATGGGACCTCTTAGAGGGAATGAGCGGATCGTGCCTCTATTGGCTGGAAGGATGGTGGACTTACAGATTTTGCTTTTCAGAGGGTATAACACAATTTCACGCCCTACCGCCAACGAATGGCATACCTCTACTGCCGCCGAGAGAAGATCCTGGAGCTGGCACTTACTCATTAGGAAAACGGCCGAAACATGACTCGCTAGATGACATGAACACTCATACTAAGGACAAATTTAGACTGATATCCTCGGGAAGCTCCAAATCCTTGGTGACTGTATATGATCAAGGCACATATTGTCCAATTTCTGGTACGCAGCGAAAGACCGAAGTTCATTTTCAGTGCTCATCTGCCACCACTGATAGGATTACAATGGTGAAGGAGGTCTCAAGCTGTCAATATCTTATTGTGATTCACACACCTAGATTGTGCCATGACATCGCTTTCCAGGAACGAGAAAAAGATTTCAGTCATAGCATCATCTGTTCTCTGATCAGCGATAACGAGCCTTCGAGACTGATTGAGAACAGCCCAGGTGATCCATCACAACCTAAAAGCATACTCGTAACCACAATTGAGCCAGTCGCTCAGGCAGCTGGGCGTGAAACTGAATTGTCACATCTGTCGTTCCAGGAACTGCCGTCTGACATCGAAGAAATCCTGAGAATGCAGCAACTGCCAGAGGATGTCAGACCGAAAGGTGGTCAAAGACCACCACATATTCCATCGGACGGAATTTCTAAGGACACCACAAACGTGATTTCCGCTGAGAGAAAGCTCAAGACTGCACTTGATATGGCACAAGACATTGCAGATCAGCTAGAAGAAGGGACTCTGAAGATTGGAGATAAGACTATACACGATAAGAAGAACACCGACCTTGAATTTGATGTTGAGCTGCAAGACGAGAACGGTGTTGCGATTGGCAATGTCGTCATGAAAGTTGTCAATGGAGAGATCAGGATCGAGCTTGAGGATGAACTCGCAGATCTTCATGCGTCAGAGCAGAGAAAAGCTCAGGAGCAGGAAGTCAAGCAGAATGAACAAGCGAAAGCGAATATGCCTCCAGAAGTCATGGCTGGATTTGATAGGTTCATAGGTCATGTCGAGCTATGAGATTCTCTGCCTAGTCAGTCTGAGTTTATGTCATGTTCTGGTCAACTACGCTGCATGCTCAAACATGCATGTGAACATAGACACCACAATTGAACGCATGTAGGATCCCGTTCTGTTTCTTGAGGACGTATTTCTCGGCTATTATTTACTGTGTATCATGTGAGATAGCGTGGGATGGCCTTTGCTTTGACGCTAGAATTGTTACTCTCCTCTCCTCTTTTCCCACGGATCAAGAGGCTAGGTAGAGACTGACCCATTCTGTGAAGAGATCATCTTCACTCACTACTGTCAAGTGCTTGCAGAACATCGGGGGACCGATAATTCAAACAGGTCAAAACGATAGCTCCACACGCGAATTAAGCTGGAATCAGTGCTCTATCAGATTGCAAACGTCCTTGACCTTGCTTTGATCAGTCTTAATGTGCCGGGATACGGCTGCATCGCGAGCCTCCCTTGGAGGCCTTAGCCGTGGTTTAACTTCGGTCACACTCCGTGAGCACGACAATAATACAGGTGTTGAATCACCATCTTCGGAGATCAGTGATGAGATGCCTGAGAAAACTCACTCGGAGGACCCTTACTACGGTGATTTCACTGTTCATTCTAGCGATGCAAACTCATTCGTTAGACTACCATACGGAAAGACATTATCTTGACGAGGCTCAGAAAAGCGTTGTTCATGCGTCTCCCTCATTATCTGCCTCATTCAGCAATTCATTTCATGTGCCTTCAGGTTTCTCCATCAACCCAGAGTTGCATCCTCCTAATTTGAAAAGACAGAACGACGCAGCCAATCTCTCCCCACAGAAGCTTGTCCAAGCAAGCCAATGTCAAGAAGGTCTGAAGCAGTCTGGCGACAGCTCCACGCTAGGTGACAGAACCTCAGCTGCATTGCCAACTGAATTGGAAGCTTTAGAGGACGATGTCTTGGTGCCCGAATTGCTTGCTATCTATGCTTCTATTCAGAGGTGTATATCATTGCGACACAAATATCTTGAGAAGTCTTTACAGCGAGATGGAGACAACCCGAAGGATAATACGAGAGACTGGATCATCTACCCTCCTCATCCTCCCCCTGCATGGCAACCAGAATCTATCGACGGCGTGCCTCAACCATTCATCAAGCCGATGGCGGAGGGAATCCCTGGCCAGAATTTCGACTTCTCCGCTTGTGATATTCCACTTCGGGAAGAATTAAATTTCGATATGGATTCACAAGGCGTATATCAGGTCTTAGATGAACGAGGACAGAGTCTCGCAGATGTGCCCTCGATACGAGACTATTATCTCGACCTGGAAGCCGTTCACGATGCTAGTTCAGAAGGGCCTGCCAAATCCTTTGCCTTCAGAAGATTACAATATCTGGAGGTAAAATGGGATAGTTATACACTATTGAACGAGTTTCAAGAAGTTGCTGACACGAAGAAAGTACCTCACAGGGATTTCTATAATGTTCGAAAGGTTGATACTCACGTCCACCACTCCGCTTGTATGAATCAAAAGCATTTACTGCGTTTCATCAAGTCCAAATTAAAGAAAACTCCTGACGAAACTGTTATCTTTCGTGATGGGAAATATCTAACACTTCAAGAGGTGTTTGAATCCTTGAATTTGACGGCTTATGATCTCAGCATAGATACGCTCGATATGCACGCACACAAAGACTCTTTCCACAGATTTGACAAATTCAACCTCAAGTACAATCCTATTGGCGAATCTCGTCTCAGGACCGTCTTCCTCAAGACAGACAACGATATACAAGGTCGATATCTCGCAGATATAACAAGAGAAGTGTTCATGGATCTTGAGCAGTCCAAGTATCAAATGGCTGAGTACAGAATTTCAATCTATGGACGAGATCAGGACGAATGGGACAAATTGGCCGCATGGGTTATTGATCACAAGCTATTCTCGACCAATGTTCGGTGGCTAATCCAGGTGCCTCGTTTGTACAATCTATACAAAGAGACCAAGATTGTGGACAACTTCTCGGATGTGATACGAAATATCTTTAAGCCGCTCTTCGAAGTTACACAGGACCCGAGAAGCCATCCAAAGCTGCATGTCTTTCTACAGAGAGTCATCGGCTTTGATTCTGTCGATGATGAAAGCAAGTCGGAACGCCGTTTGTATCGCAAATTTCCGCTACCAAAATTCTGGGACACTCGCCAGAATCCACCTTATAGTTATTGGATATACTATATGTATGCCAACATGGCTTCCTTGAATGCCTGGCGAGCACGCCGAAAATTCAACACCTTTGTCCTACGACCCCATTGCGGAGAAGCTGGTGACACGGATCATTTAGCGTCCACATTCTTGACCTCGCACTCAATCTCGCATGGTATTCAGCTTCGAAAGACTCCATTTCTCCAGTATCTCTTCTATCTGGACCAAATCGGCATCGCAATGTCGCCATTGTCGAACAATGCGTAAGTTGCCGCATCTCATGAGCTCACCTGTGGCTGCTAATTTGACAGACTGTTTCTGGCATACGACAAGAATCCATTTCAGTCGTTCTTTAAGAAGGGTCTGAACGTTTCCATTTCAACTGACGATCCGCTTATGTTCCACTTTACGAAAGAGCCTCTTATTGAGGAGTATTCTATCGCAACGCAAATCTATCGCTTATCCTCGATAGACACATGCGAATTGGCGAAAAATAGTGTCATGCAGAGCGGCTTCGAGCTGGAGGTCAAGAAAAGGTGGCTTGGCGATGACCTGCATACCATTTCTAAGACGAATGTTCCTCTGCGGCGGACACGTTTCAGGAAAGAGAGCTTGCAAGAAGAGCTTCACCTGCTACGAAAAAGTGGCATGTGAGTATGCGTAGCATGGTCACAATGCCGTGTGTTATGCGCCAAGAAACACGGGTCTGCTCCTTAATTAGCGATAGGTTGACAGCTCTGGCACTTGCGACAGTGCCTCTCGCCCGAGGACAGTACAGACTCTCTTCATCAAGACATCTGCAGAATGGCTGGCACCATTTCCTTGATTTCAATTCGCCAGGAAGTGACACTATTCACTGTCCTTTATGAGGAAATGATCTTCACGAAGACGGATGAACCCGTTTAAGGGATGCGTTTTTCGCCCGGGGATCCGGCAAACCCTTTGTGACAGCCTCCACATAAACGCCAGAGACAAAAGGATGGTGGCGTATGTCGCCCGAACCAGATGTGGAAGCGACAAATGATTGATCAATAGCCTCGCCTTAGAACAAAGATCTGGTTCAGTACTAATATCTGGGATACCCAGCCCGCTTGTGCACAATGACGAAACCTATGTGTCATTACTACTGCTACTGCACAGATCGTTGAGTTCTCGATCTGACGTTCCAACTAGCAGCAATTCTGTCGACAACATATGATGGACGGTCCGATTCAAGACTGTAGAGCGGCTCCCGCGATACTTCCCACACTATATTCCAAGAATATCAGGTCTTGTGACAGAGCCATTCCTTCACAACCTCTACACCTGGATGATATAACGTTGGCTCCATCCACTGAAGCGCCAAATAAGAGGAGTTCATTGATCACAACGGACTTGTATACGCCTGCAAGGAAGTCTCCTTCAAGACAGACGATTTGCTCTTCTGGTAGCAGTAAAGCTTCTTCACCGACGGGTATAAGCGTACCTGTGGGCCCTGCGACCGTCAGTCTTGGTGATATTGAGTGTAAAACAACGACAGCTGTCACAGAAGCTTCGAGCTCGGTCACCGAAGATGGGTTCATCAAGCGGCCCCTCAATTCCTTCATGCTCTACCGGCGAGACCATCAGCACACTATTCCGAGTACTAATCATCAATCCATATCCCGTATTATTGGAGATATGTGGCGGAAAGAGAGTGCTGAAACGAAGAATTATTACAACGATTATGCCAAGAAGGAGCGAGATAGACATCAGCGAGAACATCCGAATTATAAATTCCAACCAAAGAAGAAGAGCCCGGCAAAAGTTTATGCCAAAACCACATCTATCAAGCAGAATCCAGCCATCTCGTCGTCCCCGAGAGCTTCTGTCAAATCGAGGTCGATCGCGCCCCGGTGTGATGTAAGTCCTCCGATGCCCACAGAACAGAAGCAATATGAGTGGCAGCCAGGCTCTAGTTCACAACAGGACGAGTCGGGCACGACTATTTCAAAGGCGGTACCATATTCATGCTTACCATATTATCCCCTGCCAGCTGGTCTGTCTGCGGAAGATGCAATTCCGCCTCAATTCTCACATTACTTCAATCAGTTCAGTCCTGACATTGTTGAGAGACAGCAAATGATCGCTTCACGAGGTGAAATCTGTGGTGGAAAAATTCTGAAAGACCCCCAGAACTGGCATCTAATACAAAATCTACGTCAATTGCAAGATACATCTATACACACACGATATAGCTCCGCCTCGGGTGATTACTCCGCTCCTCTGTGTCAAATTACTGATGCACAGCCTGAGTATAGACCAAGTACCATGTCTGATGCTCTCCACTGGAGTCAGACTGATTGTGCGTACGTTGACGAATCGTTAGCATATGCGGAGTGTGCAAACATTGCTCACGCGATGCCGCCGCTCTACGAGTATATGCCTTGGGATTGTGAATACATGTACACCTCGGACTTTCCCCCTGGTAACATGATCACAGGTACGTGGGAGATGGAATTCCAGAATTCCTGAAACAGAATTCGGTGTTCTCTGCAAGGACGAGATGATGAACGATTTGGGATTTTAGGCAGCATGAAATGTGTATCAAGCTAATGTATGGTGGACGATTTCTAGACATTTCCCTTAGCTGGTCTGAGGCACTTTGGCATAGCATTCATTCAACTCATCAAATGCAAACATGAGAGTGTGTCTTACACTTACCCGGAGGCTTATGATTCTTGTTCCACCCGACTGTGTCTCACCTATCACCTGCATTTCGATGGCCAATGAGATTCTCATAGGAACAAGTCATCTTTCGAGACATCTGTCAAAACTATATTCTGGCATCTCTTACCGGATTGCGATTGAAACACGGTTGGCGGCTCCATGGACCAGTCCTTTTTGAGAGATGGCGTGGCACTTATCATTCAGCCTAGATAACGGGGTGCCAATACTGTCAAAGCCGGGTGGCTGCCACACGGCTCGTGCACCAATCGGTGTTCAGGAAAATTCTGTACAATTGACGCGGAAGGAGAATTTTCACGGCACGGCGACTCGGTGTCTGCGACGACCACACTTCAAGACACATGACCGCCTCGCTGGGTCAAAGGGATGCACTGTACTCGGGCCTTTTTCCCCCTTTACTGTCTCCCGGAGTTGCCGTACAGGCCCGATTTTGAGGATACATCTTTTGTTCTTCTGCTACCGTGGGACGAATGAGGCTTCGCGTCTCATCTTTCGGTCCTTTAGACGCCACTTGGGATGCGGTTCCGAAGTTCCAATAACGGAGAGTTTGCTCCTTTGAGAAGCGCAGTGGCATAGTAGAACGCCCAGAAAGGCTCCGGCTGTGCGGGAGGTGGAATCTTCCCAACTGCTGGATACCGCACGATATGGTCATGTGACGAGTCCGCTCGGAGAAGGATCGAGAAGAAATCGAGCTGTGCATGTGCTCGCCCGAAGCATGGCTTTCGTGCACTCGTTCTGTTTCGCTACATCCTCTGCAGGTGCACAAGTCTAAGGACAGTCCTTGGAATCAGATCCCCA
Organism: Taphrina sp. SM11; assembly: GCA_004000165.1. NCBI lineage: Eukaryota > Fungi > Ascomycota > Taphrinomycetes > Taphrinales > Taphrinaceae > Taphrina > Taphrina sp. SM11. The sequence continues at coordinate 216,515 of RHDT01000320.1, read as the reverse complement.
TAATGTGTGTATCAGAATAAAGATTGGCCCTGGGTCGGACAGTAAAGTCCCTTGATAATCCAAAGTACTTGCCTTTCGAACTATAAGTTGTGCTGCAATATGGTACGGATTCCAGGCACGAGCATAGCGGCTACTCATTATCTATCGATGAAGTCCGGCTCCATAATTTCATGCGCAGCTTGTGATATGCAAGAAATGGGCCTGGCATTGCTACACGAAATGGCTTCCACTGCGCCGCAACGCAATCTGGGTATCGAAGACCGTGGTATCGAGGCTCATTTTGACGAAAGAGTGCTGTCGGCCTTTTGATTACAGGCCAAGGCAAAGTCTCGAGAAGCCGAGCGCTTGGCTCCATGAATGGTCTGCGACCCGATATGGGCACCCGTGCAGTCCGGCGGCTACTGCTAGGTTTCGTGTTGTCATTCGTAGCCCTATGTCTACTCTATTCATCGAGCAACAAGATCGCCGAGTACGGTAGCCTGTTGAGTGACGTCCCTCGAGAGTTGGATCTCAGTTCGAAAGCGACAGAAGAGGTCGAGTTCATTGATCCCATCACCCCAGAGAAGGCGCCGACGATTGCGCCGCTCGTGTCATTCACTGAGCAGAGCTGTCGGGAAAGTCGAGATGCTTATCGAGCGTTTGTGGATTCCAGGATTCAGACGAACATAGTGAGACTCACCTCCGATGGTCAATTGATTGGCAAGTCCTTTGAAATGGCGCAATCGCAAGGCTTATTCTCAGATATCTGCTGGACTGCCATCGATCGCTACGGGCACTATTCCGAAAAGGTCGACCCTGCTTATCTACGATGTAACGCATTGAGCCGAGCCACGAATCGAACAGCTGTCATCATCCGCCTGGAACCAAATCATTTGTTTACAGAAGACGCCAAATTGAATTTACGAGCTCTGATTCTGGAGGTCGGTTGGTATCTCGGACTAGATGTTCTCTTGCTGCAAAATATACCAGCTGAGGAGTATGATGTAAACAGAGTGCCAGAAGAGTTTCGAAGCCTTCTCATCAACTTTACAAACGACGCCGTCTTCAGTGGATATCCGGACGAGACGAACGCAAAGGACAAAGTCAACCGTCCCAATCTCAACTACAATGGTGGCCACGAGTTTGGACGATACACGGCACACTATTATCAGTTTGTCCAGACCTACTTCTTCAAATCGTTCCCGGCGTATGACTTTGCATTCTTCCTCGACTCTCATGTCCGATCCACGGGAAACTACAAAGAGCTATTTTCGGCCATCTTGGAGGAGACTAAGCGTCTCGAAGAGATCGATCTCCTCTCCCTGGACCCCATCATGTCTGCGAAACCGACGGCGGAATGGTCGGAGAAGGATTCTGCGGAACCAGAGACATTCTTCCGTGGTCGATTCATTGTCCATGGAATTTCCAGAAACTTGGCGAACGCCATGCGAGATCTTCTCCAGAATGGCAAAAACGCGGCTCACGATGCCTTTCTGCCGGCAGCTGCCATCAAACACGACCTAAAGATTGCCATGTTTCAACATCCAATCTTGAAACGGATCGATGGGCTCCTGTTTCCCATCTACTCCGTTCCGGCGTCGAAACCATGGAACCTGTTCAATTCGAATGGGGCCATCCTGAGCACCAACAAGACTGGCTGGCAACATGGTGGGTCCTTTGCCGCCGACACTGTCAAGTGGGTCGATGACTTGCCCCTGACGAAATGGATCGATAATCTCTATCAAGGCTGGCGGGGCGACGAGAAACAGTGCTTGCCAGGACTCTTGTTGTATCCTGTCTCTGGCAGGTAGTCATACGAGTCTCGATCATTCCATGGTGAATCAGGACCATGGACAAGTGATTCAAGAAGACATTATATAGAAGCATGATGATGTAACAATAGCAGGCTCTGTATATAGATATATAAACCCTACCCGGATGAGTGCTACCGAGTCATGGAGGATTGCAGGGCTTGCACACGAGAGAACCAGCCAGGGGGATAGTCCCGTAGAGCCACCCAATCAATGCCGGAGTCTGGCGGCGGTCTGGGAGCCGTCTTCATCGCCTTGGGAAAGTGCTTCTCTGCAACAAACTGCCAAGTATTGGCAAAGTTGGCAAATGTGTCGAGGGTGTGTTGGTAGATATAGTCGACATTACGAGTGACATATTCCGTCGGTATCTTTCGCTCATAATGAATGGCTGATCGAAAATTGACCGTCAATTGACTCACTCTCATGGTAAAGTTGTAGAGGTTCTGACTCGGGTCCGTTGGGTCCAGCAGCTCCACGACCTGTGCACCTCTGACTCCCCCCACAGTCTGTAGCAGGTGCTCGTAGCCTGGCATTCCCCCAAAGCCAATTGACTTGACACCATGGACGTCTTGTAGGTACATGGCGACTTGAGCACAGGTACTGGCACATTTCCCATTGGTGACCAGCATCATGTTTGAGGGGCTGAAGAGTTGCTCTGTGGGAAACTTGGATTTCGCAATGATCTGCCAATTCTCGGGATCTTTCAGGTTGTCCAGCAGTAGCTGAGAATAAGAAGCATTGACACCGTTGATACTCAGGGTATGGTTGCCTTGCGAAGTCAAGTCTGTCAAGGTCCGGTAGGGTTTCCCGTCGACTCCCATGAAAGACTGTTCATAGTCTGATCCATTGAGAAATTGAATCATCTCTGGATTGGATCTGATGACGCTCGCGAAACCAGGATATTGGCCAGGAAACAGAGACAAGATGGCGAGAGATCCGAGCTCTGTTCGGCCGCCATTGTTGCCACTCACATCGATGATCAAGGTGTCGACACCACGAGATTTGAGTTCGCGAAGGCCCTTGGTCATCTGGTGACTGTATTGCCTTGCGTACGAGTCTTCTGCCAGAGTAGAATTGGTTGTCTTGTCTCCACCATCAAAGTTTGTATAGTACAATACGCCGACTGTCGTGTTTGAGAAGTGGAATATGTCGAAGCCAGAATCTAGGTGGGTGATATTCTCGAGCTGGCCACCATGGGCGAGAACTGTTGCGGAAGAAGGCTTGATCTCAGGTTCCTTGGCCATCTTGCGATAATGGAATGCGAAAGGACTCGGGGAAGGTGCGTCATGGACTAGGCTGTATTCGCGGTCGTAAAGATACGGCTGCACTCGAGATGTATGCTGCCGAGAGTCTAGTGCCTGAAGTGAATTGTTTTTCGAAGGAAGCTTGGTGATGTTTGCAGAGAAAATATCTGGTGATCCTTTATGGGAACAGATGTAGTCGCTGTAATATCTCTCGAATGTGATGTTGTGATTTCGTAATTTGTGATAATCTGTGTCCACGATACCCAGCCACGGAATGGACACCTCAGACTCCGTGCCATTCAACAACAAGACCTTGAGTCTCAGTTCATCCTTGTCGACGTGGCCACGGCCATAGAATGCGACGCCATACCCGAGACGAGGTGTGGGTGCACCTCGAAGATTCACAAAGAGCTGGTTGTAACGCGTCTGAGGATCAATGTTCCCGAATATTGAGTCGGGATTCATGGTTTGATTTATCAGATACGCCACGGCATCTACTCCGTCAATCTCCAAGATTGTCGATCCTGCTATGGACCTTTGTAGATCAAATTGACTTGTATCGTTGATCTTACGATCGATCAGGAATTGATCGTATTGTGGATGTACTACAACTTTGGCAGTCGCGTTCCAGGATGCGGCAATGTTTGCGATAGGTAGAAAAGCATCATATGATATTCGTGCGGAACAATCGATGGCAATCTCTGTGTGTCCATCCTCTAGACGATTCAGCAAATTGCTGATTCGTCTGGAAAATTCTGGCATGGACTCGATGGTTGTAAGATCTTTCTGTAGATTTGCTAGCTCAGCTTGCACATTCACATGCAACGGTAATTGTGGATTGTGGTCATCTATTGCGTAGAATTCGTAAGAGTAGATGTCCAACAGAGCTAACGTGCCATTAACAGCATCCATGGCTGCAACAGGATCCAGTGCGATATGAGCCATGCAACGATTGATCTCACTTGGTTTGAGGAACGATTCGGGAAATTTAGTTGCATTGTGCATAGAGACCACATGACAGGGTCCAGAAGATCCGTCTAGGAGACTATAACCATGAGTGTCTTGCCTTCTTCAGATGTCTCCTTAGTCTGACCTTTCAGTTTGTGCCTTTTGTGCTTGAACCAGAGAAGCGAGGAATGTAAACACCGCAACTCTCATATCTGAACTTGCGGCACAAAGCAAGTGGACCGTCGACATCTATGTACCTGTCCATATATGCAAACCGGCACATGATTTGCGATACTCCTGTTTTAGGACCGAGACAGTTTTGAATTTGGATTGCAGTCGAGGGGAGAAATGTAATGATCTGATACATCGCCAGTTGCAGTTGAGTTCCGGCTACGTCATACCATAACAGTTGCCCGATTCTTGATACTAGGCTGCTCTCCTCATGAAAGCTTGTATGTCTGCATGCGATCACCTTTGTAGAGTTGAGCGAGCATCTTAAAGTGCTGCACTGCCAGGTTGATGAGTGCTTCACAACGGTTTCAGGCACGTAAGAATCATGCATATATAAATGAGTGTTCGTTTATCCGTTCTCATAAGAGTATTTGCCGTGCAAGCATCGATGCCCATATGTACCTCTCATCGATAGCATCCTCACGGCCTCTACACAACCACATCAACAACCGAAATGACATCTTCGTGGTTTTTATACACGAATGATAGGAGAAGTATCAGTATTCTGTGCCCAAGCTTGTTAGCGAGTGACATTCGTCTGCTTGACGAGCTGGTAGGACGAGGTGTGCTAGGGGAGTGGGTGGTGCTTGATTGGATGGTTGCGTGATGCTCGCTTCTGCTCCTGTGGCTGACTATCTACCCTCGCGAGATTGCTTATCTCTCGCTGCCTCCGATCACTGTGGCGTATCTCTCCTGAGAGGCGAGACTCCCTCAATGCTCTGCTGCAATTCACAATGTCACAAGGTACAGGTCAGCTGCTGTGCGTGTGGAAGACAGGTCAAGAGTCGCGCAAGCAGGTGTATTCGGAGAATCTGCAATGCAGATGATCAAGAGCACCGAAACCTGTAGCGAAACCGCTCCACTCTTGAAGAAATCTGGATCGAGTGTGAGCGCGATCTCGATACATGAGGGCCAGGTCTTGGTGCATGAGGACAAGTCAGGGGAGAATCTCATGTACTCGGATTACACGACAATTGACTGGCTTCATGATTTGGTCAAGGATGCCGCACGCTCGAGAATGATACGGTTGTCCTCGAAACGGAGTCTGCGTTTCAAGCTTAGACGGTATTGGGAAAGCTCTCAAGGCTGGCTAGCCGCAGGCCTCATAGGCTTCTTTACAGCTGTGGCAGCCAGTATTGTAGATGTACTAGTCGCGACCGTTTTCGATTGGAAAGAAGGCTACTGCTCCGGATCCTGGTATTCGGATCGCGACAATTGCTTGCTAAAGAAGCAACACTGGACCACCTGGACAATCCTGTTTGGTGGTTCAGAGTTCGGACTGGGATTCGGCGTCTACACCCTACTCGCAGCACTCCTTGCCGTTTCGGCAGGAATTGTGACTCTCCTCACAGCCCAACCCCTGCCGACCGCCATTCAGGGACAACAGAAGACAATCTATACCGCCGCAGGCAGTGGTATACCAGAAATCAAAACCATCCTGTGTGGATTTGTGATCAAAGGTTTCTTATCGATGAAGACCTTGGTTGTCAAGTGCATAGGCTGTATTGGAGCTACAAGCTCGGGTCTCTGCCTGGCCAAGGAGGGTCCTTTCGTCCACTTGTCCGCATGTGTCTCTTGGCAGGTCGCAGGGCTGTTCGAAAAGTACAAGACGAATGAGCGCAAGAGACGCGAACTCCTAGCAGCAGGAACCGCCGCAGGTCTATCCGTCGCTTTTGGCGCTCCAATCGGCGGAGTCCTATTTGCTATGGAGGAGATCTCGTCCTTCTTTCCACCGAAAGTGCTCTGGAGATCCTTCTTCTGTAGTCTGATTGCAGCTACAACTTTGCGCACACTGAATCCTTCTGGAACTGGCCGCTTGATTATGTTCCAGGTCGAGTATGATGACGAGAACTCGTGGCAGGCCCAAGATCTTCTCGTTTTTGCATTCCTCGGCATCGTAGGTGGTATCTTTGGTGGTGTATTCTGTCGGATGAATTATGTCTGGTCTAGATGGTTTCGCAGCTTCAAACTCATCAAGAATCATCAATGCTTCGAGATTCTGTTGATTGTTCTTACGACATCGTTGCTGCAGTATCCCAATGAATATACACGAATCAGCGGCGATAAGCTGATTGGCGAGATGCTCGATACAGAGAGAGAGGTGGACCTCTGGACCTTGGCCTCTGGAACCATGATCAAGCTAGTCTTGACGACTATCACTTTTGGGATCAAAGTTCCCTCTGGTATCATCATTCCCTCGCTCGATGCAGGTGCCATGTTTGGCCGCCTGGTGGCTGCCTTGGTCGGTGCACAACGTTCTGGCTCATTCGCCATCGTTGGTGCCGCTGCATTCCTTGGAGGAGTATCACGCATGACCATCTCCCTGTGTGTGATTATGATTGAGCTTACAGGCAGTCTTGAGTATGCTGTGCCTACCATGCTTGCCATCCTCGTAAGCAAGTGGGTGGCGGACTCGATCTCGAAGGAAGGAGTCTATGATTTGGCGCAGAACATCATGGGCCATCCCTTCCTACATGCGGAAGGTCTGATTGTCGACGAAGACCTGACGGCAGAAGACCTCTGTCCACCCCAGAAGACTATGGAGGAAATTACTCTGGTGGCAGACGACGCTGGATACACATCTGCTTCAGTCATAAGAGAGAAGCTCAGATTACTCAAGAGACGGGGACTGCTCGATGCTGGCTTGGTCATCGTGCATCAAGACGTCTTGAAGGGCTATATCGCTCAGAACGATCTCGAACTTTGTTTGTCGCGCATTCCTGGAAGCTCTGATGGACCGATACGCATCGATCCAACCTCTAAATCCGGACTAGTGGCAGCTGAACTCGACTTTGTACAGAGTGTGGATCGCACTCCGATGCGGGTGCATCAGGACACTCCCATAGAGATCGTTCACGAAATGTTCACAAAACTGGGACTGAGAGCGTTGTGTGTCGTCCACGAAGGGAAACTGAGAGGAGTGATTCTCAAGAAGAGATTATTACAGTTCATGCATCACTAGGATAGAAATCTAAGCTCTCATCATGTGCTTTTATTGCTCCGAGAATGAAGGACGTCCGATTCGTGTTTTCTTGACTGGAGAGAGTGCCGTGTGTTGTCCTCAGAATGGCCTGCAATATAGCCTTCTGTGGCGCTCTGTGAGGCTTGGACACGGGTTAGAGTGGATGACTCCGTAGTAGTAGAGTGATGAACCTCTGAGATGTGCTCAGGGGAGATGATCTGCACTAGCGAGAGCATACCGTCTCAAATCAAGCCGGCAAGAGACTGTCATCCAGATCAGAGCCGAACGGCAGTATATCTGGCATTCGTGTCGTCCTTGTGAAGATCATGTAATTTGCCACGACTTGACGTGCTTCCGCAAGTACTTTTGTACACTCTCATCCTCAATCAATTGCAGCCACCAGTCTATAAGTTGACCACGAGCCAAGTCATCTGAAACCTGGCAAGTACGACTTGTCATTTATCGCCCGGCTCGCCACGACCTAATTATACAGGTATATTCGAGAGTAGTCTATTGAAAAACCCGGGATTATCAATGGTATTTGAATGCTTCTCGCAATCCGGCTCCCCTAGATCACCCCCTATTCCATCTGCCTCTTTGCCGAGATGCATCACGACGGGAAATAAAGAGTCGTTCTCGCATGAATCACGACGCAGAGTCACTCCCCTCTCCCACTTCTCACGCGCTCTCGCTCGCTCTCTCTTTTCGCTTGGTGTGTGATCTGAATCTGGAAGAGAACCTACCATGGGGGTGTTTCGGAAAGTGGACGAGTGCTTGCGACTGGAATCGATTCATGGACTACATGCAAACAAGTGGTTGAACAACGATGTCATCCCCCTGCCACCAGATCGGCGAACTTGGAATTCCCTCGCATTCACGTCCTTTTGGGCAATCAATAATCTTTGTCCAGCAGCCTTCATGATTGGCAGTTCTTTGGTCGCGTTGGGCTTATCAGTCTGGCAAGCTCTCCTCTCTGTCATTGTAAGCTGAACGAAATTCCTGGTGCTCTTCAGGGTTCCTTTGGACTGATGGGTTTTCCAGATTGGTCGAGTTATCATCACATTTGTAGCAGTCTTCAATGGTTGGGTGGGTGCTGAGTGGCATATTGCTTTTCCGGTCATCTCGAGATATATTTGGGGCATGTATGGCGGCTACATCATCGTCATCCAGCGAGTCCTCCTCTCCTGTGTATGGATGGGAACGCAATCATGGATGGGAGGGTTGTGTGTTGCTGCAGTCCTTTCTGCGATGATGCCGAGCTTCAATGACTTGAAGAATACCATGCCAGAGTCGACACACATGACAACGAAAGAATTCATTGGTTTCTTTCTATATTGTCTTGTCTCCTGCGTTTTTCTCTGGATCCCTCCAGAAAAGTTTTCGAGAACGCTGCATCTCATGAATCTCGTCACATTTGCGACTCTCCTCGCCATCATGATTTGGGCTGTGTGTACGGCACATGGCTATGGTCCACTGATGCACGAATCGTCCAAGATCTCTGGAGTCTCCGAGACTTTATGGGCAATCGCACAGGGTGTTTCGTCCGTTATTGGCTCGATAGCAGTCGGTCTCACCAACCAACCAGACTATAGCAGGTTCGCAACAGCTCAAGGAGCGCAGATTATGGGCCAGGTCATCTCGATTCCTCTCTTTGGAATCATTCTTCCCCTCTTTGGGTGCAGTCAGTATCCCTCTGCCGAGCTGCTTCAGCTGATGAGCTAATGACTGCAGTTACGGCCAGTGCGACCAAACAAATCTACGGCAAGGTGATTTGGAACCCGGCATCGATCCTCGAACAGTGGCTGATATCGAGCTATACTCCTAGTTATCGAGCTGCTACATTCTTTGCTGGTACAGGGTTGATCGTCGCACAAATAGCCATCAACACCGTCGACAATGCATTCTCGGGAGGCATGGACTTTGCTGGCCTGGTACCAAGATATCTCAACATTCGAAGAGGAGCATATCTCACGCTCGCAATCAGTATCCTGCTACAACCATGGCAACTTCTCAGCTCGGCGAGTGTCTTCCTATCCATTCTTTCTGCCTATTCAGTCTTCTTGGGACCAATAGTAGGTATCATGGTCTGCGATTACTGGCTTGTACGAAAGAGGAAGATCAAGCTGTCCAGTCTGTATGCTCCTGGTGCTTCCAGTATCTATTGGTTCTATCATGGCTTCAACCTCAGAGCATTCGCATCTTGGGTGTGTGGCTTTGCACTGCTCCTGCCAGGCCTCATCCAGAATGTCAATGAATCGATCGAAATTCCTTCCTTCTTGATACATTTATATTACCTGGCATTTCCCCTTGGTTTTCTTATCTCAGCCAGCGTCTTCTATACACTCTGTCGCTTCTGGCCAGCTCCAGGGCTTGGGCAGATTGATGACGAAGACATCTTTGGGACGTTTACCGATGAGGAGGCGGAGAAATTGCACATGCGCAGAACACTGCATGAGATGGACGAGGTTAAAGTCGACCAGGGAAAAGTTCCCCTCATGCGCCTCGATCCAATGCCAGACCCTTCATTGTCGTACGGCCAATAGAGAGCAGGCTCCTATGCTTTCGATAGACTTTGGTCGCCTTGCAAGGGCTTTCGTAAACTTGTTAACGTATTTGAATGTAATACAAGTCGTTCTCCATCACGCTTTTTTGCGCCTTCAACTGGTTGTCTTGATGCTTTGACACGTTCGACACATCCATGCCGATTTTTCGGTGAATGCACCACATCGATCACAATGCCAATAACCCTCCCGTCTCCTGTTTATGGTGCGCTCAGTATTGCATGCCTCACAAGTGACAACCCTTAGCGGGTTCAAGAGCGTACATAAGGCACATCTCCATGTGTCTGGTGGACGGTATTCATCGTTCTTCTCGTCACTGGTCTCCTTCGGATGAGGCTTGGTCCTGAGCTTCTTTAAATGGTCATATAGCGAGTCTGCCAACAAGCCACGAGATTTCATCCTCTGGTAATCGTCCGAAGGCTCGTCGATTTTATCTAGCTTTCTCTTCGCAACTGCACGCGTGTCTCGCTGCTTTGGAGGAATCGGGGCACGATCCATTTGTTCAATTGTGTCAGGCTCGTCGTCTGAGATGATCTCAATAGTCTCGACATCCTGCCAAGACATGATAGAATTGCCTCGTTTCTTCTCATTGGACTGTAGAGAGCCTGCGTCTCCCTGACGCAATATGCTGAACCTTTCTTTACAGGGGAATTTGTCTTCATGTGTTGTAGGACATATGATCCCTCCGTCATTAACATTCTCCTCTTCGCTGTCGATGAGAACGGGCTCTTCAGCTCGACCGTGGCCACACCACTTGGCATCAAATGCGCGCCGTTGTGCTGCTTCGGCAACTTTCTGTTTAAGGTCATCCTTGGTCACGCTTGTCGAGGTAGATGGACCACCAAGCTTTTTACCCGTCAGGCCTGTGCCTCTCGATAAAATAATTGCTCTTGTGGTCGCGGCCTTTCTTGCATCTGCAATACTCATATTTCTGCCACCCAGAGTAACACCGTCGTTCCCAGTGAAGCCTTTGGCAAGAAGTGTATCATATTCTAGATTCAATTCGTCCAGAAGTGCATAGAATTTTGCATCGTGTGGGCCGAAAGTGTTGTGTGCGAGTTCATGTAACATCGTTCCCATGATGTCTTCGAAACTGAGAAACTCGCCATCGTGATAATGTGGCCTCAATCTCAAGGATATCTTGACTCCCTTGCCGTAATTCGTTCCGAGCAGATTCGTTTGCGTAGGAAAGAATTCGGCAAGTGTATTCACTCGCCATTTCCGATCTCGCAGTATGGGGGCTACATGATTCGCGACTCGTTGAAGAATTGATAAGGCCTCATTTGCCTTGGGCTTGGTTTTCAAATGTATAAAGTGACCGATGTACTGCTCACTCATGGTATCGGTCTAACTATTCCACAAGCACGACAAAGGTTGAAACTTTTCAACATGCTAGACTGCCAACATGCTATCCTACATTCCGACCCAACAAGATGCTATACCTGCTGTGCCTGCCTGCAGGCATGAGACTGGTATGGAGATATACAGACTGACGATCATGCAGGCTCATTGAGAATAGATCTCATTCAATTCCTGCAGTGAGTCGAGCTTGCGCATGTGCCACACATGCCACCCAAACCTACTCCATGTTCCGCGCATCTACTAAGTCGAGCTTCTCACAAAACTTGCAGCATTGAACCTCGACTGTAGACGCGGGCTACAGTTCGAGACTCTATTGTCGATGCGCACTTGAATGCGTCTGGGCCTCAGGTGCTGCGTGCTTGCCTCGTATCGTAAAATGTCCCGGTTGGTGTTCTCAGAGCAAGTCAGGATGACGTGCTCTTCATGCAGCCCCATTTCATACTTACCTTGTCACCAGACTTGATGGCACCAACGAACTTGCATAATCGATATGCATCATGTCAACTACAGGTTGGTCGTGTTTGGAATAAGCAAGCTGATTGGATTTCTTGGCAATCTATATGAAACACGGACAACGTGCTCCAGTTTCCATATATTCGTTCTTTCTTGGCATTCAGGCGCTTCGGGCCTGATGTGAGTGCACTGACTGCCTGCCTGCTCGCGATATGCTGCTAATACACCGTGCTAAGCATGTGAGTGCCAAGTACAAGCTGAGCCTAGCTTACCACCCCTGAAAGCAGCGGTCATTCGTTTATTGAATCACTCTAATCTAATGCTACCATCAAAACGTGGTTGAACAATCCGAAATTCCTACGCAAGCATTCTGTCTAGGGATATGGCGTAGTTAGGAATTATACATAAGGAGCCCGCCCTGAGATGGTCTCCTTCCTGCCCATCTCTCACCTCAAAATTTTGGTGGATCTGACCGATGAAGATTGACCGAATTGTGCACTTGGGCTGTCTCCTGCTCTGTTGCCCAGTTGAGCTGTGTCTGGCTTCAGCATCGGCTTTGGGTGAGCACTCCAGAAATGAGGCTAAATACCACGTCTTTGACGATGATAAGCGCAAAATTTGCGTTTCAACGAGTTTCGATGATGAATCTGATCCAGATCCCGTCATGAAACTTGGCAAGATTGTGTCAATTGCGTGCTGGGCAAATAAGCGTCTGGACGCAATAAGTATTGGCTATAACCACAAGAACTGTAGGGAACCCGGACACAATTCAGTCATAAAATGGAAGCAGCACGGATGTCTACCAGATCACAACAACGAAGCGAAATTCAAGCGTACCTCTCCTGAGCTCGGGTTCAAAGATTACTACACCGGAATACAAGTCGTGAGATGTCACGACTTTCCTGAAAGGGTCTGTGGCGTTCAGTTCAAAACCAAGCTTGGTAAATCTTTCTCTTGCGGTCACACATCGGCTCCAAATCTGGCAACCGTGGAGATCAACTTCAACGTAGGAGACCTACGATACTTGAAAGGTTTCTTTGTACTGGAAGAAAAAGTCAGCTCCTTCTGGCCTATAGGACCAGAGTACAGCCGTGTCCTTAGAGATATTGGGGCCGCGAGTGGGCACAATTCAGCAGAGTGCTAAAAGTGCTTTCAGGATATGCTTTGTGGCCCATGGGAAGTTCTTCTTGCGACTTAGCTACCACAGCCATATATAGATATATCCTAGGCAGTCGTTCATAGGTCGTTGACCATTGTCATGACAAACTCAATTTGATGAATTGGGTAAGAGACCCTTGCTTGTACTCCATAGATGGCATCAAAGTCGTACCTGTCCAGCCTCCAAGAAACTGCTAGAATGTGAACGCCAGTACAGTTCGCTATTAGTCGGGCTCGTGGGGAGCTCGATCTTGCGGCTGGAGAAGAAGGAGTTGACCCAAATGGGAATAAGCTTGCGGCTATCGAGCAATGAAATTCACATGGAGTGTGGGTGAACACATAGTCTATCTGATCAGCCAGACATGACAATTCTCTCTCCCTTCGCTTCCAGCATTTCTCTCGACAACAAACCAAGAGAAATGTATTCATGGCTCTTGGTGAGTAGGCGGAAGCCGACTTGCTGAGGCAGTGACTATAAACCAACTGGAAAACCTGCTATGTCATGGGACTGATATGAATCACAACACATGCAGAGATACAAGAGTCTCTGCTCTGAAAGCACTCTCGATCAGGGATGGCAAGGGAAATACCTGGCTTGGGGATAACATGCCAAAGAGATAGAGTGAAGCAGAGATGGTATGAAGGGGGTTTCTATGAAAGAGCCCTTACAGCCCTGTTCGATGCGTCCCGCGTCTCTAAGCCCCCTGGGCGCTCGAAATCGAGCCCAGAGTGGACACGAGCCGGAATTAATTAATGACTGCATTCTCGTCTCTGTGTCCACGAACAACATTGCCGAAAAGAGAAGCAGCAAACGATATGTCCCGTTCTTGGCAGCGCTAAATGGAGCCACATGCAATGTTACTGGTCAAAACCTCGGCGAGGCACATGCGGGGAGGGAAAGTGTGCAAACACGAGAGTCGCTTCCGCGGGCTGATCTTTTCCTGTCATGCTCATAACATCAAGCTCGTTCTCGAAAGGCCAAGAGACTTGAGTTCTTCGGCCCTTCGAGCACATCGAGACCTGAACCAACAAAAATCATGGTGTCCCTGTGGGTTCTTTGTCTCACGGCGGTAGCTTTGGTCAATGAATGTGCTGCTCAGGTATCTCCTACCGACCCTCTTGTCGTAAAAACGAATGCCGGCACGTTCCGAGGTCTCAATTCTTCTGCGACAGTGCGTAACTGGCTCGGCATCCGATGTAAGACTTTATACTAGTACATTATTGGTAGTCACGATACTAAAGACTGCCAGTCGGACAACCTACCAACGGGACTAGACGATTTAGACCCCCACAGAGGGCAAATATCCTCCCATCGAACAGTATCTTCAATGCCACAAAGTACAGTGACTCGTGCCCACAGAATCGAGGTTCCAGTTACGCTGCCATCAACCTAATCTCCAATCTTGGCAATGCGACAGATGGAGAGGATTGTCTTTCGCTCAACATCTGGTCTCCTTCCGTCGATCGACTGAACAGCACGAGTTCCGGCGCTGCTGTACTGGTCTGGTTCTTTGGCGGAGCGTTCACCTTTGGTACCTCAAATACTCCATTCTACGACGGCAATAACTTTGTGCGTGATCAAGAAGACTTGATTGTTGTCTCGATCAACTATCGAATGACCATCTTTGGCTTCCCCGTAGGAACAGACGCTCTCAGTCCTTACAGCCTCAATCTTGGTCTATTCGACCAGCGAATGGCCGTAGAGTGGGTTTATAACAATATTCGTGCCTTTGGAGGTGATCCAAGTCGAATCACTCTCTTCGGCGAGAGTGCTGGATGTATGCAAAACCCTCAATTTTCTCGTTCGTGGTGGCTAACAGATTTCAGCTGCGAGTATAAGTACTTGGCCATACGCATATCAGTATGATCCAATCGTGCAAGGCATCATTCTTGAATCGGGAAGTGAGATTTCCTTGTCTGCCGGTACTGCACAGAACGTGACTAGGCGGAATCTGGCTTGGCAGACCCTTGCGAAGGCTTCGGGTTGTGCTTTGAACACCTCCACTACAGCATCACAGCAACTATCCTGCATGCAGCAAGTGGATTTCTCGTTGATACAGAAAGGTCTTGCTGCAAACGCCATCAGCAATGGTTTTGTTCCCTCGGTAGACAATGTCACAGTCTTTCCTACATCGGTGTACAGGTCGAGAATGGCCACTGGACAACTCGCAGATATTCCAGTCTTGATTGGCACGAATAATGATGAGGGCACTCTGCTGACAGCGCTCTACCCACCAGGCACGATTTCGTCCACTAATTTGACATTGACAGTCTATACTTGCGAGACTGCAAATATAGCAAACAACAGGAGATTTAACAACATCTCAGCCTGGCAATACCGTTATCTGGCCCAATTCCCAAACATCAACGCTTTGCCCGCACTTGGCGTCTTCCATTCCTCCGAGATTCCTCTGGTCTTTGGCACGTACAACTTAAGCACAACGTTTCCAGCTACTGTGGACGAAATAGGACTCTCTCGAACCATGCAGGGCGGTTGGTCAGCCTTTGCTCGTGACCCACGCAAGGGTCTGACTAATTACGGATGGCCCGTCTATTCCGCTACTGGTAACACTCTGATCCAACTTGGCCTGAACAACGGGTCCACGGCGACATTCGTAAATTCGACATTCTACAATGGTGGGTGTGCAAGTGCTCCACCGGTGCCAAATCGTGGCTTGTAGACATCGTCACCAGACGAAAAAGTCTATCGCTGACAAACTTGATAACTACTAGTATAATAATTCTTCCTCGTGACAGCCATCTCAAGTTCATATACCCTATTGTATCGCGACTCAAGGTTGAACATGCCTGACAAGCATACTTGAAGCTCGTCGTGATCAGCGGCTCCATTTTATGTCTGTCGTGCTCCATGCACAACACATCGACAGGCCACATTCAAGCAAGGAAGATCTATTATGCACGACATCTCGGCGTGCTGTCTGGTCAGGTCACGGTGCAGACAAAAATGTCGGATTTGATTTTTGATTACATTGAATGCTATTTCGGTGTTGTTTCAGAAGACGACAACATAAACAATACCACAATGTGGTCATCGTGCCTAGAACATTCCGAGATCCAACTTGAATGATTGACAATAAGAGGATAAGTGCTCGCGTCTACCTTTCCTGGCTTAGAGCTTGACGACGGCCCAGCGTGGCGTGGCATTGACACTCTCGTGAAAGGACATGTCTGTTCGAGAGTCTGTTCATCTGAATGTGCCTTTTCTCGCACTCTTTCGACATTTCGTCTTGCGACAATTGTTGACTGGATCCTTGGCCGATGTTCAAGCTTAACAGTCTTCAATGTCTGTCCCTGTGGTTCATGATTCTCGGCGCATACGCTGGCTTACACCAGGATGCGATCAAAGCTGTCTCGTTGATTGACAACCAAAACAGCGCGCCTGTGCCCCAAAAGAAACTTCCAAGGTGTAGCAACGATCGTTTCGATGATGGTTTGAATCCAACTTGGCTGAGGAAACATGGCAAAATTGTGGCAATCGCGTGCTGGGCTCATAAAAGAGTTGATGCCATCAGTATCGGATATGGTCTCAAGGACTGCAAAGGCACCAGAGGTCTTTCAAGTCCTGCTTTGGAATGGAGAGAGCACGGATGTAGATCGCAGCCATCCAAAGCGAGATTCAAGACAGACTTTGTCATCCACAGAAATGAGTATTTGAAAGCTACGAGGATCTATCGATGTGACGGTGAGACCATGTGGGTTTGTGCGGTGGAATTTTTCACGAATAGAGGAAGATCTTTTACATGTGGTCACAGGACTCCCTCACAGGTCCCAGGCCTGAACGCAACGGTCAATACAGGAGACATGCGATACATGAATGGGTTCGCTGTGGACTGGATAGTCTGGTCTGGGCTGAGAAAGTTTAGACAGAGTGGTTTCTCGGACCTTAGTTTCTCGGACGCGCTGGACTCTGCCGTGTGTCCTTAATCCATATCAAAGACCGGTCTAGGATATCATTACACTTCTCTGTCGTACTCAATCAATACGGGGGAAGTCCTCCCCAGTCTCGTCCAAGTTTGTCCGAATTCAGCATTACTATTGGATATACAGTGGCTTGGTCCTTATGCAACTACTTTCTACTCTACTTGACGTAGTTCAGACTATTTACTCGTCTCCTTGTAAACAGCCAGAAGCCGGTCACCTACTCAAACTATTGATATCGGACTTTATACGGTGACTTTGTGTGGTAAAGACGCATCACAAGTACCAGTGGTCTCCTTTCATCCCGTCTACAATTCTTCCCAACAACTGGTGGTGCACCACGTATCATCTTACTGTATCTTACTGTTTGATTTGGGAGCGGCTTGTGTTTTGATACAAATCGGGTCCCTGTCATAGTTTTAGCAAAGATGATCTGTTGATATCAGAGTCCCCGGGAAGTTTATGACTTGGTGGTGACAACATCATTCTTGTCTCTTTTTCAGAGCAACCATAAAGGAAAAGATCAGGAACGATCGGCATTACAACAGGACCAAGCTCCATTCTTTACATATTCAAGAACATTGCCGAGCTGACCGGTAATGTATTTCTTGTCTGTCTTCATGGCAGGTCTGACATTGGCGACAGTATGCTCTGAATTTGTCTTCTCGAAATCACCGTCGATAAACATGATCAAAAGGAGTTCCGATTACCCTTGTAAGGAGCAATCGTTTGACGATGCCCAACACCCATCGGCCACGGTCAGAGATGGCCAGATTGTGGCAATTGCCTGTTGGGCGCATGAGCGAATGGACAAATTCAGCATCGGTTATGCCCACAAGGACTGTAAACTCGGTCCCCAGCAAGATATGACGGCAACGGAATGGATCGAACACGGGTGTCAGCCTTACGATACTGAAAATCCGACAGACACCTTCAAACTGGACACATTCACGTTGAAGAGAGACGAATATGTCGATCGAATGCAGGTCTATCGATGTTATCGCGTGGAGGAATTTGTCTGCTCTGCAGTCTTCCACACAAACACAAAGAGGTCATTTCGATGTGGCAAAAAGTATCCCAATGAAGTCCTCGCAACAGACACAAAATTCGCGCACGGCGACATGAGGACTCTTTCTGGCCATCTGCGTGCCTGGCAAAAATCGACCGACGTGCAATTTGGCTTTATGGATCTCGGGGCATCCAACGCAGTCAGTCCTCCGGCATGTCGTGCTTAGCATCTGGTCTTGGCCAACGCCGCGGAGAGTATTCTCATTCACTACTAGAGGACCCTCGACGGCCCACCGGCGCGTCTGCGGGGGTCTTCATGAACATGAATGGCTTTGCTAGTGAGACAGGGGGCTGCCATGCCCCAAGCACTTTTTTCCTTGAATAGTTCCAAAGATTAAAAGAAATGAAACAATCGTACCAAGAATTTTCAAGCAATGCACATGATCTACGGTGGGTCTCAAATCACGCCAATTGATCTGACACTTTTGATCGCCTGCATCTTCCTCGTGACATTCAGTCATGCGTCCCAATCCATACCAGTTGTCTCTCGTTTGGTAACCTTTTCAGACCAGAACCTCGCCAAAAAAAGGTGACAAAGTGTCGTGATGACGATATACAAAATGAACAAGTGAACGATGGAAAGAGCAAGTTGGAGCAGATTTGGAAAAGACCTCTATTTTCTTTCGCTGGTATATGGAGAGTGTGTAAAAAAAAATGTTCTTTCTGTAATCTCGCTCCCCGACTCTAGAAATGTTCAGATATGGAAAATGTCGTTCTTACTCTTGTCACGCTGGGGGGGAAAAAAGACCATTTTACTGCTGAGCACATTGCACACCTGGTTGCTCGCCATCTTCCTCCTCATCGCCGCCTGGACCACCACGAGCGGCACCCTCGGCTCTCGCCTCTTGCATCGGGTCGACCTCTCCCATCTCGCAGACCTCGCTGTGTGCACCCTTGGGCAACTTTGTTTTTGGACGAGGAGGCAGAACCTTCTCTAGCATGGCAATCTTGTCTGGTGTCGTCCAGTCCTTTGGTGGGAAGTCGACGAGGAAGCGGATGTACATGTTTCCGTTGTCATGATGCCTGTAGGATGGCATACCCTGGCCTTCCACAACTCGCAATGAGTTTGGCTTGACGGCCTCTCCCGCCGGGATTGGCACCTCGATATGACGGTCGTCCAAGTGTTCGATGATGACCTTGCCACCAGCAAGCGCCGTCAATAGGTCGATATGGGCTTCGTAGAATAGGTCGTCGTTTCGTCGCTTGAATCGTGGATGTTCTTTGAGTTCGATGACGAAGATGACATCACCTGGGATCGTATTCGGTGCTTGATCTCCCTCGCCAGCAAAGGTGATTCGTTGTCCATCTTGCATACCGCGATCGATATGGACTGTGAGGACCTTTCTCTCGCTTGTAATCTTCTTTCCCTTGCAGTCCTTGCATCTGTCCTTCTCCTTGATGATCTCACCCTCACCATTACAGTCTGGGCAGACTTGCTGGAATCGCTGTATCATGGGACCCATTTGACGCATGACCATCTTGACACCCTGTCCATCACATCCGGTACATGTCTTGACGGCACCTTCCTTTCCACCGCGTCCATCACAACCTTTACAGAGAATATGCTTCTGTAGTGCGAGTTTCGAGGTCTTTCCCTTGTAGAGATCCTCGAGCGTGACCTTTAGAGCATGCTGTAAATCTTTTCCTTTCTGTGGTCCCCTGGGTCGACCACCACCGCCGCCGAATCCTCCGAAGCCTGAACCTCCACCAAAGAATTGAGAGAAGAGATCCTCTGGATTCATGCCCCCAGGTCCACCTCCACCGCCGCCTTGTAGACCCTCCTCACCATATTGATCGTATATCTGTCGCTTCTGGCTATCTGAGAGGATGTCGTATGCATGACTGATCTCTTTGAATTTGTCGCCGCCGTCGTTGCTCTTATCCGGATGGTGTTTCAATGCCAATTTCCTGTAGGCCTTCTTCCTGAAAGAACAAAGTCAGCAAGCGTCCTGCCAAAAACAACGCTCGACACTCTGGGAAGATGCATCATCTTACCGCCAAGGTGTCGAGCTTTATAACCATGGGACTTACAGTTCTGAATCAGAAGCGCCAGGAGCGACTTCGAGTATGTCATAGAGTTTCGTCTCACGCACCATGGCTCGCCTAGAAATCTCTTATGTCAGAGTTGTCTCGTGCGAGATGAAGGTCGAATGATGAGAGCGTCCTGTTGATGCAGACGTAACGCTCGGTGCAACTGGCTGACGATTGCTGACAAAAATTCCTTCACCTCTTTCTCAGCAAAGCAAATCTCGCAGGCAGCAGATTCGGCAGGAGACGCAGACGCCTTCGACACGGGGGTTGGGCGAGAGGGTGGAAAGAGTAGAGGGAGCAGAGGCAGGAAGAGACCGTCTGGAGAGGGAAAGATTCTGTGAGGGAAAGCGAGGGGAGGACGGGCCTTTGACTCTGGAACTTTCCTTCCCTTCCTGAATCTCCTCCCGCGAATCGTCGCCTCCCTCTCGCCTGCTCAGAGACTCTTCCCTGGGCACACACACACACACACACATCGGCCATGGAGGATCCACAGGACTAGCAATGACAGGCCCAGAGTTGCACTCGAGAGAGCTTGCCTTCATTAGACATAGAGATAGATGGCATGTTCATGTTCTACGACAGCATCTGCCTCGCAAGGCTCCCGTCCCAGCAGTGCCTCGCAAGCAGATCGTAGAGATCCTTGCCCACGGCGGGCACGAAGCTGATGGCGAGCTGCTTCACGCGTGCACCCTTCAAGGGTGGGAACTTGCGCAGGAGGGACATGGGCGACGCGGCTGCCATCAGCTGTTCCCTCATCATGATCAGCTGTGCAATCACACAGAGAATGTTCATGTGCGGGCCATAGGCTATGAGAAAGTCCCAGAGGACGAGCGCTTCTGAGAGCGGCGGAGTGCAGGCGGAGAGTGTCATGACGGCTGAGACGGTCAGTGCATCGTCGTCGAGTCAGTAGACGCGGCTCGAGCGCAGGAATACTTACAGGGAAACGCGTAGAGCTCGGCAGATAATCCCTTGGTCCTCAGGTGGTTGAAGAGTTTAGAGTCGAGTCGTTCGAGGCATTGGTCCAGTAGTTTGACACCCATGTGTACCCCGTCCAGAGAGGGGGTCACATAGAGAGGGATATCCTGTGTGATCCATGCCCGATACAAGGCGAATGCCTCAACCTCGCTGTCACACGCATAGAGGAAAGGTGCAGCCAAGACGTTCATTCCCTGGACATAGGTACAGTCCTCGTGATTTGTGCTACTGCTCCGGCCCAGATTTGCCCGTGCATCAACTTGACTCCATGCAAAAGAGTTCAGCAGGCGGATGAGAGAGAGTTCGTTGACGCGATTCTTGAAGAGATGGTCAGATGGGAGAGTCCGAAACGTGTCATTCCTGATCTTTTGATAGGCCGACGACGGTCCGCGGTCCAGGTAGTCCAGATATCTATCTGTTTCCAAGGGAGGCACGGCCAACAGAATCGACCAGATTGTCGGTCTCGTCTTGCCACCTCCGTCTGAAGCGGTCGGGACACCTTCATTCAGGACGTGGAGCTTCAACTCATCGATCGAAGCCTTCAAATCGCTCGGTTTCCGGGCAAGAAACTGCTCGAGCTCTGTTGCCATGCCTGTTTGTCACAAGTACCACAATACGTCTGTCTTCCGTGCTTGGCCTTTGTCACTGACTTATACTACCACGGCCCATCTGATTCTTTCCTCAGCAGGATCCGAGTATCTTGCTCCCGACTGCCATGAAGTGCACACGAAATTTGTTATGAACCACAACAAGAAGCGAAATGTCCCTTCAATTGTGGAGAGCCAAAACCAGGTGAGAGCGCTATGAACAAACACGTGCTCAATTTGCCATTGCTGGATACTGTAGCTTTGCTTGCAAGTCTACTATAACGAGTGCAGTAGAAGAGGATTCGAGATCCTTGTGTTGCCTGCTATTCCCAAGAAGAAGTCGCAGGCTGCGCTTCAAGGGCCTAGAAAGTCTTCTCGTCAGCTCATCTGTTGGCTTTTCTTCCAGACTCAACGTTCTCTTGTTCCATCGCGTCCATAGCTCAGACACCGTAAATGGTCGATTCGCCCAAGAAGACCGAGTCCGGGACACAGGCTGCCACGAACGGTCTCTCTCTCTCTGCGCTGAAAGCCGCAGAAGATCAGGCAGCCGTGCAGAAGCACTACGACACAGCAAAGAAGGAGCTTCGGGAACTGCTCGTCCGGAAGAAACAGGCCGACAAGGACTTGGCACAACTCGAGGCGCAAATCTACAAGCTCGAAGGAGCATATCTCGAAGAATCCCAACAAGGTGGAAACATCGTCCGCGGATTCGATGGGTACCTCAAGGGACTCATGAACAACCGCAAATCGAACTTCAGTGAAGCCGATCGCCTCTTCTCCCTGAGCTCTGTCAGTTATTCCGAGACTGCAGTCAGTGAAAAAGACGCCTTCAAGGGCACAAACAAAAAGAGAAGAAAGACAATGGACGATCTCGCTGGCTCGAGTGACGAGGAGGGGAGTGTGGTTCAGAGCTCTGGCACAAACAAGAGAGCTCGAGTCAGTTATGCTGACTAGACACCTCAAATGCCGTTACTTCTTGTTACGGTACTCGTCGTGTCGTGCGGTCAATCAGTTTGCATTTCATCGGAGTTTTGGCGAAGGAAGATGTGGATGCTTTTTATTTAGTGCTTTTATGATGCTTTTTCGGGAAAAACGCAGGAGCGAATCACTCACATAAATGATATATGCACATAACCAAGTTGAAGATACACAACAGCACGAGTAGTTTCTCAAGAATGGCTTGTCTTAACGTCGCATCAAGCAACGAATCTGCACCGTAGGTGAGAGACTCAATGATCTGAATTCACTGTGAAGAATAGAGTAGACATGAGTGAAAACCAATCTTCAGGTTTACCCGTATATATGCTTTGATTCGTGTATTGCAGGTTTACTTGAGGGGAATGAATCGGGAGGAGTGTGTAGCTCCGATACCTGGTCGACCGTGCTTGACAGGCTTGTAGGAGATCGAGAACTCGGCAAGATAGTGTCCAACCATCTCGGGTCTAATTTCGACCTGGTTGAAAACCTTTCCATTGTAAATTCCGACAATCGATCCGATCATCTCTGGCACAACAATCATGTCCCGAAGATGGGTCTTCACTGGAGCTGGCTTTTCGTTGGCTGGAGCATCCTTCTTTGCCTGTCGAAGCTTCTTGATGAGTCCCATTGGCTTTCGCTTGAGACCTCTTTGGAACTTTCTTCGAGCACGAGCGTGAACGATATCCATTAGCTGCTCAGATGAGAGCTCGAGAAGCGGCTCAAGCTAGGAATGGGTCAGTTCCAAATCAATTTTCAAAGGACGAAAGACTTACATCGATACCTCTGTATTGGAAACGTCTGAAAGATCTGGCCTTCTTGAGCTCAGCAGCCTTCTGCGCATCGTATTCGATATCCGCATCGTTGGTCGACATCTTGTGCTGTGTATGCTGACGAGTGTAGAAGTGTCGCAAGATACTTTTCAAGTATCAGTTAGTCGAGCAGGGAGAGGAATTCGAGTAGTCCCACAGAATATTTCACGTGCCCCAAGATCCCCGAGCTCCAACCATTTGCTTGTTTCTGTTGGTGATCAGGACTTGTCCAGACAATGAGTGAACCCACGTGAGTAGATGTATGTGCCACGTGTACAAGCGATGATCACGATACATTAAACGCCAATCTTCGGCAACGCAGCGTATACGAAGATGAGATGCTTGAGATGTGCGTCGGGGTCGCTCGCCGTCTGGCTCACTTTCTGTCATGAAATCGCGAAAGAAGATCTTCCCTTCCTGTGCCGACCTGCCAGACTCTAGCCAACGATAAGCGGACACCTCGTCAGAGTCCCTGTCTGTGGTGGGAGGGCATCTTCTTTTTCCAAATTGACTTTTCGAACCGGTCCTTTGTGGCTACAGTGGGGGGTTGTATAGCAAAGTGTACTGTCCTTGAGGCTCGTCCTCGCGGAGTGCTCAGCGTTGACAGGATCGTCTATCATCGCTCACGACGCGAAAAGATAAGGTGTAGCTGAGCTCCCGATAAAGAGAGAGACATTATCGATGACAGACCATACTATAACGGAGGATGCTAGCGATCGCTTCAAGTCTCAAGCTATCACAGAATCACAAGATATCGAACAGACCAATAATGGTCTAGGCACGGATGGCGAAGGCAATGCAGCCGCAGCGTATTTGATAGGTACGTTGAGAACCGAAAGCATATTCCCCTCACCTATGCTGCCTTTCTCGCACAACGGCAAGACCTCCGAACAGACCTCGTACATAGGTACAGGCTTCTCGGATGATGGCCGAAGTCTCACTCCAGAACCGAACTCTTCCGAAGCTGAAACTGAGCATCTATCAAGTACTAATGAAGAGGAGGACGAGGAGGATGATGAGATTGAGGAGGATTTCGCGCACACAAGTGAGTCTATACGAAGCATACGGAACCTTCAAGCAGATGATATGAATGAATCTGAGCAGGAAACCGGTACACAACCATTGGAAGAAATCTCCGATAGTGGGGATCACACAGCGACAGGCTCCATCGAAATTGACCCTGTTGATGACAATGATGACAATGATGACAAAGAAAGCACTACATCTAGGCCCGATCAACCCTCACAAATCCACCTATCCTATGAAAGTAATGATGAGTCGGCCATGGACACATACGAAGATCGAGTGCCGATGAGCGAGCCGAAAACAAGAACACCATCTCCGCCGCCAGCTGTCGATATGTCTAGAGATGCCAGCCCATTACGCAAGCGGAAGCGAGCTGATGAAACTGGATCGCCGAACAAGTCGAAACGTCTAGCACCTCTCAAGCTGTCCATCACCAACACGAGCGAAGACGAACTCGATAATGACGGTGATGACGACAATGACGACAATGACGACAACGACGACAATGACGACAACGACGACGACGAGAACGATGGTCCTGATGCAGGGACAGAAGCGCTTTCCGATACAGAACACCTCCGAACTGAGCCAGCCACGACTGACGATTTTGGGGCCAAACGTGTCCCCTTGGCACAGAGTCTTCCCTTTAGCGATCTCAACACGACATCAGTCACAGACGTTCTCGAAGAAAACCGAGAAGTGAACGAACCAGAACTGAAGCAGGAATCCGTGCAGGTTGTAACACCAGGTATCGAATTAGATGCCGAGCCTGAGACTCTTGACGAAGACGAGGAGGAGGAGATAGAAGTTGAAGAGGAGATCCAGGATGACACCGAGCGTGAAGAACGAACCAAGAATCGACAAGCTGCTATGGAGGCCTTGAGACAGATCGAGATTGATTTCGCTCGCCTCCGTAGTAAGCTATTTGAGGAGCGCATGATACAGATTGAGAGTGAAATTGCTCTAGCTGAATCTGGAGAACACCCTCTGCTCGTCGAAAAAGCAGCTCAAAATCAGGGTCGTCACTCTGGTCGCATTCACCGTGCCGAAATCCTTCTTAGATCACGAAAAACTGGCGCTGACCTTGAGTTTCGTGCGAAGAAGTTCATGGCTCATTCCCAATTTGCCCAAGACAAGCAGAAACTTAGAGCAAATTTGCTTAGTAGAACGAGTGCGGAGTGGTTCCAAATACACCGGGAGAAGCGTGTCATCGATATGGCCGTCCCAGAATATGGATACTGTGTTTCAGATCGGAAATCCACACAAGTCAAGCATCGCCGTGAGTTCGAGGCTGAAGTCAGTATTCTAGCTAGTATCAAAAAGAGCATTGGGTTTCCTGCCGCTCCAGCGATATCTGTGGCCCTGTCCAAGGACATCGACGCGGATCTAGCAGAAATGGGTCTACTTAAGCATGTTGGTACGAATCATCGCGACAGTGATCGAGCTATGCAACACGCGAATCATCAGCACGTTGTGCCTCACTTTCATACAAGTATGGCTGCACATCTGAATCATCATACACATGCCAACCATCCACATCCTGCACATCCAATATCACACTCGAAAAGTCATCATCATCGTAAGGTTGCACGCAAAGCGAAAGCCCAAGGCGAGTTGACAGACGTAGATCTCCACACACCTGCGCATCATATACATCCACGAAACGCATCGCCACAAGTTGCACAAAACCTTTCTTTCCACTCTCACAACTATCCAGCTGCAGACCCCCAGTCTCGTAAGCTTAGCTCTCAGACAGCGGGACCTCCCTCAATAGATCACGACAGAAAACCAACACTACAGGCGAATTCCATGGAAGGGAAGAATAGGGAGGTTGACCGGCCTCCACAGGTTGGCCATGTATCACATTTCTCAAATGTGCATGCGTTCCATCAACCAGTGCCAACTTCCTCGACAGGCTCTGCTCAGTTTGGACAAAAGCAAGCGCAGAATTTACCCAATATTTTGCGTCAGGAAATCAGCGACAAGAACAGAGCGAACTTGTTGCCGATGACCAGTGCAACCCAATATAATACTGCTCATGATTACTCTGCCACGAATGGTGCAATAAAAGGACATGGCTCTCAGTACTGGCCAGCAAAACTTCCAGATCCTGCTAGGTCTCCTGCGCCTGCGATCTCTTCGAATTCAGCCTTCAACGCAACATTGTCACAGCCAGGTTCGGCGTCTTATATCCCGCCTAAAACATATTCCCCGGCGGCACAGACTTCCAACACGGGATACAAGGCCAGTGGCATGGCGAATCACCATCCGCAGTCTAGCAACGTCAGCAGCCAGCAGTACCAGCATCAGCAGTTGCCTCCGTTCTCGCCCCGATCCGCTACGGAAGGGCTGCATCCGACACTTCCCGCAATCTATCAACCTAAAGCGCAGGTTGTGGACAATCGCCCTTTATTTGGCGCAAAGACAGAGCCTCATCAGCCATAGCACACATGTATCTCCTCTTAATGCCATATATGTACAGTGAACCATAATTCCACTTCGTGCCCCCTCATCTAGCCAGATGATTGACATCCGGTGTGTGAGAAATTCGATGGACAACGACTTGTGATGTTTGATGAGTGCGGCGGATCATTGCGATTGCTTGAGGTAATTTGTGGAGCCGAATCTGAACTCGGATGTGGCAGTGCTGCTGCAAGGGCTAAGAAAACAAGGATCTGCGGGTAGCAAGGAGACACCAGCTGTCTCTTGTTCTATTGGTGTCATGCGGGTCAT
This sequence comes from Taphrina sp. SM11, assembly GCA_004000165.1. Classification (NCBI taxonomy): domain Eukaryota; kingdom Fungi; phylum Ascomycota; class Taphrinomycetes; order Taphrinales; family Taphrinaceae; genus Taphrina; species Taphrina sp. SM11. The sequence goes on along the minus strand of RHDT01000320.1, from coordinate 189,660 downwards.
TGGCCGGCTTCATCAGGCGTTGCAAGGTCTCTCGAAGGTCATAAATTTCGCATAATCATGCCGGCTTCAGCTGGTCGTGAGGCTGCTTCCATTGTGCCGGAGCTTACTTCATCGGAGCCTGGCAGGACTATCGAATATTCGCTCCAACACTTGTCCCCGTTGGATGCATTCAAAGCCAGAGGTCAACTTCTGCATGCTCAATTGAGGCGGAACGGAAACGAACAGCAGCGTAGTCGACCTTTGCGAGAGCAACGAGAGCGTGCATCCTCATCGGATCCTTTCTCCCTGGATTCCACACTACACAGCAGACAAGAGACTCGTCGTTCAGCTACAGCAGAAAAAGAATTGGACCCGACAGCGGAGAATGAACAAACGAGTGCTCGCACACGAAATGAGAGGCTCGATGATCGTACTGGCTATTACGATACAAGTGCACTGGCCAAGAGTCTGTCTAGCAATCTAAATCATTCCTCTGTTCAGACCTCACAATCATCAAAACAACAATTTTACACAAACGGATCCCTTTCTACTGACCATCGGGAGTCGAAGCATATCTCTTCACGCAAGAACATTGCAAAGGTGCAGAATCCGGCAGCCGTGGCAGATTACCAGAAGTCAAGCTCTATGACAAGCAGTCCGACTGGGTCCGTGCGATCCTTCGCTTCAGAGACCAATTCTCATTCCGAGGATCCTGTCTCTCCCAGTACGTACTCAATTGGTACTACAAGGGTCAGAGGAGAGGAGTCACCGAGCTCCTTGAGAGCACCCAACCATCAGTCGGAAAGGCAGGAACCAACACACCCTTCGCCTAAAGCATCTCACCCAAAGAGGACCAATAGTCTCGGCTACGCTGCCCTCGAGACGGATCTATGGAGACAGTCGGCACTACGCAGTCCCCTGAACAGTCCGCGTTCCCAGCCCAGGTCTAACCAGCAACGATCTACCTCATCGTCATCGAGAGTTCTGTCTTATGACAATTCACCCCATGCCCCAAATTCAAGCAATCATCCACGTCGACCCTCCTTGAAGACATCTGGAGTGTCTCGCCAGGAGAGTATCAGCAACACAAGAATTGCGTCCTTGCCAGATGCCGCACTGAGTGCTGCAACGCATATCGAGCTTGGAATCGAGCAGCACGAGGACAATCAGCTGCCGCAGAGTACTCATCACTTCAAAGTTGCGGCTGATATGGGTGACCCGACTGGGTGTCTGATGTATGGCCTCGCTTTGCGTCATGGATGGGGCGTCCGGCCTGATCTGAACAAATCCATAGTCATGCTACAGAAAGCTGTCGAATCCTTGAACCTCAACGCGGCAAATCTTCGGACGTCGAAAGTTCTTGATGTGGTTCGTGCAGACGACTTGTCTGTTGCTATCTACGAGATTGGCATGTCATACAAAAACGGCTGGGGGGTCACGTCTGACAAGAAATTATCCCTCAAGTACTTCGAGTTGGCTTGCGATTGGGGTGACGTAGAAGCAATGATTGAAGCTGCCGATTGTTATCTTCAGGGCATCGGATGCAAGAAAGACAAGGCAAGAGCCGCCAAATTATTGCGTGAGGCAGAGCTCAAGGGAAGAAAGGAGATTGGCAATTCGTGGATATGGAAATCCAAATATGACTGAATGGCGATGAAGTCTTGTCGAATTTTGTTTCACACAGCGACTGCGGTAGGTTGTTGGTCTATAAGCAAGCACTGTCATCACAATGAATGTCATACTATAGTAGTGGTAGACCCTGAGTCTCTCAACATCCTCCTTCGACAGTGAATGTGCCCATGTAGATGGAAGCCTGCCAGCTGAATCTTGTCCACTCAAAAGTTCTCCCATGGCTCGGTCCGATCATCCGCCTCATCACGGAATTTGCAGCCACTGCCGGACCTCCGAACTGGTGGCAGCCGCAGAACCTCTCGGACGGCACTCTCGTCATAGCCTGTCGCAACACTTCCCACCATTGCGATCGAGCTCAGTATTTCGGTCGATTGCATAGTCTCCTTCGCAAGTCACCTCTTCTTGGATAAGGCTGAAGATAAGGAAATCAGCGAGTCTTCGGAAAAAAAGAGTTGCAAGGGTCTTTGGAAGGACGTCGAATATTTCACGAGATGGCAATGGTCTCACAGACTCCGAATTTCAGTCTGCAGGATTACACGAAATTCTTCGCTGCCGGATCGTTGTGTTGTACGTTGACCCATGGCGCGACGACACCGATCGATGTCATCAAGACGAGGATCCAGATTGACGATCAATTCAAGGGCAAAGGCATGTTGACGACGGCTCGCTCGATCGTCTCGAATGAGGGCTCTCGAGCTCTGTTGACTGGGTTCGGGGCGACTGCTGTCGGGTATCTCGTGCAAGGGGGTGCCAAATTCGCCGGGTATGAGTTCTTCAAGAAGAAGTTTGTGGACCTGACGGATTCGCCGGAATCCGCGACGAGAAATCGAACGTTGATTTACCTGACGGCAGCTTCCTCTGCCGAGTTCTTTGCGGATGTCTTGTTGTGTCCCCTCGAGGCCACCCGCATCCGACTCGTCTCTGACTCCAAGTTTGCCACTGGCCTCTCGTCGGGCTTCCTGCGACTCGCTCGGGAAGAGGGACTCCGGGGTTTCTACAGCGGCTTCATTCCCTTGTTGTGTAAACAGGTGCCCTATGCAGTCGGCCAATTCACCACGCATGAGTGGTTGAATGAAGTCATCTTTCGCACCATCGGGGAGGAGAGAAAGTCGAGGATGACTCACCTGGAGAACACGGGGGTCGAATTGGTCTCTGGTATCGGTGCCGGTGTCGCCGCCGCAATCCTCTCCCATCCAGCCGACACCATGCTCTCGCAAATCAACAAGGGTAAAGGCGGCAAGGGTTCCGCCGTCTCGAAACTCAGAGTCCTCGCTTCCCAGTTGGGCTTCAGGGGTCTCATGTCTGGTCTATCTGCCAGAATCGTCATGACTGCCTTCCTCGTCAGTGGACAATTTGTCCTCTACGCTCAGATCAAGACTGCTTTGGATGCACCCGCAGGCATTGAGATTCATAAAGAAGCCAAGTGAGAAAAGGTCGGACCAGGTCACACGACATCCTCTCGTTTCCCTGTAGAATGTTTCCCACGGCTCCAAGCTCTCTATTTTTTCCTGTCTTTGCGTAGAATGATTACAAAAGTCAAATTGAAGACACCATCGCTAAATGCTACCTATCTGTACAAAAAGAGCTTACGCTATGATGAGAGCCACATGGCCCGAACGTTATTTGGCAGCCAACTTCTGCTTCTTCTTGCTGGCCTTGCGAGCCTCCTGCTCGGCCAGCAACTTTGCTTCCCTCTCATCCTCCAGACGTGCAGCTTTTGCAGCCCGTTGCTCTTCGCGGCGAATGTCATCTGCGTTTGCCTCCATGTCCTCGTCCGAATCGATGTCTCGAGCGAGGTATTGATCACGCTTCTTTCCAGGATTCAAGATGTCCCATATGCTTTCTCCCAGACCATGATCAGCTCGAGCGCCACTGCCTCTTTCAACGAAGGAATCCTCAGATGAAAATGAGGATTCTCGAAAGCGTTTCTGCTTCTTGGGACGTACAAGAATTTCCTTCGTGACCGTGGGACGTCGATCGACGCCCGTCGGGGCATGTCGAGCATCGGTCTTCCGTGGTCCTGACAACAGATTCACATTGGGAGATTCTAGAGGACGTTTCGTTTCGTGAGTGGACGAGCTCTTGAGATAGGCATAATCCTTGCCTTTCTGTCGATGCAGATCATTCTGAATCTCCTCGATTGTGCGTAGATCACGCTTTGACTTTTGCAGAGGCTGGAGCGTGTTGCTGCTACCAAGAGGGAGATTGCGAATCACAGATTTTGGAGTCGATCGAGAAGTCGAAGCTGGAGTTGGCGCCTTGCTAGCAGGAGCATGAGAAGACTTGCCGAAGGTATTGGTAGGCGCAGATGGCTTGGCGGTCGATAACTTGTCTGTCATTCTTGCCGGAGGACGATCTAGACCCGTGGTCGTCGAAGACGTCGGTTTTGATGAAAGTCCGCCGTTTGAAGCTCTGTGTGTAACACTCTTCAGTCCCGAAGAAGCTAGAGTTTTTGATAGACTAGAGGCAGGCTCCAGACGCGTAGGTGCTGCAGCCAGCAGATCAGAATACTTTGACGACAAAACTTTTGCTGGACTCTTTTGTGGCAATTCTTGCCTCGATTGTGCAAGGCCCTTGGTAGCTCGTTTCGCCTCTGCCTTCTCTCTTCTCGCCTTGGCCTCTTCGACAGAGAGCGGCTGCTTCCTCAACTCTTCGTCAGCCTGCTTCAACTTCCTCTGCTGCTCTCTCTCAGAAGCTGCCTTGGCCAACTTTGCTTCCTCTTCCCTGGACTGCTTCGCCAGTTGGGCCTTTTTGCGTGCATCTTCCTCCGCACGCTTGCGTTTGATTTCGTCAAGCAGCTGCTTTCTGCGTAGCTCTTCTAATTTTCTCTTCCGCTCGAGATCTTCCTCCTCTTGCTGAGCTAGGAGGCTCTTGTACGATTGCGATTGCAAGCCACGGGGAAGCATTCTTCGCACAATCCACACACCCCGAGTTTCGCCGGTCAGGTTTGTATTTCACCACTGCCTGCTCTGATATCCGGATTGAAGCTAGCGGTGGCAAGATGCGTATACAGAAGTGCTGCCGACGATACGAAATGTCCCTCTTTGCATGGACTGGTCCGTGAAACTGGTCAGACTTTGATTGCTGGTTGAAGCATAGAAAGTTGCAGCCGTATTTCACTTGGTGATTGAAAGAATCACAACTGCGGCTCCACGAACGGCCTGATAGTATCTGGGACATGCTTTCATGCGCAGCAGCAATTCAGATGGCAACTCCTCGCTGACCTTGTCTTCTTTCGGGTCTGACCACTTCAGGGAAATCGAGGGCGGCATTGTCGATAGAAGGAATCATGTCTGGTTCTAAGCTCCCAGCTTACAGCGATCAAGACTCCGAGGCATACTCAAGCACGACTGACAAGAAATGGGATGGCAAGACACAGACAACAGTGATAAGAGAGCGACCTGGAGTGCAGCTGCCTGATCATCTGGAGTATACTCGAGACGCATCTGGGAGCATCGTTTGCAGAGATCCTATTCTGGATGATCCAGTATACTTCAGCGCTTTCATTCAGCACCACGGCGCGAAGCCTCCTGATCTATCCTTGAGCATCAGAGGGACGCACTGGGAGGAATACTCGACTGGTCCAGACCGTACAGATGGCAATCATGTCAAAGAAACTTCACGTCGCGTTGTCACTGATTTTGACTTGCGCATACCCTTGACGCGTGAAATCCTGATTCAACGGAACGGTAATGTGCCACCCTATTTCTTCACGTACAAACCAGAGATCCCGACGTATCGAAATTCGACTCTGAAACGTCGTCAGAATTTGCAGGAAGAACAGGAACGTATCGACAATGGTCTGAGTGCTGGACAAAGCGCTATAGTACAATATCTCTCCAGCCACCGAATCTTGAAGGAATTCCGGTTCGAAAAAGCCGTTTCTGGCTGGGACATGAAAGCACTTGAGCAGCAGGTTACGATCATTATCAGACGGACAGGATATGCGGGCACAGTCAAGGTCAACTTGATTAAGAATGACGCATTCATCTATATTCGTCCCAACAACACCTTCTCAAATTTCTATCACCACCCAGTAACACAAATTCTACGATTCGTGCTCTTTCCAATCGGCTTGATTCTCTTGCTGCTCGACTATATCTGGTTGGGAGCCTATTGGCAAGTTTTAGGAGCCAAATTTGACCTCTACAGCTCGGATGTCCTGGCAGGAACTGATCGCGGAATGTCTACAGATCAATTTCTGATCGTCTTTGGACAACTCATCGAGCAAAATGCAACATTGGGAAAGATTGGCGAGGTCTTGAGTTGGCCGAGCGAGCAGGGGACTTCTCGTGTACCACCCGATTATCGAGACTTGATCTGATGGACTTGGTCGCCCCTAAAGAGCGAAAAAGGATGACGGCACAAAGATCAAAAATGTATTAATGCTGTGAATATATGGTACAGAAGGGCGTGTGACAAGTTAAGAGACTAGATCATATCGTACAATCGATTGAATCGAGTCTCAGACCGGGGCGATGAGATTTCGAAGGATGGGGACTTCGAGGTAGTGGGCGTCATACTTGGCATGATGAACGGCAGGATATCGACTTGATCTCCCGAGAGTCCGAGTACCTTGACGGCCTTCCTTCGCTGTTGGCCGGACTGATGTGAGCTGGTGTCTGGACACCTCACCCTCACAGTCTTCTCAAATAGATCGTATTCAGTCTCAGAAAAGGTCGAATTTCCAATGGAAGGATGCTCTCTCGAGTCCCTCAGTGATTCTATGAGAGATGGCTCGAGGTTCTTTTCCCTTGCCCTCAATCTATTCGTTCCTCGCCATGACCTGGATACTTGCGATATGTTACTATGATCAGCTGCATAGAAGTGGTTGGATCTGCTGGCGCCAGAGACAGGCTTGCTGTCCACCAAAGGGTCTTTCGCTTCTGCAATGCTGTCGAGGACGATCGGTATGGGCCCATCCGAAGAAAGTCGTTGGTTGATGCGTCGAGAAGAAGTTCGTTGTTCACGGGGCGGTGTGGTTGGTGGAGTCTTCATGGTCATAGTGACTTCAGGTTGAGGGCATTGACAAGATTGTTCAATCTTTGTCGAGTCTCCGACCTTGGGCGGTCCGCGTCTCGGGGTCCTGGATTTCGATTTCGAGACTGTTTCGCGATTTGGATGTATTTCATCCCGAGGGAACGCGCCTAAAGTTGGTGAATCCTGGCTGTCGCTTTTCTCTTCGGTGGTCCATTTGGCAATGAAGGGACTGTCGACAGTAAAGACATACTCTCCTCTATCCTCTGCGAACTTAAAGTCGAGTTCGAAGGAATCGTAGGGACTGAACGGTGAGAGGTAGATGTCTTTGGGTGACTTTGTGCTTTCGCTAGACGAAGCAGTGATTGGACTCAATGGTGGCGAGACTGCCGCACTATAGCGACTGCGCCTTGAGGATGACGATAGTGCAAGCTGTAGCATGGGTCGTTGTCTCTGTCGTTCTCCGCAAGGAATCTGTAACATGACACAAAGTAAATTTCGAAAGAGTTTGGTGGTGTGTCATTCGACACCCTGCAAAGAAATCACGACGATGATATAGGTCCTCTCGGGATAGAAAGAGGAAGGATGGACAAGCTCTCTAGACAAGAAAGAAAAAGAGTCTCACGGTGAAGCTATGGGTTCCACATTTTGACCTGTCACCCGTTTCCCGACGGTGCGGATCATGCGGAAATGTGTCAACGCCACGATGCGAAATGTGGGAGAAATTCTTTGTTTGAACGTTCGACTGGCTCAGTTTGATCCACATCCGCGCGAACTGCTGCTCACACGGCCCATTGTAGGCATAGGACGCTCTCGTCATTGTGCTCCAGGTACGGAAGGGTGGGGCTTATAAGGATTGCCGGACCGCCGTCATTCGGTTCTTTATCTACTCGCAACATGGCTCGCTTGTAATAAAGAAAGTTTTCCCCGCAGTGTTGTATAATTTTCGTCGTGGAGATGGCTCTGACTCTCCCTTGGGCTACCGTGTATTGTCTTGGCCGCAGCCGTTGACGGGTAATTTGTCTGCCTTGGGCTCTGTCTCTAGAGTTTGAAACCTGGTGCAAATTCGAGGAAGAGAGTGTTGCACTCGGCGTAGAGAATACGGTCTGGTCCTTCCACCGTACAATTGATATATCGTTTCCGACCGCTCACTTTCGTGATCCAGGAGCGACAGAGGACGATGCCTGGCGCAGGGATGGGTTTGCGGTAATTGACGGAGAGATTGGCGGTGAAGGTATGCGTGTGTTGACTATAAGTCGTATTCGTATATCCACAAGCTTCATCGACCAGCATGGCCGTCATTCCCCCGTGCAGGATGTTTGGATGGCCGTTGAGTCCCTGGCCGAGGGAGAGGAAGAGCAAGGTCTCGCCGAATGGTCGATCGGCGCTAGTCTGTGGATCATGGAGCATGAGAGCATGCCGGACCGTCTCGTCCGTCTTGAGTGTCCCGCCAAACAACGAGTCCTCCCCACTCGTCTTTCTCGATCGCGAGGACAAGTTGACCACTTGATATCGCGCCGAGGAGTTCCCCTTGAGGACGGACCGGTCGACGAAGCCTGCGACCCAGGTGTCTTTGAAATGCTCAATTGCCTGATCAACCTTCTCTGCACTCATCTATAGGACTCTCTATCTGGACAACAGTCGCCTCTTGCGTCCAACAGAAGCGAGGGCAGTGAGGTTGATGGCACGAATCATGAGCATCTATTGGGGTGAAATCTCGTCGGCAATCACCGAACGGATGAGCCTCGTGCTTGAGACATGTAGTCACGTGCTTGGAAGACGAACGTCCCCCGCCAGATCCAGCCAGCCTCGATCTTCTCCTCCAGCTTTTCCCCGTAATCGATCGATCGATCGCTCTGACCCGTCCTCTTCCCCTACACTCTTTCCCTTTTATTGGCTGCTGCTGCTGGTCCTTCCTGTCTAAATCGCTCAAGATTATATTTACGAGGATCAAGAGAGCCTTGCCATCATGCCCGACGTAGCTCCGCCGCATGACTTGAATTGTCTGACAATCAGAGAGCTCGAACAACATGCGACGCAACGTATGACAAAGCAGACCAAGGACTATTACAATGAGGGATCAGATTCTGGCAGTACGTTGAGGGAGAACATGACGGCATATGAAAAGTACAGGATACGTCCTCGAGTGCTGCGAGACATTTCTGCCATCGACCCGGGCAAGACGATTTTTGGCCACAGGAACCCAGTACCCATCGGAGTCGCCCCGACTGCCATGCAGTGTCTCGCCCATCCCGACGGGGAGATTGCCACTTCTCGCGCCTGTAGGAAGCTGGGTGTCGTGATGGGTCTGTCTTCCTTTGCCACGACCTCTCTCGAGGATGTGGCGAGAGAGAATGGAGAGAATCCATATGTCCTGCAACTCTACCTCTTCGAGGAGAGAGAACACACTATCAAGATGCTCAAGCGAGCCAAAGCAGCTGGTTACAAAGCAGTGTTTCTGACAGTCGACACGCCCATGCTCGGCCGTCGTAACCTGGACATTCGAAATGGATTCAAGCTGCCGAAACCCTACAAGATTGCCAACTTTGATCAGGACTCCTCCCAGGCGGCTGCCGTCTCGGGTGATTCGAGTCGCAAGGTTCAAGGCCAACAGAGCAGTATCGGGTATCTGGATCCAGAGACGAAGAAACGCGTTCCGCCATCTGGAGACATCACCTTCCATACCCATGCCGCCAACCCGACGTTGAACTGGGAGAGCGACATTGCCTGGCTCAAGGAGCAGTGTGGACCGGAGATGGAGGTCTGGATCAAGGGTGTGGCGACAGCAGAAGACACGCTTCTCGCAATCAAACACGGTGTCGACGGCATCGTCGTCTCGAACCACGGAGGTCGTCAACTCGACGGCGCCTTGGCGACCCTCGATGCTCTACCAGAAGTCGTCGCAGCCGCCGCTGGCATGATTCCCGTCCATGTCGACGGAGGCATCCGACACGGCACAGACGTCTTCAAAGCCCTCGCCCTCGGCGCGGACTTTGTCTGGATCGGAAGACCCGTGCTCTGGGGCCTCGCCTACAAGGGACAGGAAGGGGTCGAACTCTGTCTCAGGCTGCTCGCGGACGAATTCAAACTCTGCATGGGACTCGCTGGCACAGTCAAGGTCGAGGACATCAATAAAGACTTTCTCGTCAGAATCGACAAGTCGGGATTCATCTCGAGATTATAGGTCGTCCTCCCGAGTGCCTAGAGAGATTTCCCTTGTCATTTAGCATGCTCTCGCCATGATTGCAACATGTAGGCCAGAAGGAAGAAGAAAAAATCACAATGCTTGGGCAGGTATGGCAGGGCCTCCCAAACCTTTCCATTCTTTCCATAATTTACAAAAAGCAAAGAGATCTTTTGAACCAGCAATTACCTATTATTGTTACATCATTCGTCACAACCTCTTGCCAGTGCATTCTTCCCTCCCCTAGCAGTGCGATTCTAGAAGTGACCTCTCCTGCTTGAAAACCCACTTGATAGCACGAGTTGAGTCATGACATGTACAAGAAAGAATTGTTCTTGAGCACTACTTTCTCGTCCGTCAGACTGACTCCCGACTGATGGTCGACCCTTTTCAAAGACACTTTGTAGGTCAACCCATTCCCGAAGAAAGGATGGCCGCCATCACAGGCGTCATCACAAGAGGGCGGGTTCTGTAGGGGCAGCATGATTGTCGTCCCAACGACCAGTGTCTGCATGCCTAGTCACAATGTCGACATACTCCTGCTCTGCGAAAATACGACCGCTCCTGACCCTCGCCATCACGCGATGCACCAGCTCTCGTCGTCTGTCGTCTCTGAGACACCAGCACCAATACCGGTCCATGCTGGAGCGGAGTCCGCGGGTGTCGAGTTCTCCCCGAGACTGTTCCACGAGGACCCAGAGGAGGAGGGAGACGGACTGGTCCTCGAGCTGAAACTCGGAGAGACACTTGAGGATCCGCGTGACTCTCAGGGAATTGTGGCCAGACCGGCAGAGGTTCAGGTAGCGAGAGACATAATTCGTCGTGCGCACCAGTCGCAAGCTGCTGCTGCTGCTGCTACTACCATCCATCCCAGCAAACTCCATGCCGTAGAAATCCAACATGAGAGCCAGAGAGTCCAGCACTTTCTGCCGAAACCCTTGCGTGATGAGTTTGATCTCATAGGCGTTGAGGGGCTGCGCGAGTGGGTTCACGCCTTGTTCGCGGATGGGGAAGAGCCATTGGATGAATCCGTGTTTCTGCTCCAGCAGAGCATACTGACCACGCCACTCTCGATGGACTTGAGTGATCGTGACATTGTCCGGTGACATTGGCAGAGAGCCATGATGGAAGCGTACATTGTTTTGGTTCGTGACAGGTCCAGTGTATTGCGATTGCTCGGGGTAGCGCAAGAGGAATGCACGAATGTCGCTTGGGAGTGTCTGCAGCACCGCCTTTGTCAGACTCGACATTTTGAGCTCTTGCTTCTCTGGCACTCAGGGACTCTGGAGGGCGACCGGCAAAGAAAGAGACTGTCACGAAAAGACGTCTCTTGAGCGTGTGACAGCCTGGCGAGCTGTGTGGAAGGACTATATATCCCGAAATGTCATACAATATCTACATACAAGAAATTGATCTGGAGAAGATCTCGGCACCCAAAGATTACAAGGACTCCCCGGCTGAGTTGCCACAGAAGGTGGCTGATCAGACGCCACTGCGGGAGATCTCAACGACTGTTTTCCAGCCTTAGTCGAGTTTCGTCTCCATGGGTATGACATCCAATCTCGAACGGGTCTGGAGGATTCGTGCCTCGACAGTGAGTGAGTCAGAATAAGTCTGTCTGGATTTCACTTCAGATCCTTCCTCTCTTGTCGGAAGACGACCCGACTCGTTCAATTCCCCCACTGACTTGATGTCATACGATCTTGACTGTGCTACGATGCTTTGCTCAATCTTGACTGCCGTGGGTTCCACGTTCGAATTTGGCGACTTTGGCTGGTCCACGCGGGAATCATCTCTATGATTGGCAAGGTCTTGTGCGATCCTGGAGCCGCTCATGAAGATCCATCTAGAAGATCTCCAAAACTCAACAGACAGGTCCTGCGGGTTGAAGGCGTCCACAACCAGATTCCAGCGAGCTGTGGTTATAGATCTATCCTCTGGCACGTATTCTTTGTAGGAGAATGCAAAGATGTGCAGGACTGATAGGAATGCCATCTCGGCACATGTGACGAATGCATTGAGCCCTGTTCCGATATCTCGTGCCGACCAGTATTGATCCTTATCTTGAATCACACGAGCAATTGTGAGAAGGGAAAGGGCTATGCTCTGCCAGAAGATGAGCAGAATGACCAATTTGATACAAATCAGCTTGAAGAACGGCCTATTGCGTTTCAGTGCTGGCTCCTCCTTTAGTTCAAGGTAGAATGCCAATAGACAGTACATCGCCGTCGCAACAGAGATGCTTTGAAAAATTATGATGTAGAAGTTGCCGAATAGTGGTGATAGCGTGCTTCCACAAAAGAGATGGAAGTGTTGAAGAATAATGGAAACAATCGCTAAGAGAGGACGAAGGACGGCATACTGTGATATACCAAAGCATATGATCCAATACCAAGTGAGTCCGTTCATGTTATGCAGGTGCAGTCCTTTCTTCAGGATCCTGTACGACAATGGCCAAGCCCAATATGTGATTCTCCTGTGTTCGAGATCATGTCTAAGGTCTTGGGTGTCGGGATCAAGGTAGCTTCGCAATAGAAGAAAGAATGAAAACAACGCGAATGCTTCATATGCTGAGCTCACGGTGTTGTATACCATTGCCCACGGATAGTACAGATAGGAGAGGAAGGAAATGATGGAGTAGACCGGAAGCATAAGCACGATCCGCGCTATGTGTCGTTGTTCCCAAGGCTTGTGATAATATGTCGCATGCATCCAGAGTAACCAGAAAGCCAAGCAAGATGCCGTGATTGTGAACACGAAGCTCATGATCCAGCCAACGTCATGGAGCTGCGGGACCCATCGCCCGTCATCAGTGAATCTCTCTAGCACTCGAACCGAGATGATTTCCAAGCAGTAGACCATTGAATAACGTCCCTATGTGCTTCTGCCTATGAGTTCCTCTCACTGCTTTGTCGACCACCAAGGCTTCTGGCAGACAATTCACCTTAAGCACTACTGGATGCAGACATTCGACTGGGAGTGATTGGAGAACACTCAGCCTTGAACACAATCGATGGAGCTAGCATGTATACAGACGTGCCGGAGGTCAGGATGGACTGGCCATGAGATCTCCTGCTGAAACAGGTGGACGACTCTCCTAGAGGCGCAGATCTACTTCTTGCATAAAGATCGTCTCAGACAGATTGCATCGAAGCAAGGGACGTGCACAACATCAGAATGAACACGAGGCTTGTAGCGGGCATGAGTCCTACACCACGTGTAGCTCAGTCATCCCCTAGAGTCTCTCCTGCTCAGTCTGAGTCGATCAAAGGGAGCTGATCACGCCTGCAGTCGTGTATGAATCGGATCAGACGAGAGTCATGGGAATTCATTCCTTCGGCAGCAGCACATGCATGCTGCCAGAAGATCAGTGCACTGGGGCAGCTCCTCTGCTCCCTTCCCTTCCGAGGCATAGTAGGCTGTCCAGCCGCATGACCAGTGAAGGTGATGTCTTATGGACAGGAGCATCATGACTATTGTAGTAACACAGTTCCCTGTAGATCTGGCTGGAGTGACAGCAAAATTTCCCTTACGGTCAAGGTCAACATGACCTTAGTCCCATGAACTCTTGGTGTTTGCGATCAGGCTGCATGAGCCACAAGCCACACCGGCATTGACTGCGCGTGAAGGACATCACACTTCAAAACATATCAGGGCTTTGTATCTCTCCCTCCCAAAAACTGGCCAGAGAGATGTACTGATGGCACGGAGTGAGCCTCTAAGAAATCAAGAACAGTCTAGAAGTCTCAAATTAGGCTATGGATCCAGCTGAGAGAAGGCGACGGGAAATTGAGTCAAAGAAGGCTAAACTTGCGGAGCTGAGACGGTTGCGAGAAGCAAGACAATCGATCTCCCTTCCTCCTGAGAATGCTTCAATTGCCTCGGTATGTCATACATACGGAGTAAGAACATAGGAATACCTTCATTGACCTGTGACAGGGTGTATCAGCGAAGCAAGTCGCACGGCAGGACATCGATGAATTGGTCGACTCCTTAGTAGGATCATTCTCGAAGAACGTTGTTTCGGCGGAGCCAGCTAGCTCCACAATTAGTACACAAGAGCTCGTGGAACCTAGTCCTGGGCATGATGTCAGACTTTCAATTGGTCCCGCCGTGGCAGATGCGACTGAGATCCCAAGGTTCGTCGAGCTACATTCTCATGCTAGGTAAGAACTTTTGGTTAGTTCAGAATTTCACTAACGTGAGAGTACTTCTGCAGATCATACGGCAGCTATTGGCTTCTCTAGAGAGGATATTCGAGGCATATCGAGTGGCAGTGATGCCATTGATGTCTCACAAGCGAAAAAGAATCCCCCAGAGCTCATCACATACACGAAAGGAACACAAACCCTGTTCGAAGCAGAGAACGGCTCGCAGGAGCAGAGATCAGGCGTTGAAAATGATGGAGAGTCCATACTCCAGGATCTCAACCAAGAAGTCCTCATAGCACGTCTGAGGAAGGAAATCGAGGAGGAGCTTCGACAGAGTGATATCGAGCCTATTGTCCAGAATTTGGAAAAATTGTCTGAGGATGAAAAGCTTCCTGAGCTGACGGAAAGAGAGCGCCAAGATCTACTCAACACATCGGATTTTAGCACATTCGTGGAACGCTCGGCAAGCGCTCTGGATAAAGTGTTTCCTGATCCGTTGCCTGATTATACTCATGAAATTGACGCAGAAGATCAAGAAAGGACACATGGAGATTTACGAATCGCAGCTGAATTTGCACTAGGAATGCCCTCAAAACGAATAGTCAATAGCATAGATTGGTCTCGGAGGTTCCACGAGCTTGTTGCTGTGGCATATAGCAAGTCAGGCGCCAATTCAAGAGACATGGAAGGACTACTCCTGGTATGGAACACTAAAGTTCCTCATCGCCCAGAGTTTACATTCAATTGCCAGAGTGAGGTACGAATCGCAATGTTTTCTCCTTTCAGCTCAAATCAAGTCATTGGGGGCACAGCATCCGGTCAGATAGTGATCTGGGACACACGAAAACCTGGCCATCCTGTCATAAGCTCTCCTCTTGGTGGTAAGAGCCATGCTTTTCCAATTGTAGGCTTGCGCATTGTAGGGACAAGACAGACACATAATGTGATAACCACTAGTAGCGACGGACTCGTCTGTACCTGGAGTCTCGACATGATGTCACAACCTCAAACTTCTATGGTACTCTCAAACCCTCCGGGGGGGAAATTCGATGAGATCGTACCTACATCTACTTCTCAATCGGCATCTGATGCTTCGACATTCTTGGTCGGCAATGACGATGGCAACATGTATTCTGTCAATCGCGTAGACCGCGCCGGTGCAAGAGCGGGCCTCGACCAGAAAGTTGTCTATCGTGGCCATGCTGCCATGATAACTAGTGCCGAGCATCATCCATCTGGTGGTCCTCTTGAGATGAGCGATCTGGTGCTTACAGCATCTCTGGATTGGACCGTCAAGCTGTGGCGACTACGTCCAGCATCGACGCACACCAACACCAATGATATCGCTGCAATTCAGACGTGTCTTTTGGAATTTCAGAAGGACGACATGGCATATGATGCAAAATGGTCACCATTACATCCAAGCATATTTGCCACAGTCGACGGCATCGGAGAATGCCATATCTACGATCTTTGTGAGGACCTCGAGGCTCCTATAGCTCGTGGCCTGACCTCGAGAGCTGATGAATCTCTCGCTAATACCGTCACCTCGCAGGTGTTTCGGGCATTGCATAAAGTGGCCTGGGATCACGAAGGACAGAAAATTGCTGTTGGTGGTGCCACGGGCATTGTGACAGTGTTCGACGTGCCAGATGCTCTTAGTGGCAAAGATGTGCCCAATGAACAATGGCATATATTGAACAACAAGCTGAAAGGTATTCCCCAGAACTCGACCCTCCCACGTATGGACAAACCCTCAGCCAATTTCGCAGGACAATGAAATCATTTGCCAGAATTCTATTCTTGGATGAGCCTAAAATGCAGGTTGGAATCAAAGACTACAGACTCTTCAAGGACCTGCATCGCATCAACTGTCTCATATATGAGTCTGAGTTGCTTGGGATCGTTCGCAAACCATAGACCGGGTCGACAGAGGTGTCCTCGCCAGGCCTAGCTAGGTATCTTGTAAGATAGGCAGTGGCAGGTAGTGGCAGATCATCGGCACGCATCTTCCCATGCAGTAGAAGTATTTTATGTGGTGACGTCTGCTGATCTGCGCCACATCCTCACACGTCACTGCTGGTAACCTGACATGTATATAGGAAGAATACCCCTGCTTCTAGCACACGGCAAACCCACCAAACAAGAACAAAATGGCCGACCCTAGAATGAACGATAGTGCTATCCCTACTGAACAGCCTGTTTCTGGACGAATTCCTCATAACAACGAATATGATCAATCTATAGATCCAGGCCACAACAAGGTTCGCACTCAGGCACCTTCGCAAAGCATTCCCGACAATGTACCAAAGGTACTACCTCCAGGGTCCACCTTGCCCAAGGACGGCGTCAAGATCAACCCTGAGCAGGGTGCTGCACAACGGGCCGCTGATGGTCTCGGTGCTCCCTCTGTAGGTGCTTCGGCTGAATCGACACTACAGGGTGCTACTTCTGCAGATGTAGCCGATTCGATTGGAGCCGTACCAGGTGGTGTCAGTTCGAAGGAGGCTCATCATCCCGGTCAAGCAACTCAGGATGCGCAGAAGATCAAGGAACCTAGGTGAGCAATTCCCATTCATATGCACTACGAATCAGGCTGACGAAATAGCGAATGAGTCCAGTACTTTTGAAGCATCACCAAAATAATGAATCAATGACATAACCACTGAATGAAGCCACGTTTACTCAATATTCTTAACATTATCTTTTGTGACTTCAACTTCTTGATTACTGTTCCATTGATTGATCACTTGTGTTTCTGTCTAATCACATTTGCCCAGTTTACAGAGGCCGCTAAATGATATATTTAACACTCTAGCTAAGCCCACATGACTATATCTCACATCGTGCTTTCTACTTGGGCCATTACACAAAGTGGATATAGTCAGGAGAAGATCTCTTGTGAGATTATCTAATCGGACCAAGATCTCAGAACAGTCACGAGGACGGATAAGTATGCTTGACTTTAACAGCTGGAGATGCTTTCAGAGCTATATGACAGAGCCTTGTCTATTGCAAGCAAGAATGGTCGATGAGTCTCTTCTCCTAGAGGATCAAAAAGTCCCGAACGAATAGCAGAGGTTTGACAATTAGCTATGATTTCAGTATCTCATGGCCAAGAGCTTGCAATGTGAACGAGTGATTTCATGGGACTCCTTAGACATGCGGCAGTTGATGACTACGCAGCTCCGGCATGACCTTGAAATGAGACTCGCGAGTGCAGGCCACAGCAAGTATTGGACTTTCCAAGCAGATACGTTAGCGGGAAGAAGTTCGCGTCAAAACGATCAGCGGTACAGTGAACGACGTTGGTCTGCTACTTGCTACACAACATCAGATGTAGGGACGACTCTACATCCTATCGATTGGGCATCAGTCTCATGGTAGCAAGGATTGTTTGACAGGCTTGTCAAAGAATTATACGAGAAGTCTCAGTAGAGTGTTTGCATCGATCCGTGGAGTAGGTTCACCGCACAAAGAAGCTCATCTAGGCCGTCTGGGAGAGACTCGTGCAACCTGTCGTGCTGGCTTTACTTCTTAGAAATTGCCTCATGCTTCGAAGCAAGTCGGCGAAAGCGTAGCTCGCACAGAAAACAAACAACGCCCTGGTTCTGTTGTGCATGCTCGACTCGCACAACAACATTCTGCGTTGTCGCGACATGGAGCTCGCGTGGCACTCCACACGTGGCTGTCACGAGATTGCTCTGGCATGGTTTTGCGGAGTTTGTGCGAAAGAAAATCCAATGCGAGGACGTTCGCTCAGGCCACGTGATCAGTCTAGATCAGTTTGCCACGATCCGGTGCAAGGCACGTCTACGGAGACTGCGCCGACCTGGTCAAAGTCTGGCATCTCACGTAATCCAAGATCGATAGTCATGTGGATGGTCTAGACAAAGTACCGTGGAGGAGTGTCTAGTATGAGTCAAGTAGTAGTCTTGCTCTTTTCCCCGGTTTGACTATGTGGTTACCTGTTTCCTTGCAAATTAGTGGGATACAGTCCAGACTTTGGTAGTGTGTAGAACTACGAACAGTTCGAGCTGATCACGGATAGGGACTCCAATCATTACATTTCCAATGCCCTAATCATGTACGTCAGTCAATGAACCACTTCATGATGCAAGTTGTTTGCCATCATATTGAGCACCCTAGGGGTCTATGCATGAAGAACCTTTTCGTTCATGAGTTAAGGCTCGCGCGAAGCCACATAGAACGGAGAGTGGAGAGTTCTGAACGAATCAGTAACCTGTTTGCATCATTTCGAGCTTGTCTGGCGTTATGTGTAGCAACACCTTGTAATTGGAGGAGAAGATATCGAGTGTCAATCGTTCGTGGACAATCATTGACGTCTTGACGAACGAAGCAAATAGCACTGATCTAGCATGCAGGCTTGTAACGTTTATGAGTCATGGAGATGTATGCAGGCAATGCGGCACATCGATGCAATATCATGATGAGGCCATGCAACATGCTTGATCATTGTGGACAACTCCACCGTACGCAACCGACTTTCATGGTCATAACACTCGCAGCAATGGTCAACAAGTAAGATTATTCAGCTATAGCAGGAGCTACATGCGAGCTGCGCTCCTTGACGGTCTATGAAACGCCAAGATTGTTTGACCTGTCACCCGTGGACAGGGTGAGCGACAGGCCATCGAAAGGATAACCGAGCTTACCGACCAAAAGAGGCTGAAATAGGATGAGGGTCCAAGCTCGATCCACAAATCGAAGATCGACAATATTTTCGTGGCATGCAGGATTCTGTCGAATCAGCTCCTCGGATCTCACTTGCCTCCACCTAGACCACACCCTGAAGGCGCAAGCTACCCAAGAACAAGAACGCCTCTCTTGACACATGTACCGGCTTGCGCTCACATTTGCCCCACCATGGTTCGATCTCTCGAGGGTTATTCATGCCCATTGACGCCTCCACAACCTGAGATGCCACACCCTGTGCCAATCGCATCGATGCCATGCGCCTCGAGTGAGCTGAAAGGAATTGGCTGTCGAGCATATATACCAAGGGTGTGAACCTCTGATCACCTCTCATCAGGTATCTGCGCATCGTTACACGAGCATCATTCACAGTTCAACCATTCTCTCCTAGCTTCATCACAAGGTTTGCGCGAGATGCCTATTGTGCCGCACTGAGTGCTGGACGCAACTTTCTGGATTCTGTATTTTGTCCCCTAACAGGTCGCTATCATGCTCGAAGCGTCCTTACAAGTGCTTTTGGTGGACGACAACGCGACGAATCTCAGGATCCTCGAAAGAACATTGAGGCATCACTTCTCCCACCTCATCGATTGCTCTACGATAATGACTGCCAATGATGGTCTCGAAGCACTAGCAAAGTTAGATGTTCGTGATTTCGATCTCGTTCTTCTGGACATCGATATGCCAGGCTTGTCAGGAGTACAAGTTGCACAAGAGATCAGGAAGAATGATCTTGACACGATCATTATTGCTTGTACCACATCGGACAGTGCCGAACAACGAAACCTGTATGACGATGTCGGTATGGACGATTGCGTGGTCAAGCCTCTGGACCTACGGGAGTTGAATGCTGCTCTGGATTCAAGCTTGCGTTCGAGGGAATATCTGAATATCTTCAACGTCACGAACAGTCCAACGCTGCCTAGATTTCTTATGCATGCTGCTCCAATACCAAAGCGCCAGATTGACTCTCGGCCGCGTCTCGACGCTGAACACTTCGCTTCTATGCAGCATGTCCCTCTGCGTGCGGATAGTTGTAGATGCTCGAGCCTCTCACCAGAGATCAAAGGAGCAGAGTTTTCCATGACAACACAAGAGCTCGACCTAGACTGTTCTCCCTCAATTTCCCCTGGTTCTGATCTAGATGAACACTCTACCTTCGTGAGTCGAAGTTCACGAAGTGTCAGTTCTACAAGCTGGGACTCTGCTTGTGCATGCTTCAGCCTCGCCTCCGGTAGACGAACTCCCCTCTTGTCTCCTTCAGCTTCTGAGGGACAACGCAGTCCAGATAATTTGTTCGCAGCCTCCAAGGAAGATTTCGACCTTCGCATATGCAGGACTTAGCAAAATTCAAGTCAAGTCTTATGTGGACTAATTCAGTTCTATCACTTTCATGCTTGGGCATCGAATCCAGTCCAGGACTTGAATATACAGCACTCGATGCTGACGATCAATACTTCTAATCAAGATCTACGACGCAGAAATGCACTTTTCTTCTTTCTACATATTTTTAACACAAATGAATCTATATACATACATATCCTTTTACCCACACAAATGCTTTTCAAAAAAGCTTTTCTTCAAAAAGCTGTTTTCATCGTGTCGCATATGCCTCACATGACCTCTCGAATGCGTTGGACTGAATGTTCTCCTCCCTTTTGCTCGAAGAGCTCGTTCCAGCCAGGAATGGCGAATGGTCCGCTTTTGCTACGTGTCAATAGCCCCACATGTAGAGCATGCGCCACTTGCAAGACTCTGAACTGGCCAGATGGCGGCAAATGAAAGGTGACGCCTCGTGTTTGGCCAAACTTTGGCTTCCAGCTCCTTGACACTGGCATTGGCCAGGCCCTCGTCTAAAATCCATGTTTGATGGGTGCGTGTTGCCCAGCTTCGCTTACCAGAACATCCTTTGTGCTGAGTTAGCAGGACAGGAGGCCTCTCCCGGGGACAAACACTGCCATCTGACTCAGCTGATCAGGACACGGGCTGGGAGAGATTGTGGAAATGGCCATCAGTGTTGACAAGAACGAGGATCCCATGAGGCTGCACGCTGGACTGATTGCAGATGTCAACCTGTTGAGCGATTTCTTGGCGAATGATCAGGTGAAGGGTCTGGACGCCCGGACCATTGCTGGGGTGGACTGTATCGTGCTCTGTGGCTCAGCAATACTGAACTGTGCGGAGACTGTGTTTGGAGCTCTGCGGGAGAAGCCAGACCTTGTCGAGACACTTGTGATTTGTGGTGGTGTCGGACATTCGACGCGGTATCTTTACGATGCAATAGGTGCCAGCCAAAAATACGCTGCGCTTTTGCCAGAGGTCAGCACGCTTCCGGAGTCTCGAGTCTTGTTCGAGATCTTTCGCAGGTATTATGATGGTCAGAGAGTGCAGAATGCGGGCTGTCGGGTCATCGTTGAGGAGAGATCCACGAATTGTGGAGCAAATGCAATAGAGACGAAGCGAGTGCTCGACCTGCACGCCATCAGTCCCAAGAGATTGATGATTGTACAAGACCCGACAATGTCGTTACGGACCTTGGCATCCTTCGAAAAGGCATACAGTCGAGCCGACTCGCGTCCCGTCTTTTCTACTTTTCCCACGTTTGTGCCAAAGGTCTGCTTGATCGAGAATCGATTGACTTTTGACAATGGTGAGATTGACAGCACTGGAATTTGGAGTCTGCCACGATTCCTCGATCTCTTGCTCGGAGAGATTCCACGCTTGAGAGATGACCTGACTGGCTACGGACCACGGGGCAAGGACTTTATCGTCCATGTCAACATTCCTGAAAATGTCGAAGCTGCATGGTCACGACTCAATAATGCCATCACAACAAAACGTGCGCAAAACGACCAATCGTGAAGAGTGTGTTTCATCAATCATTGTCATCTAGACACATGCCGCTCCAATTCTCAAGCTGCGTGAGCGTATCTTCTAATGCAGACATAGCTCCACCGGTTGAGCCAATACTACTGGATCAATGTCACATCGAGTCATCCCATTGCTTCACATGTGCACAGGTCTAATGCAAAGTCTCTCATTTCATATGACTTTCTTGCACAAGATTGATTTATGTGGCACACTATTGCATTTCATCGATTGTTCGTGCTTTTCATACCTCACATGGGCATTTCATTTCCCGGTGTGTCTCAAATCAGTGCCATTTTCGTGAATACTACACGAGACACTCCAGGCAGCAAAACAAAGGAATAAACAAACTGACAGAAATGTGACCGTAGTGGATCAACCGCTAGCGGATGCTATCCTACTGCCAAGATCTCTTGTGAGAATCTGACAGAGCGGGGAAACTCTCGATGTCCCCAGACTCGGTGCCTCGAGTGGACGCAAATTGAATAGGATCGTCAGGCATAACTTGAATTCCTGGACAATGATGACCGCATGCTGCGGAGTAGACTTAGACCGGAATTGAGAGGATCCACTGAGCTGGATCGATCTTTGTACCGGTGAGATTGGAGAGATCGAGGTCATGTCACGAAGCGCGGGAGGCGCCGCATGCGGAACAGATGCGAGCTATTTTGATCATCTCGACTGCCAGATCAGACCTACAAGCATGAAGTGCAGTTCCGATCATTGACTCCGTTCGTTGTTGAAGTTTATTTTGACTAACGAGAACTGTATCTATAGGAATGAAAGTAGTGACGAAGCTCTTTGAAGAGTCCTGACTTATATTGACTGATCTCGGCTTTCCATATTTTCTCCCAGCCGACGATGAGCTCGATCGTCGCTGGGCACGTGTGTAGTGCAGATTCCCTTAACTTGTCATTTCAGTTGAGGCTGTCAAGCGGTAAGCCACAAGTTGCACGAACCAACGTCCTCCCCTGTTCTCTTGCAGGTCAGATGTGCTACTGTGGCGGAATTACAGGTTGACTAGGTAAATTTTGTCTTAGTACTCGCTTGGCAGGATGGAGAAACAGCATCCTCGCGTATACTTCTCGGGCGCAAGACCATAGTGGCAATGCGAGCCTGGACCGTAACCGGCGTGCCCACTTACTTGAACCTTGGTAACACGACGATTCTACCCCAGATGCAGATATCAGCTGATGAGAGCCTGGGACAGGAATAGCACCTGGAGCCGTTTCTGACAGAGGCAGGTGCGCGTGATGGGAAATTGGCAGACGAACAGGCGCAATTTCCCGGGATCGCTTTGCAAAATCAATCTCTCGCGCATAATCTCGGCAGAAAACTTTAAACTGCCAGTGTTAAAAAATTGACTCTTAAGGAGCTGCATGGACCCTCTCGTTTCCTACCCACAAGACAACCTCCCCTCCTTAACCTCCAGATCCAGCAGGAGTAGGAGAGACTCTGAGCGAGCTTCAACCACACTCTTTGGGTCTTCGATATCTCTCGAGCCTACCACGTTCTTTCAGACATACGCACACACTGCATCTCATACACTCTCTTAAGACTTTGACAGTCGCTCACTGATCACCCACTTTCACTACCAGCCTGCACCACGTTGTCGACCGTGCTCAAACCTTCTTTCTACTTGACAATACACACACTCTCTATACATATACTCGTCTGCTGACCAGACACTCACTCTCTTTTCAAGACACTTCAGCCGTTCACGACACAACATGCAGCAGTCTCTACGCTCCATCTCCAGTCCAATCGAACTCTCGCACTCGACGATCAAGATGAGAACTGCCGGCGAGTCGAAAGAGTCAAAGTCTACCAAATCACTCTCTAAGAAAATATCGAGGAAGTTTACAATCAGAAAACAGAAAAACGACAATGTTAGTCTCGAATCAATCACATCAGACAGTGACATCTCTCCTCCTGGCACTCCAGTTCACAATCAGGCTCGGTACTTTGGCTCGTCGACCTCCTCCTCTGCACGTTCCATGACCAATTCACAGACATCGGAGAGTCGTCCTACATCCATTTCCTCGTTTGTGTCAGCCTACGATGGTGGCTATGGAGCTGGCCGTTATGCAGTAAATCTAGAGAGCATCTATGCTCAGGAAGAATCGTTGGCACAGCTGAGCTTTGCTGACGATGAGGAGTTTGCGAAGAAAGGACTTTGCAAGTTCTCCGCTCATGACTATCTTTCTATTCTCTAGGCCTATGCTCATGATTCCTTCATAATGTTCTCACTTTTGGCGATGGCTCTGCGGTAGCTGATTGCATGTCAGATTCAAAAATACATTCTCTTTTACTCATTCTCCGTTCCTTGCTCGTATCCCTGCGACCTATATTTCAATGAAGCTCAACTTTTGAACATCGAAAATTCTATGGTGGCGCGCACTGACTGTAAGCTGCCAAGAAAAATCTTAAGGTTCACCGAGTGAAGTGCATGCAGGGTCTAGACTTTTGTCTGAGACTCGCTAGGCAGTACTCAAAACACGTGCTTATTGGTGGTCTCTCAAGACTTTTGTCTAGTGATATAGGGAATATGTCGGACACATGCAGTGAGGATCGTTCTTGACCGTTCTTGTGTGTGTAAATTTACATATGCTTCGCACGTGAGAAGAAAGAGCATCTGGTGATATTCCCGAGACATCATGTCTGTCTATCTCTTTGCGTGGCATCCGTTTTCAAGAAATACATTGTTTACCGTTCTCAATCAGCGTCTCGGCCATTCTCAACATATGCACACTCGTGAGATGACTCGACCGTCTCCATGCGTTTCCATGATTTGTATTGACCTTGTAGAGCTGTTGTGTTTCTGCAGATCATAATATCACTTGTTGTAACCTATGCACATCTTCACCCTGATATGTATGGTGATGGTGAATCCCTGATTCGAATCCGACACTCAGAGAAAGAACAATCTCTTCAATGGATGTGCTAACTGCCAACACATGTGCATTGTCAATAACAGATATGTAGTACTTGAGAAACCCCCTTTACACTGTATCATTCTGCAGAGTACTGGATAAGCTTGCCAAATGTTTCATCTATGTTCAACACTCTTGGCACAGTCCAAAGCCGTTGATAAGAGTCATGCGCACCAGCATGCACCATATTGTGAAGCATATGAAGCAACCTAGTGTGATGGCTAGATTGAGCCAAGTTTCACACTGTGCAAATCTCCACCATTTACCTGAGCCATTCAGAGTGGCACATGATCCTCAAGATGTATTTGCTCAACCAGGATAAATCACACGACGAAAGAAGACTTGACAGAAAAAACTAGCGGTAATTGTGAAATAGTCGTGATTGCAACTCGGAATGTCTGCAGACTGGTATTCCAAAGTATCTGACGCTGTGAGGCAAGTGAGCCAGACAGCAGCTTCGAGCCTCGATTCTCTACAAGAATATCTTGCGACAAATGTTACCTCTTCAGTGCTGTCTGCAGGCGAGGCGCGCACTATATTGAAGACTGCTACTCCGCCTCCTCCTCAGTCTTATAGTGATATCATCATCAATTGGGTCAGCGACAACAAATATACCGTTGCTGCGATAGCGGGCACATCCGGCATCGGGCTCTTCATCGTATACAAGTATCATGGGAAGAAGAACAAGAGACGGCGTGCAGCCCGAACTGCAAACGCGAGTCGGAAAGAAGGTGAGATTACATCGATCGAGGCAAAAGACTAAGAGCTATGCTGACATGTAATAAGTGCTTCTGATCACAAATTTCACCACCAACCTCATTTCGAAGCTTGTGGCTCTCGATCTCGAACGCAGAGGTTATGTGGTATTCTGCGCATGTCGAACGCAGGGAGAGAAGACGGCGATCGAGAATGAGGGGCATGCCGACATACGACCATTGTTCTTGAATCAGGACGACTCTGGACACTTGGCTATCGAGCGCTTCGGTCACTATCTCAACATTCCCGCGCCTGCTTATCATGGTGGTCACACATTACATTTTGCAGGCTTGATCCTCGCTCCACCATCTCAGTTACCGACTGGACCGCTCGAACTCATTGATGGAGATCAATTCTCTCGCGCGACCGAGATTGCTCTGTCTTGGCCGACCTTTATCCTGCAATCCTTCCTTCCCCTGCTACGCGAACACTCGGGACGTATTGTGTTCCTGAATGATTGGATCATACCTTCTCTTCACACGCCGTTCTATGCTCCTGCCGTGGTAACTTCACATGCGATTCATGCACTTTCGAAAACAATCTCTCGCGAACTACCCAGTATCTTCACGATTCATATCAAGTTGGGTACCTTCGACCTCCCACACCATCATGGATTAAAGAATGATACACGGGCAGATATTCTGGGCTGGTCTCCGTCTGTCCGAGCAGCATATAGTTCATCTTACAAGAATTGTACAGGAAGACCGATGAATGCTAGGGTCCGCGGAGCTGGACTAAAGGAATTGCACCACGCGGTCTTTGATGCACTCAATGACTCGAGACCCTCTCGTGACAGAACTGTTGGTGCAGGAGTCAAGCTGTATCAGTGGATCGCAACATTGATGCCAGAAGCTGGACTCCGTTACCTTCTCGGTATTGGAATCACTACAGGTGAAGATGATTGGGAAGTTCTCGACCGATGACGTAGTACAACACAATCAACCTCGGAGAAGAGAGACATGCTTGCATCGAGTCTCACGTTATCACCATGAGGACGGGCATGGGATCTTCAGTGAGGGACAATAGTAGAAACTTTCGTGTTAATCACATAGAACGAGCACATGCTGATGACGACGATGATGATCAAGGCTGGCAGACAACGCCCGATTGGTACACGGGCCGGAAAACAACAGAGTCGTGTGAGATCTCAAATGTCTCTGGTATGAGAGCCCGAGAAATACCTCTTGACCTTAAGACGGTGGGCGTTCTTCCCGTGTGGCAGCCACTCCGACATAATGCATGCCTTTGATCAACCAATTCTCCTCACGCATCTTTCCTTCAAAGAAATCAAATACTGTAAGCAAGAATCAGAAACACAAGTAAATGCTCCGAGAAGAGAGTTATCGAGTATACGCGAATGCCTGTTTTGTCAAGACCCTTGAAAGACTCTTCGGCAACTCATCCGCCCATTCAGGGTCTCGGGTGATTTTTCTGATATGTGACATTTTTGTGTTACACGTGCAAAGACTCGCGGATCTTGCTTGCGAGTCATGATCGAATGGGCGACGAGGCACTTCGAGTTCCCTGCAGAGAGTGATGGCAATTGCACACGACTCTCCTTGAAAGGACCTCGATTTGAGAAATGTGTCATGTCTGATCTCGTATCCCACTGGCCGAACAATCGAGGAGGCATCGAAGGACTCGGCTAGCTGTAAAGTGGCGTCAGCCTTTTTAGCTCAAAACTAATGTGATGTGACTATTCCGGTCCTGGTCACAATCGCCACCGCGAAAAGGGGAATTGAGGCTTCCGAAAATGAGACAAAGGTCCACCCTCTGTGTGACAAAAAGGGGCACAGAGCGGAAGATAACAGATTATGGGAACCAGGAAGTTCAAGTCAGTTTATGTATTAATATTGTACTTCAATGTAACCAGAGAGCTGCTATGCCATTACAAGAATCAGAGTGCACCGTCCAAACGAGTTTCCTCCTCTACCAGCATGTCGTCTAAAGATATTCGTGTGAATTTTGCCGATAGGTTATTTTGTATAGTTGGAAATGTGTTTAAAGGACGAGAGCAACAACTCCTGCGAAGAGAGCAGATCCAGAGAGAGCCATGATGGTAGCATCAGACTTGGCTGCGACTGGAAGAGCTGATGAGCCAGCGGTGCTTGGTCGCGAGGATGATCCTGCAGCGACACCGGCACCTGAGGTACCGTTTGAGGTAGCGTTAACCTGTCTCTTTGCGTTGGCAATGTAGTTGGCAACGAAAGCCTCCTTTGCGGAAGGGTTGATAGCTGCAGCAGCTGCGACGAAGGTAAGAGCGATGGTGGTGAACTGCATTTTGATAGAGTTTGAGAAGTGTTAACGAAAGTGATTGACTTGAGAAACTTGGTTGAGGAAAAGTAGTGAGATAGCGGGTCGTGAGATTCTTATAGCTTTCTGCCCTTGGCACAGAACGCGGATCAACAACTGGAATGGCTAGAATTGATCATTGGCAGAGGCGTGATCAGTGGACTCATGCCGCTCGAGCGAGAATTCTGGAAGTGGCGAAGGATGTGGTATATCACATTTGCCACTCACCATAATCATCGAGCGTTTAGCCACAGTACCTGGGAATGCTCCCCGTGCCAGAGCGTTGCAGCCATCAAGGAGACGCTTGCATTCAGTACAGACTAACACAACTCACCTGGCAGCCTATTCAATCTGGTTGGGAGCCTGCGAATGTACCACCAATCTTACAGTTGGAACGTCGATTGAAGAACTCTTGATTCTTCCCCTGGCTCGAATGACTGCTACTTTCCCTCTCCTCCGATTGGACATACAGCTTTCAAAGAGTTCTTGCTCGCGTCACGGAGACATCTCGCGATGTCTGCAGATTATACGTTGCGCCACTACTAAGCTAGTCGAACAGCCCTGATCGTAGGTAAATATTCACTTCTATCAAGGCTCTCTGTCACAAATCATCCGGAATGGTTCCAAAATGGAATAAGATTTGTCCTGGTCATATTGGAGCTAGCGTTCATCAGACAAGGCTTTCTGATATATAGGTGTCAAAGTTCTTGACATCGCATTGCAATGTACGTGCCTAACCATTAAAACCTTTTAAAAACCTCAGGCTGAGCTTAAAGGCAATCAAGAGTAGATAGTGCACAAAGTTCCAGCCAAGAAATTACATGGCTTGTAAGACCATCAACGCCACCTGCTAGCTTGGTGTCGAGTGACCAATTATAGACATCGCTCGCCACTCCCAATGCAGGAGTCAACCTCCCTGCTGCACAACAAGTCCGGGGTGCATGTGGATCGTGCACGAGAACTTCTAGGAGGCAACAATGGAGGCGACTGGACCCAACTGATCACTGTGAAACATGATCACTACCCTGTAAATTTATTTCCCGTGCCCGATATCCGAATGCTTAGCGCTTGGCGAGCATGTTTCTACACGACAGGGAAAGATCCTTGACGAGAATAGCATAGCCAATGTGTCGAAACTCTGTCATACCACTGCCGACTTCGACTCGACAAAGTATCTCAACCGCAAGTTTGCTGAAACCAAGGCTCGTGTTTGTGAAACTTGTGTTCTTGCAGCCGATCGGGAGTGGCACGCTCGCAAGGACAACGATCACATAAATCTAGCCCTTGGGAAGAAGTGTCCAAGTTGTCAAGCTGCAATTGACAATATTGCATGGCACGGAAGCCCATTCTCGGATTCTTGACCATAATGGCCCATTGTTCACACGAATCTTGACAATAGAGTGTATAATTATTCCCATGTTCCTTGATCTGACCATTAAGGACCCAGGAATGACACTGATCCGCTGATCATGAAATTGCTTTGCAATCAGCTGAATACTTTCACATCAGGGACATTAGAAAGGATGAGTGTCGTGCTGAGCTCATCCAAATCGTGCCTACTCGAGTATGTGAAATACACAACTGGCCAATCTTGTGTAAGGTACAATAGTTGATGCGCAGATAGGAGATGCCCGCCTACAGCACAGATGTCAGGTCTTCCGATTTGTCACTTCCATCTTACCAGCTTCTTGAGAGTGAAGTTCAGCAGTTTGTGGACTACTTGCGAAAACCAGAACAGCTTAGCAGTTCACAGCTGATGAAGATCGACACCGTAATTGTTCCTCATTTCCAGGCAATGAAACAATACTTCGAAACTGAAAATGCTCTGTCACGAAGGCCGGTAAGCTATGGTTCTAGCTTGACAAGCCACGAATACTTATCTGTCAAGCTCGACCTGTATCGATTAAAGCAATTAATCGCATGTCTATATCACTTTCAGAAGGTTTTGGATTCTCGTAAAGATCTGAGCAAGGTTCAGAGGACAACACTAACGGAATTGCGAAGTACAGTTGAGCATAACACTTTCAGATTCATACTGAAATGGATATAGTCGATATCAGAACAGCAGCAAATGCCATGTGTATTAGAGAAATGCTTCCCTCTATGCAAAGGCCCACAAGGTCAACTTGACAGTCCTTGAACATCACGGACGTGCTCAGACTTGGATCGTCCTATCAAGGAAGAGCCAAATAACATGGACACTAGACATGGAAAATCAAACCCAGCAAGAGGACATTGATGATTATGGAGCGTTGACATGTACTGTATCAGAAATACTTTGTAGAGACTAGACTTTCGCAGTAAGGACTCATTGTAACCGTTCTACATTCTATTGGTGCAGCCAGATTGATGTCACGTGGCTTTCTTTTGCACAGACGGAGATCAGATCTAGGGATGCAATGTCATGACGAGTGGGCTTGCACGAGATTCTTCCACTGCTCCAATTGCGTTGGTGTCATTCACAAAGATCCGAAATCAAAGACCCCGTTCCCCGCCGAGCAAGTATGCGCTAGAAGTCCTGTCATTTAAGAGCTGTTCCACCACGAAACCTCACACCCCACTAGCTAAACGGTTCACTCATCATGTCTGCTATTCGAACGATATTCTCACGATCAGCTCATCGATCTCCCGTCCTCGCTCGAGCCTACGGAACTCCAGCACAAAATGAAGCAGGGAAAAAACAAGCGGACAAGGCCAAGGCTGGTGAGCAGGAAATCGACCATGACCACCACACTCAATCTGAGGCTGCCGTGAAGGGCGAGCGAGACGACAAGTCCATCAGCGAGATGCAGAAAGAGACAACGGAAAAAGTCCTCAAGAAGCACCATTGATAGCATATGCTATCATCACCACACTCGGTATAGGCTGCAAAGCTTCGATGTATCAAGCAATCTTGTACCCAATCAGGTGCTTTGGCCACATCAATTCAGTCCTCGATATGGATCTCTCTCGACCAGCAGGGATACATCAATTATGTACTACAACCTTGACCTAGATATCATCGTCACCTCTATACTCGTGCTTGATCAACTGTTATGCTTTGACTTTTTCTAGTCTTGCATCTTGAGAGCTGATATTGCCCTGCAGTGTGGGTCCTTTTCCAATCGATAAGCTCATTTTATGATGTGCCCTGAAATGGGTTGTTGTACTAAAATGGGCTAATATAGTCAAAACTTGCTCGTGCAACGCCCCTAGATTGCCGGTGCACCAAACTGTCCCAAGGCTCCCCCACATGCCTACGTCGAACAACTAATCATAACTTATCTACGTATCACGACACCTATATACTGACCACGTTCCCCTCGTCTGGCGCGACTCTGCCCGAGAAGGCTCAGGTATTGTGCTATGGCATTCTCCTACAGTTTCTAGCTCTACAAGAGAAGATCTGGCGATGCTATTGTTTCTCTTATGGTGCAGCTCCTGTGTCACAGCGATTGCTCTGCCTAGCGCAATCTCGATAATTCATTTGAATGATGTACATTCTCATATTGATCAATTCAACTCTTTTGGGACTGATTGTGTGACACAAGGTCATCGCAGAATCACAAAAGCATCCAATTGTGTTGGAGGGTATGCGCGGATTAAGACCGTTGTGGACAATTTACGAGAGACTTATCCGGAGAACATACTTCTGAATGCCGGAGACGAATTCCAGGGTACCATGTTCTACACCTACTACAAAGGTGAGAAGACAGCAGCAATCTTGAATCAGATGAACTTCGATGCAGGAACAATTGGCAATCACGAATTCGATGATGGACCTGAACATCTAGCTGCATATCTACAGAATCTTACTATGCCAGTCGTCTGCGCAAACATCAATTCAAGTATACAAGCCCTCTCCAAACACTTGCTACCATACACCATCATCTCGAGATACCAGATCGGCATCATAGGTCTGATTACACCTGAAACGAGCTCTGTATCCAGTCCAGGAGACGCCGTCGACTTTCTCGAACCGTCCGATTTGCTGCAGCCGCTAATAGATGAGTTGAACATGCTGGGAATCAAAAGAATCATTGCTTTGACACACATTGGCTATGGTGCTGACATGGCTCTTGTGCGAGAAAGCCGGGGTTTATCACTTGTTGTTGGAGGACACTCACATACATTCTTGGGAGATGTGCCTTGGTCAGAGGGTCCATACCCAACAGTCGTTGAAGATCTGGATGGAAACCCTGTTCCAATTGTCACAAATGGCAAATGGGGTTTCAACGTTGGTCATTTACAAGTTGTCTTTGACACGTATGGTAAAGTTGAGTCATTCTCTGGTCAACCTATACGGTTGTTAGCCAATGAGACTTATCAGGATAAAGATATGCAGACACAAATACAGACATGGAAGCAGCCGTTCTTAAGCTTTGCCAACGAGGTTGTAGGGTTCGCGAAAGGGTCATTTAGGCAAATGACCTGCCAGATCACAGAATGTTCAATTGGAAATCTCGTGGCTGATGCTATGCTGCAAGCACACCCAAGGGCTGATGTGTCCATGGTAAATGCTGGAGGGCTACGCGCGGGTTTACCATCAGGCAATATAACTCGAGGACAAGTCCTTACTGTCCTGCCCTTCGGAAGTACTCTGGTAGACCTGAAGTTCAGTGGCAAAGAGCTATGGGATGTTCTCGAAGGAATTATGTCCTGGCAAAATCAAGAAACAGGACATGAAATCACTTCCTTCGTTCAAATTTCTGGAATGCGCCTTGTCTATGACAGCTCAAAGGCGTCCGGCTCACGTCTGATCTCGCTTGACATTCGCTCCTCAGTATCAAGAACATACGAACCCGTACGACTAGCGCAAAATTACACAGTATGCACATTAGACTTCATGGTTGCAGGTGGTGACTTTTGGTGGCCTGAAAAGAAAGGCTATACTCAAACCGAGAAGGTTGACGATGTGTTGATTGCCTACTTGCAAAAAATGACGAGGGTTTCTCCGAAGCGAGATGGTCGTCTCGCTGATATTTCACTAAAAGGTAAATTGTCTAACCACGCAGAGACGATCATTCGGGCAAGTGAACGCGTCTTCGATCTCTGGTTGGCAAACTTCAATGATCCCGGCAATGGTATACTCAAGATAATTCATTGGTCCACTATACAGATGTTTCAACGACTGGCCCAAACTAGCTAGTTCATACCGGACCAAAGACTTTCTTACTTTGGATAATCGTTTAAGGCAGCGACGGGATGCAACCTGGGAGGTTCCAGGTTTGCCAGCAATCAACGCGCCCGTCGTCTCGAACATACACACAGAGCAGTGTCACGAGCATCAACATGGCTTATCACTCGGATGAATCCAATTTGAGACGAAAGCGTCATATCGCTCTGGCATCACATGTACATCACCAGATCTGCATAAGCACGATCACCGATCTTCCTCACTGATTGACTGCCTTGTAGCCAAGGCAGATTGCGAAGTCTTCATCACAATCTTTCGTGTTGGCTCGATACCGCCGCAAGTGCTGCTCTGTGTGTTTTCAAAAATCTAAGTAGGCATGTATAGCTACATATACATGCTAATCTGTCACTCCATAAAATGAGATACAAGGATCTATCATTGGGGTATTCTCCATGGTGCCAAAATAAAGCTAGATCTACAAATGAATTTTGCGGGCACACGTGCTGATAACCTGGGCATCTCTACGGATCGTGCACTCTATCTATTGGTTATGAGACCAAACCAGGGCGCTTAGACGCCTATGCACTGATATGCCCATCCAAGCTGATTAGAACCCTTCGGAACGGCCCAGATCTCTGACTCTATCGAACTTGGTTCCGGGTTTCCATGAGTGCCAAAGAGAATGCCTCACGGGCTCTGATAGCTTCGATCGCAGACGAGGATACAACCACTGGATTGCTACTCGCTGGAACTGGAGAAAAGAAAGCTTCTTCTCAAAACTTTCTCATAGTCACGAACAGCACTTCTCAGGAGAAGATCGAAGAGACCTTTGACACTTTTACGAATGACCGCGATGACATAGCAATTCTACTGATAAATCAACACATTGCAGAGAAAATACGGCCACGCTTGGACTCTTACACGAAAGCTTTTCCAGCTGTTCTGGAAATACCATCAAAGGAGCATCCTTATGACCCGGAGAAGGACAGCGTCATGAAGAGAGTGCAAAAATTGTTTGGGGATGTTTAAAGTGTCTCTCGATTCTTCGTGGTTCTCCGGCAAGAAAGGGTGCTGGCTTGACGACAGACACTGCTACTCACAGGACAAGCTTCAGATACACAGGTAGAAGCTGCATGCTGATGGTCCTACGTAAAACTGTGCTTGCAGCTATCAGTACTGCATAACTCTGCAATACTCAATAGCTTAATGAGCATTATTGAAGATATATCCATAAGAAAGTCATGTACCTGATGAGAGCTTTCATGAGACACTCGACTCAGGCAAGCACGCTCGATTCTCCATTCGGCAGTCTGTGTAGCTAGCCTGTGATTTGAATTCTTTGTACTTGCAAGAAACGTGCCACCTCAGCAGTCTCATACATCAAGCAGGCAGAAGCCAATCTTTCATACAGTCAAGGATTGAGGCCTGCCAAGAGAGATGTGATCTGTATACACAAGAGATATCAAAACTATAAACGGCGAGCTCTTAGCAGGAGAACTGGCTTGGCAAGTATTCAAGCACGAGCCAAGAATACTTGGTATGGAAGGTCCGGGTTCCAGCTGGGAACTGTAAATGGACTGCAAGAACCTGTTTTGAATTGAGATGGGCATCAGCAGAGACCAGACAGTTACCTGCAATCTGCATATAGCAGCGACTCTGGAGCGGATCTCAGCTGTTCCTTGATGTGACCAGAAGTTGAATCGAAGTGTGGACAAAAGCTGCTTGTCGTGATTGGAGGCATAAAATAGCCGACGGGTTCTGCAGGCTGGTGTGTTTCTGGTCACCACCAGTGTTAATTCTTAGTGATTATCAAAGTGGATGTGTTTCTTGTGGACGATCGACGAGACCAATGAGTCTCTTATCCAAGGTCGAGTATGAAAGGGAAGAATTCTGTAGGTTCGATGATTATGCCAGATATGCCAAGCACATTGCTCGAAAACTCCATACATTGAGGAAGTCGGCAAGCTCGCAAGATGATATTTTGTTGTTCAGTGCGGAAAGAGCATGGGCAGTCGCTATGCAGACAAGAGCAAACAAGGGCAAACATCAGCTCGTGTTGAACAAACTTCGAAAGGCACAAAAATATGCAAGTCAACTCGTGGACCTAACTTCAAAAAGTGATGCGGCTTCACAGTTGCAATCCATTGTCTACAACGATATCCTCAGAGCCATCTTATTCCAAGAGAAATCTCTATATGATGAATCCATCTTATACTATTCTCGGGCACTTGTAGCTTTACAAAATTCATCTCCTGCATTGCTGGAATTAGTCGAAACTGGTCTAAGATTCTCCATCTACCAAAGTGGTGCCGAAGAGAGATCGATCAATTTACAGAAGTTTGCAATACAGCAAAGCACTGCGAATGAATCGCAAGGGGCCTGGCGTGATCTTGTAAATCAGGTAAATCCAGCTGGGCTGAAAGAAGAAAAGGGAGAGGAGATGATTACAAGAATTGAATGGGCATCAAGGTCAGCTCAGCTCACAAATCCAGAACTTGCCGCCGCGATCTCTGAAGCAATCTCCGGGCGAAACATAGCGAAGGCCAAATCTGATCCCAGTGGATTCGACTCGGTACTGGCATCATGGGCTACAGCCAGCGCAACCTTGCAAGGTTTGTTAGATCGAGAAGAGGATCAGGATGTGTCACAGGAACTCGAAGTAATCAAGGCGTGGGTGTCATATCATTCTGCAATGGACAGAATCGCTCGCGATAAGGCCTTGGTTGCGACTGTGGAGCTTCGAGATGGTGTACTGCTCTGCGATTCGATCATACATACGTACCACGCGATTCTTGCATTGCCTGGCATTACTGTCGATCAAACAAAGTTATTGGAGAGAGAGTACCGTGAGACACGAGGCGAGCGATGCCTTCTGCTTGCAAAGACGCATCGTGTGAGCCTTGAGGCTGTCGCACTAACTCATCGAGCCTTAACGTATTTCGACGTCTCCACGACTCGACATAGGGAGGTTCTGGCTCAGCTGAATCGAGTAGTAGCACGCCACACACTCACTTCCTCAGAGAAATCGTACTTCAGAAAGGATAGGTGGTTCACAGGAGAGGTCAAGCGACTTGGCAAATCAAATGCACAGGAAAAGAGGACGACAAGTGTCACTATGAAGCCCGTAGTGTTTGACATTGCGTGGAATTATATCCTTGCAGGGCGCCATCAGGAGGTCCATCTGGCAAAATCGCACACCAAGACCAATGTCACATCAGCTAGTCAAGATGGGGACCTCAAGAATAGGC
Source organism: Taphrina sp. SM11 (assembly GCA_004000165.1). Lineage (NCBI taxonomy): Eukaryota > Fungi > Ascomycota > Taphrinomycetes > Taphrinales > Taphrinaceae > Taphrina > Taphrina sp. SM11. The sequence goes on along the minus strand of RHDT01000320.1, from coordinate 153,808 downwards.
CAGCTTCTTCTAATGCTGCTCCTAGAAAGGGCCTCTTTGGTGGGCTCTTTGGCGGAAGCTGATATGCCAAGCTCTTCTTAGGCATAGTATCAGCTTCTCCTCGTAGGCCGCATGGCGCTGCTCTGATCATGTAACGGAAAGATGGTGCAAGAGATAAGCTCGGAGCGTGTGCTGGCTCCTCCGAACTGGGTCGAGCAGGCATGTTGCACTATATAAACAGTTATCAATTCCGTAGTCGTGCTAGCTGCATAGCAATCACTATCCTCTCATCTTCTTCTTGCATGGCTCCTGTTGACAGTCGAAAATGAGACTCGATTCCAAGGGAATTCCAAGTCGTCGTCGGTCTCATTACATGGACTAAACGGCGTGTCCGTGCGTGTGCTTGCCAATAGTGTGTCTCAGCGCGATTTCTCCATGGCCAAAAGTTGGCAGCTGCACAGAATCGGCTCCACTCGCGTCTTGGTCAATTGCTCAAATCCAGCACTCCAAACAGGCCATGAAGCAGAGTGGCTTGCCCCATTACTATACATCTTCTCATGATCAGTGGCCAAGCTTACAGTCACACGAAAGGCATATACTCTGTCGGAACCTTGCACGCTTCTTTCGGCCATATCTATTTTGTAGATGAGCCGAGTACTGTGTATGCAACAAACGCGTGACAGTCGGATATAGCGCGCGGTGCTGGAGCTCGGCGAGCGCAAACCTCCGTCAAGCTTTTCGATAGGTACATCGTGCTTCGATGTCTATGTCGGTGTCCGAGACTGAGGGTGCAGACGTGACGTGTCCAAGCGCACTCAATGCATCTGATGTAGGACGTGATAACATACAGACGAGGCTGGATGCTTTGCGTTCGAGATTGACACCGGATTTTTCAGCACCACGTCAAGCAAGTCCCCAAATGAATGTTGTCATTCCTTCTCTGACCTGACAGGTTTCCAATGACGCTTCCAATGCCAGTATTCGCAGCACGATCGGTCCAACCATGGGATATTTTACAGCAGAACCACGATACACTCCTATACATCACATTCCTCAACGCATGCCACCGGTCTCGACTGCCACGCCTATCGCTCCGGAAAGGATACGAGCGATTGCTAAGGTCGTGCTGAAGTACAGTAGATTGGCTCTCACAGCACAATCTGTTATACAAAATCTCAATCGCCAATTACCATTATTACCAGTGACTCAGTGGGCCAAATACTGTGAACGCTATTATCAAATGGACACTCGGTCAATCTATCCGTCTAACACCAATATCAGTGGTGAAAGTACCAGACAAGTTGAGCCACAACCTGATCGAACATCCCATCCTGTTTTACATAATGTGCAGGGACAGCCATGTGTACCAACTAGTGATACATACTGGACGAACACTAGTGCTGGATCCCGATCAGCTACTGGCTTGGCAAATGACATACGGAGACAAGATTTTCCTTCCAGAACATCGGAAAAGGCTTGCCAGCAATTACCGCCGAGAGATGAAATTCGATCGATCGCAAGCTCACCATACGATTCCCGTTACCGGTACAATCCTGTACAGAGACAAAATCATGACATTGCTCACCGTACTTTGCTTGGAACGGCAACAGTGCCACAACCAGCGCACGCCTCCAGCCCATCCTATGCTGTGCCAGATACGCGACCTGTACAACAGTCGGCACATGCATCCAACACAATGTCTCATGCTACAAGTACTCAAGTCGTGCAAGATCTGTATATTCGCTCACACGATGGTCTGCAGCCACAACAATTACCTCAATTTCACCTGGCTAACAACGCGAATGCTTATGCTTCCCATCATTCTGCAGATAGTAACGCATATGCACCACCAACCAATAATTCCAATGGTATTCACACTCAGGGCAGTGCTAAAAGCTCTTCATATCCAAATCCAACGCGAACAGGACATAGCGTACCGAACACTAAAAGAAGCCATCCAGACAACACGAGTCTTAACTCATTGAGCAAGAATCCGAATTCAGGTCCAATACTGCATAGAAGCGCAGCGAACGACCAAGCACAGCGTAAAAAGCTCGAAACAGCAAAGCTGATCGCCAGGGCATCAGGGCAGGCAAAGAAACGCCCTTCCTTGATCGCGAGAGCTGTTTTGCTAGCGGCTGGAAAGGTCCCGAACCATCGACTAAACCAGGCTCTCGAGCCATATAAAAGGCAACTTCCCAAACCAGGCAATGTCGGCCTCTCTGTCCGAGTGCTGGATCTGATAGACACTCCGCCTCCTGGAAGTGAGCGAAGGAAGAGTGAGATACGAAATAACGTCTATATAGAGCAGGCAAGACGAGAACTGGGATTGAAGGCTTTCCGTTGGCATACAGATGGGATGACGATAGAGTCCAGTCATTTACAGATGGAGCATGAAAAAGCTGCATCGAAAGATTCATTTCGCGTCCAGCAGACTCAGTCTCCCAAGCGACAACCAAGAGCGCCAGTAGTGCCAGCACTGGCAGCGCAGACTGTACAATCTATTCGGACCGCACAGACCGCGCAAACTTCACAAACTTACCAAACAACACAGACTGTCTCGCCTTCGACTCCTCTGAATACGAATATTCAAACGGTCACCAAGAAAACAGACGTCTCAGGTGTAGATTCAACACAACATTCCAAATCTCATAGTGAGAATCACAATGTATCTGCGAGGGCTGGCAACTCGCACACGTTCAACGACAATACACTTGGCTTTGGACGGGCAAGATCTACAGACTCAAAATCCAATTGCACACTACAAAACTATGCAGGAACCCAAGCAGGGACACACGCAGTCTTGCCTGACATGATACACGACGAATTGCCCGCTAGACACCTTCACCAAGGAATACATGTGGCACAAATTATGCCTCCTGATACTTCACTGAGAAGCGCCTCTCTGGCTTCGAGCGAAGCGAATTGTATAGATCGTTCTTTCAAAACGCGGACTCCATCGACTTCCGAGACACAAAAAGTCGTTGCCCGTCCTCCTAGTAATGTACACCACGCTTTCCTGAGCCATGAACCAGCTGCTTCTAATGACGATTCTGCTGTTGAGCGAAATGTTGGGGCACAAACAGATGAAGGACCTCGTCTTCCTAGCAAATCTGCTCAGGTTATGTCCGTAGCCCTGCCAAATCCTACCAAAGTCAGCGCTGTGGCAAGCCAGTCAGCAAGCAAATCCACAGTTGTGCAATATCTCAAGACTAACATCCCATCGCGCTTTCAAGCAGTTAATGCCAACTCACCGGAACTGGTCGGCTGCACTTCAGCCAATGTCAAAGTCACTTCTGCGGAGAAACCGATACAAGACAACTCTTTCGACGAGCATGACGTGGGCAGTGCCAAGCCAGCCATCGTGAAGGTCACTTCTGTTACGAAGGCGGTCTCAGGCACATCTTCCAGCGAGCATGACGCGGGCGATATCAAGCCAACCATTGTCAAGGTCACTTCTGCTACCACAGCGATCCCAGGCACATCCTCCAATGAGCATGAAGCAGTCAAAACCAAGCCACTGAGTCTCAACCCACCACACCGTATGAAAGGCGAGATTTCCCCTGGCAAACAAGTTGATAAATCCTCTATCAGGAAGAACGTGGCCACAGAGAAGCCTCGGACAGGCGTTGTGCGTAAGCGTCATGCTGCGAAGTCAGGTCGATCTCAAGCGCAAGCGTATAAGAGATCAATGCCCTTCACGATCGAGATCACTGTTCAACCCAAGCTAGACAACTACTACTTCAACCCAGACGAGGTAGAGAAACTTCGTGCGCTTGAAGACAACCACGAGCAACCTTTGCATCTTGGGCCCGACGTTGTGCAGAGTCATGACGGCCAAGAGGAATTCGAGGTAGATAATGATGCCGAACTAAAGATTGGTTACCCAGTCTATCGATGTGGCTTCTACGATTGCGGCGCTGAGTTACACGACTTTGATACTCTTGTACGGCATTGCGATAAAGTCCATGGAAAACGGGATCAATCTGGCACCTTTCGGTGCAATTGGGCGGAATGTTCGAATCGCAAGGTCAGCTTTCGACACCTTGAAGATTGGCAAGCACATCTCAACAAAGAACATCAGCAGGCTATACGCTTCTGCTGTCTTGTCATGGGTTGCAAGCGTGCTTTTCCACATCAAGACGACCTCATGCTACATATGAGCTCTATGCATGGAACAAGGAAGGACTTAGGAAAGCACAGGTCTCTAGTAGACCTGCCCCAACTCGACCGAATTACTCTGCAATGTGGCGGTTCGTCTGACCAAATTCCCGAACTCACAATTGGGACTTCGGATGAGCATAGCACGGGTGCGAGTGAGGACGAACTCAACCTGCTCAATCGAGATGCAAAACAATCGATCTCAAGCTCTCGTGAGTCCACAGCTGCTCTCGACCTGAACGAGAACGATTCAAACTCCCCGCTGTCACAGGACCACCATCTCGGCATACCTCCGAACTCGCATGTCGGTTGGCAAGAGACTTGGGATATTGTGGACGGCATCTCGCTTGGTCAACCGAGTCGAAAACGACAACGAGTCGCTGCCGTCCCAGGTCAACTTGATATCCCTGAGATCGTGCCCCTGGATCTCAAACCGCAAGTCCGGAGAGATAATTTTCATGTTAACGGAAGTATGACATGCGGTGTCACAAAGAAGATCCAAGTGCCTACACATGGGCTATCCTTCACAGTTCTTGACTGAAGATCTGTACACCCGATTGTCCATATTGTCAATGCAGCTTTTTGATCTGGTACGGATTGTCGAACCACCACCAGATCTGATGACGTTATGAAGGTGCCCTTTCAGCTTTTCAGCATCGATCCGCAAGTAGATAGCCCAAAATATTCTCAAGTAATTTTCAAAGCAAAATGTGAGAGAGCTCAATCGGATCTCTGCTCAAATGGTATATGTTTATGCAGAATTGTCGCGAGGATATAAATGTTGCACTGCAGGAGTCTACTATGCTTCACACGAAGTTCACAGAAGATCGAATGAGGTCACGGGAGGAAAGCAATATGTAGATGGCAACAAACTAATCCAGCAGGTTCCTCGGCAATTGTCGTGAAGACGAATCGCTCAACTTCTTGCACTGCATTGTGTAGAGGGAAAATTTATCATTGGAGTGCGCAGAAGCTCGGAGATTCATGAAACTATAGCACTAGTAGATACAGATCAACCTATAAAGATATATATGTTGATTGGGGGGTCAGACACTTTCGAGACGTAAAGAGGTCACACGACTCGACACGCCAAGTGAACATAGCGAATCGAATGGTCGACCAAGTTTTAATACACTCGCTTGAACGGCGGAACAGCCTTGCACTGGAAATTGTTAGTAGATGTACTAGAGAGAAAGAGACAATGTCAGGGAATTGCATACCTCATTCTCATCGAGTGTCTTTGACATGACACTTCTGTATGACAAGGTGGTCTCAGCATGTGGCTGCTTTTGATAGGAAAGTGTGTGCTTCATCCAGTTCTCGTCGTCACGCTCGGGGAAGTCTTCTCGGGCATGGGCACCTCTCGACTCCTTTCTGGCTTCTGCAGACACAGCAGTCTGCACGGCACAGGTCAGGAGATTCTGCAACTCAATCGTCTCCATGAGATCCGTGTTCCAGATGAGGCCTCGGTCCCGTACGGAGACATCGGCGAAAGAGGCATCAACAGCCTTGAGCTTCTCAACACCGTCCTCCAGGGACTCTTGCATTCTGAAGACGGAGACATCAGTCTGCATGGCTTTCTGCATGGCCAATCGGATCTCAGCTGTAGACTTGGTACCGTTGGCATTTCGCAACTTGTCGAGGTTCGCGATAGACCAAGCACCGGCGTTCGAAGCCATTGGCGATAGTGGAGTACCAGGCTTCAACGTATCTCGAATTCTGTTTGCGACAGCTCGTCCAAAGACGACGATATCGAGAAGGGAGTTAGCTCCGAGTCGGTTTGCGCCGTGGACGGAGACACAAGCTGCCTCACCTGCAGCGAAGAGACCTGGGACGACCTTGTCGTTACCTGACTCATCGATGCTTAGAACCTCACCGTGGAAATTGGTCGGAATACCTCCCATGTTGTAGTGGACTGTAGGCAAGACGGGAATTGGCTCCTTCGTGACATCTACACCCGAGAAAATGGCAGCAGTCTCGGAAATACCGGGCAAACGCTCTGCAAGGACCTCAGGTGGTAGATGCGACAGTTGTAGGTAGACGTGGTCCTTGTCGGGTCCGACACCTCGACCTTCTCGAATTTCCATAGTCATGGATCGAGAGACGACATCTCGGGAAGCAAGATCCTTAGCAGTTGGCGCATATCTCTCCATGAAACGCTCTCCCTCGGAGTTGAGTAAGTATCCTCCCTCACCACGTGAACCTTCTGTGATCAGACAACCTGCTCCGTAGATACCGGTAGGGTGGAACTGCACGAACTCCATGTCCTGGAGTGGCAGACCTGCACGGGCGACCATGGCCATGCCGTCTCCTGTGCAGGAGTGAGCAGAAGTACATGAGAAGTATGCTCGTCCGTAACCTCCGGTGGCGAGAACAGTCTTGTGCGATCTGAAACGATGGAGTGTACCATCCTCCTGGTTGAAGGCGATGACACCCTTACATTCCCCGTCTTCCATAAGCAGGTCAAGTGCAAAGTACTCGACAAAGAAGTTCGTGTCGTGTCGCAGAGACTGCCCATACAGCGTATGTAGCAGGGAGTGTCCGGTTCTGTCGGCAACGGCAGCACATCTGTATGCTTGACCTCCCTTTCCGAACTTGAGCGACTGGCCTCCGAAGGCTCGCTGGTAAATCTTGCCCTCGTCGGTACGTGAGAATGGCATGCCGAAATGTTCGAGCTCAACGACGGTTCGTGGAGCTTCTCGACACATGTAGTGGATGGCATCCTGGTCGCCAAGCCAATCTGAACCCTTGACAGTATCGTACATGTGCCATCTCCAGTCATCCTCTGTCATGTTACCCAAAGCGGCGTTGATTCCACCTTGGGCAGCGACGGTGTGTGAACGAGTTGGGAAAAGTTTTGTGATACAAGCCGTCTTGAAACCAGCCTCGGCAAGACTTGAGATAGTTAGCCAGAATGGACGCATTTTGTCATCGACTTGAGACTCACCCGAACGCCGCACGAAGACCAGCACCACCGGCACCGACGACGAGTGCATCGTACTCGTGGTCAATCACGGGATACTTGTTACCGATCATGCCAGTGGTCTCGGCCTCCTTGGCACGAAGAGGACGATTGCCTATAATCTTTCTCGCTGTCCTTGTAGTCGAAAACGACCGGCACTAAAATTTGGTCAATAAACCGAGGACGATCTTGGGGTGGAGAGAGACATACAGAAAGCTGCTTGCGCATTGTACTCGACAGCATCTTGTACTACCACAAAGAGACGCCTGTCAGATGTTCTGGCACTGCTGTTGAGAAGGAGAGATGGGTGTCTTGTAGCTGGTGGGCAGGTGACTGAGGGAGGTCGACAGGACAGAGCTGGAGCACGATCGGGAAGATGTGGGTGGATCTTTCCCGTGAGGGGCCAATTGGAGGCCAACGTTAGCTCAGCAGAGCCGTGACCATAATATGCACGTGAACATGTCACGTGAGATCAGCTTCGATTGTGGGGAGCCGCCCGTTTGTGGACGACTTGACATGACATCGATGCATGCATGCAACAGGCATCTCCTTCCATGGTTCCAGAGGGCGAAGTCTCTCTCGATAACAGGGCTTGACAGAGCTCAGAGATTTGTTCGACTAGTCACATCCAATCGGGGCGTGGCAGTCCACAGCCAGCACGCATGTTTGCGCTATTCACAAAGAGCTATCCTGCTATGTCTTCGAGAACATGCGCGCCTGGCGCACGACTCTTTTCTCAAAATCGCAGGGCTCAAGCGAGAATACCACCGGTCTTGTATCAGAGATTTGCTGCCAATGCTCGTGGCAAGGACCCAATTTGGCGGCAGCCCTTATTCAGATATGGAGGAGGTGTGGCTTTGGTCGGCGGATCTGCCTACTATGTCACACACCTCGAGACCGTCGAATTAACGGAACGTAGACGATTCATGAATGTGTCAGCTGAGACTGAGGCTGCAGCATCGAAAGAATCTTATCAGCAGATCATGCAGCAATTTGGCAGCAAAGTGCTCCCAGATTCTCACCCGTCTACAAAATTCGTGAAGAAAGTTGCCGGTGAACTCATTCGGGCTTCTGGTATGCGTGATCTAAAGTGGGAGGTACATGTTATACAGGAGGATACGCCAAACGCCTTTGTCATACCAGGGGGCAAAATCTTCGTCTTCTCTGGCATCCTGCCGATTGCCAAGAATGAAGATGGTCTAGCTGCCGTGCTTGGCCACGAAATTGGGCACCAAGTCGCACGGCATATTGCAGAAAAGATGAGTTTTAATCCTATTATGCAGGCTGTCCAGCTCGCAATCTTTTACGGTTTGGCATCCTTAAATCTCCCTCCAGATCTGGCATACGGATTGGGAGGATCTCTTACATCTCTCGCTCTTGACAATCCATACAGCAGGATGCACGAGACGGAGGCAGACCACATCGGACTTCTGCTTATGGCGCAAGCTTGTTTTGATCCACGAGAGTCGATTCACATGTGGGAAAGGATGTCTAAGGCTGGCGGAGCTGGAGTACCTCAATTCATGTCGACACATCCGAGCAATGAAAACAGGATTGTGAAATTGCAGAACTGGATGCCAGAAGCCATGCAGAAACAACAAGCGTCCGACTGTTCGCAATCGCTTGGCGGTTTCATGGGCGATTTCAGAGATAAGCAGCAACATGCCAAGTGGTGATCCAAGGAGACGTCCAGATTAGTATTCACGAGCTATATTGCTAGGATATGTACTATATAATAACCAGCTGACGAGGTCTTCAGCAGGGCACTGGTCCTTTCAAACTTGACCTTCACTGTTGCTTAAATACCCGCTAGAGTACATCATGCTAAGCACTATAATTCCGGAGAGGAATCTGTGTTTCAATGTTTGGCCTACGAAAAAAGGTCGTTACACATTGCTAGTCTCATGAGCACGCCTGACATTCTGATGGAGAAGCCAGTAGTAGCGGTATTGTACAGTCACACAGATCCATGGTTACCTATTGGTGGTCCTCAAGTCTGGAATTCAGACGCTTCCTATCGAGGATTGTTGGTGATCAGCCACAAATATTTGCAAAACTGCCTGCAGTGGTAGGCCTGACTCGCGATGGAACAGCGTTACGCGCACTTGAAGAGGTCGCCTTGGTATGGACAGGCCTCGAGAAGTCGAGCTCTGCCACATCGCTTGACTCAGACCTACAGACATTGGAGCAGTGTCGGATGCCATACGCCGTGTGACGCATTGAAAAAATCTCCCTGTTGCCTTCGGCTGTCGAGCAATTTGCTCGGCTCGTCTCGTTGCGCATTATTGTGATATTTCATGGTACGTCGCGTCCTCAGACAGCTCCGACGTCATGTCGAGATCAACAAGGATTGACTGCGATTAGCCCAAGGCAAAGGACGACAGCAGCGGCAATGAAGACAACAACTCTGGCAAGAAACCAGGCAAGAAACAACAGGGCTTCAAGCGCAGCAAAGGCGGCTGTCTGAATTGCAAATTTAGGAAAGTTAAATGGTGTGTAAATCGCGTGTCTGCCTTGTGCGGACCTGAGTTCTCACAGAGACTGACAACATTAGTGACGAGATAAGACCGACGTGTACAGCTTGCCAACGCCTGGGAATGCCGTGCGGCAATTACGGCGCGACACTATCGAAAGCAGCTTACAATGAACAGAAGCAAGACTTTTTGGAGCAAGTGCGTCGGAAGGGTGTCAACACAGATCCACGCGCCAAACGGACAAGAAGAGCACATAGTCAGCAGCATGTATTTGCTCAGGACGCACAACATGCTCAGATGCAGATGCAGCTGGAGCTTGGTTTGGCCACCATGGACGCAATGAATCCTGGACTCGCTGTGATTCATTCAGGCATGGCAGGCCATCCATATCCTGGCGAGGTGTCTCACGACTTCTACACTCAAGAGCAGCAATATCACTCACATCAACAGAATCAACATGAAAACAGCAGCAACCTGTTCGAAATAAATCCGCGAGCTGCAACCATACATCAGCTGCAACAGCTGCAGACGGCAAATCGTGAACATGACGAGTTGCAAGCACATGCACAAGCGTTGCAGGTCGTAACAGATGCTTACGGCGACACATCACAAACATTTGGACACACGACACTCGGTGGGAATCCGCAAAATGAACCGTACATTCCAAGCATGATCACTATCGACAATCTTTTGAGCCGTCAGCAGAATGTCCTAGACATCAGTTCCAGCACTGTTGGGGCAGAAGAAGATGTGCAAGCGAATGCAGATAACTTGCTAACGCAACGGGAATTGCTCTAAAAGCTAGAAAGTGTATTTACATCTACGCCTCATATGGATTGCTCTTGAAAGGTTCAGCAATGTACATAATTTTGTACATATATTATGACCGAATGGGAGCCACATATGTCACTCTTTAGCCATGCTTGCCTGCAAACGACTTTGAGCGCCAGTCTTGTTCGCATGGAGTGCATGTGCGGAGATCAGAGACGACCTTGTAGTCCTCCAGGTCTCACGCTTGTACAGTATTGCCTGATTTGACAGTCCTGCCCGTCTTCTTGATCTTCTCGAGGACGGCTTCGTAGCTTGCTCCTTTCTCTGGAAGAGCATTCACAAGGACAGTTTGGTGTTCAAGACTGATTTCCACACTGTCGACCCCTGTCACAGATCAGCGACTGATGTGGACAGTCTTTGCGTGTGCGCTATACCATCCATTCGTCCAAGCACTTTGTTGATGGCATTGCTGCAAGCTCCACAGGCCATATCGACTTCATACTTGTATTGTGCAGTCATGACCTCGTATGGTTCTTGCAACAACCAGATCCGACTCTCAGATGATAGTCTAGTGAGTCGCTGTGAGGACGCCAAAGACGATGAGCATATGAAGGGCCTGTGCTCTGCAGCATGTCGTCTGTGTCTCACGAACGCACTTCGTAGTGCCAAACATCCTCTGCAGCATCCAATTTCACGTGGGAATTCGCGGATTTTGGCAGATCGCGGAGCCGTCGGGAATTCCGTGGGAAGACAAGGACAATCGGTGAGGCTACAGAACGTCTCATATCGCTGCAGTGGTTCGATGGTTTTCAAGCCTGCCTGCCACTAGCCGCTGCTGCTCCGGCTGTCAATCCATGCGACCTCTGTGTCATACATCAAGTTCAACATGAGATGGCTAGAGGTGACTTGGTGGATGAGCAGATTTCAGTCACGGGCGAGCATGAAGTGAGATCATCTGTTGACCATGGGACAGAAGAGGAAGATTGATGCTACCAAATTCCTCGAACCAAAGAAGCAGAAACGGCAACTAGACATTGCCGCAGGTTTTGCAGCTCAGATACTTCGCAGTCCACGGAAAGGATCTCATGTCCCCTCACGGCCGATTTCCTCTCAGGGACTGGAAATCGAGGACACCATCGAGGTCTCAAGCGATGAGGACACTCTTTTGACTTCGCAGCATAGAAGTCCGCGGCGGACAAAGAAATTCACGGATAGTCCGACGTCAAAGGATACAATATCTCATGCAACACTGCCCAATATATTCTCACCGAGGCAATCATCTACAAGTATCAAACAGTCTGGGCCCAACAGCTCGAATGATGTTGGAACTCAGACAGACTCAAAGTCTTGGCTGGGCCGCTCAAAACCAAAAAAGACGGCTGATTTGGCAGTCCATAAAAAGAAGGTTGCTGATGTTCAATCGTGGATCGAGGCTTCCTTCCGCAATATCAGTTCTCATACAGTCCTGATACTCACGGGACCAGCAGGTACCGGAAAGACCGCGACGATTGAGGCTCTCGGTCAGCAACTGGACTTTGATGTCATCGAGTGGAAGAATCCAATGTCCAACGACTGGTCGGAGGGTGGCTATGATCGCGACACCGATGGCCTCGCACAAAAGTTTGAACGCTTCTTGGCCATCTCAGACAAGTATTCGGTGCTTGACTTTGGACAAAGTTCACAGCCTTCTGATGGTCGCAGAAAAGTGATTCTCGTCGAAGATCTTCCAAACACCTTCATGTCCTCGACAAATGCTGCTTCTTCGGCAAAGCTCGCTTTTCAGAACAGTATCAAACGATATCTTTCTTCGCCGCGTAACAAATACCCTCTGATCCTGATCATCACAGAGACCGAACCCCGTGGTGACGACGGTGATTGGAGGAGATCAGATGCTATGAGCGTACGGACATTGATGAGTCGTGAGATTCTCGAGTCGCGAAATTTGACGCAGATTGCATTCAACGAGGTCGCTCCAACATTCATTTCGAAAGCTCTCGCGCGTATGGTTGATGGTTTGCCGAGGGACGAAGCTGTCGATATTTCACAAGCAGTTTTGGATGAAGTTGCAACACATGCGAATGGAGACATACGGAGTGCCATCAACACCCTGGAATTCATCTCACACAAGTTCCGCACGAACGGACGAGCCCCCAAACCCCGGAGACGGAAGAAACGGGGGGAGGTCTTGACCCTGAGTCCTGACGAGGCTTCCGTCCTCAACATCATCACGAATCGCGAGGCAGCATTGGGTTATTTCCATGCCATTGGCAAAGTCATCTTCAACAAGAGAATTCCCGAGTCTCAGAATCCCATTCCCTATGACCCCTTACCAAACTTTCTACACCAAGAGATTCGTCTGAGACCGGAGACACGAGCATCCGCCATCATCGACGAGACCAGTACCGACATCCCTACCTTTCTCATGGGCATCCATCAAAATTACATCGACTCGACGGCGGATGACTTGTCACGGATCCACAGTGTCTTGGAACACCTCAGTCTCTCAGACTCCCTCGCCCATGGATTCCAACAGGACCACCGCACCTATTCATCAATCTACCCGATTGCAGCCGAACTCGGGGTCTCTGGCGCCCTGCACGCACTCCCCCAGAACGCCAAACGAGAGGGTCTCGCAAAGGTCTACTTTCCGACACTCATCGACAGACTGACCCGCACTCGACTCGACTCGATTCACCACGCCAGCAGACTCCTCGATCGTCAATGGCAGCAGCAGCAGCAGCAGCAGCTTCATGCCTCTTTGACTACTGAGACTTTGTCGTCGTCGTCGATGCAGTCACTCATCTCCGCGGGGTCATCGTCGACTCGTCTCCTTCGAATGGTAGAACAGGCGTCCTACCAGATCCTCATGCTCGCAGGACAAGAGACCCCTCGTGCTGCCATCCTCCTGAATCGACAGAGCAGATTGGGTCAAAAGGGAATCGACCCCAGAGCCGGCAACTCACAGGACGACGACGACGACGACGATGATCGAGTGTCGGGTGGTGGGCAAAAGTTGCAGGGTCTCCCAAAACAACATCGGGATTTGGACGAGGGAAAAGGCGACGAGAGGCGTGGACGACAACCTGATGAAGTCTCGGACGACGACATTGAGGAGTTTTAAGTAAGAGATCTTGGGTCATGAAGAGATGTTTATAATTATTTTGATTAAACCATACTTTTAGATGACGTTCATCTACTCGATGAAAAGGCGAATGGTGATTTTCGCTCTTTTATACTGCTACGTTCATTTGTCCACGTTCGTTTGTCCACAGTTTCGTTTTGACTTTTTTTCGACATTCTCAAAAAGCCATGACATTCGTAAATAGGGGAAAGAGGATCAATTGGAACTTGGGCTGAAGGTGCCGAGGGTGCTCAGCGAGCGACTAGAGTTGCCCACTTTGGCGGTATAGGAACCCGGGAGGAACTGCCAATTTTGAGTCACGGTGTTCCAGACACTCAAGTCCTTTCGGTTCACATCAAACGAGACCGTCGCCGTGGCATTCGCCGCCACCATGACCTTTTGGAAACCCCTGAGTTGTTGTGGCGGGGTCGGGAATTGTGTCGAGTTGGGAAAGGTGAGGTAGAGCTGGACGACCTCTTGGGCTGCCTGAGCACCGGTGTTTTGCACGCTTGCCGTGATCCGATAGAGGACGTCGTAGAGGGATGGGTTGCCGCCTTGGTCGCCGCCGGCCGGAGATTTGGGAAATGTCGTGCTCGCGTTGTATGGGTACGGGTAGGTCCCCGAGGGTGTCGCCTGGGTCGCATTGTCCAGGTAAGGGTACTCAAAGAGCGGCACCTTGACGAAACCGGGTGGGAAGACTGCCTGTGCCGCAGTCGTGTTTGTCGAGGGAATCTTGAGGGCGGCAGGACTGCCCACGGCCAAGGAGGAGCGCAAGGTATACGGTGCCCTACTGACTGTCGTCACGTTGCCCGGAGTGATGGCAAAGGTGGAGTAGCTGAGACCGTAGCCGAATGCATACCTCGGCGTGATGCCGGCTGCATCGAAATGCCTGTAGTCAATGTTTAGGGAGGTGAGGTTGTCCTGGGGAACGGGAGCATTTGGCTCGTAGAGCAAGTCGACACCATAGTCGGAAGCATTCTTGGCAATCGTAAACGTCAGCTTTCCACTCGGCGAGTAATCACCATAGAGCATGGAGGTCAGCGTGTTGCCGGATTCCTGACCGGGCAGGCCGGCCCACACGACGGCCGTGACGTTCGGGTGATCGATCCAACTCTCGAGGATGATGGGACCGACAGAGTGAATGACGACGACTGTATTGTTGCAGTTTGCGGCGACGGTCTGCACGAGTCTGTCTCCCGCATTCCAGGCCGTGAGATTGTTCCGATCACCCTCGTTGCCGTCGACACTGATGTAGCCCTCCCCGCTGTCACTGTTGATGAAGACGAGAGACGTGGCGCCGGGGTGAGGCACGGTCGAGTTGATTTGTGCATAGGCATAGTTGTCGCCGATCGTGTAGACGACACTGCCCAGTGATTCTGCTCGCTCTGAGATGGCAGCAGATGGCGTGACGAGGTATGGATAGTTTGCCGTTCCGGATCCCCAACCGATGCCCAATGTACCATTGTCACAACCTCGATCGGCACAGCCATTTGCCCCGTACTTTGATGGAGCAGCATCTTCTCCCACGATGGCGAGCCATCTGTTGCTCTTGCCGAGCGGCAAGGTTCTGTTGCGATTCTTCAGGAGGACGATCGATTCCCGGTTGACCTGTTGTGCAATGGCGGCATGAGCGTCACGCACGTCGACAAAGCCATTGATCTTGGCAGGGTTTGCGTTGCCGTTGTAGAGATCGCCATACTCTTGCGTACTCCATGAACTGAAGCTGACGGCGGGGAATGAGACGTTCTGCTGCATCTTGAAGTAGGTTGCCATGATGCGAATGACCTTGTCGTCGAGGAGAGACTCTGGCACGGTGCCGTTGAGGACGGAGATGGTGAGGTTCTTGCCGAACCAGGAGAAACCGTCACTGAAGCTGTTGCCGTCGCCTGGCATCAGCATGTCTGTGCCTGCGAGGTAGGTGGCGACGCCGGAATGGACTGCACCCCAGTCGGAGACGACGAAGCCCTGGAAGTCGAGCTCGTCCTTCAAGAGTCCGTTGATCAGAGCAGAGTTTTGGCATGCATAGGAGTTGTTGACCTGATTGTACGAGCACATGATGGAGCCCACGCCAGCCCGCACGGCCTCGCTGAAGGGGGCGAGGTAGAGCTCATGCATGACACGATCGTCAATGTTGGAGGAGATGGACTCTGTGATTTGGAGGTGGGTCTTGTAACCATTGCTCTCGGGTGCCTGCCGGTAATGTTCCTGTTCATTGCCGATGTACTGGCGCGCCTCTGTCAGCAGACTGTGGGAGCAGAGTCGAGAGCACTTACGTGTTTTGCACAGGCAATGGTTCCAGCACTCTGGATGCCGATGATGCTCTCGTACATGGCCTGGCCACAGAGATAGGGATCTGGAGAGAAACCTTCCCAGTTCCTGCCTCCCTCGGGGTAGAGGCCCAGTGGTCCACAGACGGGTCCGAGCTGTACGTTGATGCCCTTGGCCTTGAACTCCTGACCCACTATGCAGTCAGTCTCCTGTGGATGATGAGAGGGGAAGCGGTCACTCACTCGCGACTCCATGTTGTCGGATGAGATCCCTGTCCCATGTCTTTGCTGCCTGGGAGAGGGGAGGAAAGACGGTATTGTAGTCCGTGAAGCGGATACCGAGGGGAGAATCTTGCAGACAGAACCCACGGAAACCTAGTCGAGGGACACTGCCTGTGTTGCCCACACAGGGACCGAGCGTCCAGCCGGTACCTGTCGTGATGTTGACCTTTTCGAGCAGGGTCAACTGTTTCACAAAGTCTGTCGCGGCCGCATATGCCGCCGTCCATTCTCCATTCGACGTGTAACCTGTGCCGTAGGGAGAGGGATAGAACGGCGGAGAGGAAGGTCCGTAGACGGGGACGGGACTGAAGGACGTGTTGAAGGACGAATAACCGTTCTGCTGACCCGATGCCTGGGGCACCAGGACGAGCTGTATCGCCGACACGAATAGCATGGCTGTCTCTACGATCGCCGTCCACTGAGCCAGGATAACGGACGATTCGTCTATATCCTAGGAGAGAAGAAGAGTAGAGTCTGGCTACCGCAGGCTATATGAGAAGCGCAGGAAGAGGAGAAGGGCGGAGGCACTGCGCACCGACGATCCCAACGAGTGAGTGGGATATGGAAGATGTGGGGTCGCTCGATAAATGATTGACTCGAATGGAAGAGAGCAAAAGAACAAGAGTGAAAGAGGGAATGAGGACGACGATGGGATTCGGGTCTTGGGGAATTCGACGAGGATAAATGACGATCCTCCTCCTTCCTTCCTTCCCGGTGGGGGCCTTTCCCCGTCCTTTGGCTCTGCAGCCTGAATCGCACGACACGGGCAGCTGAAATGGACGCCCGCTGCCGATCCTTCACTCATCCCACCGGGTTTAAACTGCCCACACAAAAGTGACACCAGGGACTGACATGCCGACTCTTGGGAAGGATGTGCAGAACCTGGTGGCAGACCTCTAGTTGCTGCATGATGACGCATCTGACCTTGCCCTTTTTCTACTAAGATTACATTCTTCTACATATGACCAAAGACCTCATGACGTTCATCTCTGCATGTCAGCCTTGCGAGGCTTCCTTGTGGGCAGGAATGATTCCTCCTCCTCGTGAGGGGCTAGCAGGGCCTCTTCACTGTCTACGGGGGCCCCGCCACTCGAGGTTCCGGGGTTCTGGGCAATGAAAGGATGCGGTGAACCAGTCAGCTCTTCGGCCACTGGCGGTGCTGTCCTCGGCGAGGCACTCATGGCGACATAGATGGTGCTCCCCAGGATCAGACATATGCCACAGAGACTCCAAAAGTCCGGTGTCGTGCCAAACACGACGCGTTCCCAGAACATGGCAAAGAAGAGCTGCAGGTACATGGCAGTACTGCCCCTGCCCGCCTTCTCATTCTGGAGCCCGATCGTGAGCAGGAACTGAGCAATGAAGCCACAGAAACCAAGTGTGATGAGGTAGAGCAGGCCACTCCCGCGGGGAAAGACGATTGCCTGTCTCGTCACAATGAGACCGAGGAGACTGAAGAGACAGGCGCAGAGGGAGAACATGGAGACGGAGATCAAGGCATGGGCCCGCTTCCCGATGCACCGTATCGTCACATATGCTCCTCCTGCGCCAACGACACCGAGCAAGGAGATCAGGACGGCAGAGAGTCGCTGTGCCTCTGTCGGCTCGAAAGACCGTTGTCCGTCATCCGTCAGGGTCGAATTGGTCGGCAAATCCATGAGAGTTCCGTCACCAGCTCCGCCAAAAAAGGTCAGCGGTCGTGCAATGAAGACGACACCGAGGAGTGCAACGAGTCCTGCGAGGGCTTCTCGACGTGTGAAGCTCTCTCCGAGGAAGAGGTAGCCGAGGACGAGGGTGAAGCAAGGTGTGAGAAAGGTCAGCACTGTTGCCTCCGATAGTGGCAGATATTGTAGGGAGTAGTAGATGCTAAACAGTCCCATGAATCCAACGCTCGACCTCAAGAGCAAGAGACCCCGGACCTCCTTTGGCCCGAAGAGGAAATCGGGAACCTTGTTGTACATCATGTAGGCAATCGCAAAGACATATGTGAGTGACTATGCCAATAAGTACCTTGCTCGAGGGACCCAGTCATTTCTCCCGTTGCCAAACTCACCATGCGTACAAAGATCAATTGGAAGGTCGAGACCGGCTCGTCTCTTGGATCTGCCGGATTCGAGAGCAGTTTCGCAAACACATTCATGCCAGCGAAAAAGACTTGACTGAGGGCGATGAACAAGAGTCCCTTGTTGCGCTCGAGAAAGAAGGCCAGACTCCCATCCGCGAGTTTCTCCCGCAGGAACTTGTTGTCACTGGGATCCGCATAGGTCTCATGCACAAAATCGGCGCTCATGGGAATGATGATTCGTCCATCGTATGAGCTAGACCGTCGCAGGTCTGGTCTCATGGCAGACGTCTCCGACAATAATCGCTCCGTCTTGGGCCGCAGTGCCCGCTCATCGGAATCTACACCGAGATCCATCTCGCTAGACGAGAAGAGGGGCTTCTGCTCCTTAAAGTTATCTCAATAAGGCAGACTGGTCTCTGGCAAGCGTCTATGCGGCAGGCCCGATGTAGTCGAGCGAGTCAAGCTTCCTCCCTCCACCAGAATTTTGTGTCAGAATCCATCTCATCCCGCAATTTGCTCCCTGACGCAATTCACCTGCCATCAACCTTGCAACGGGCTCTCCGCTACCCTGCAGGACCACTCATCATCAGAAAAGGTACATAAAATAGCACAAGGTTCAAACTTATTCATCACAGACTCACTCCAAGTCACTCGCAGACTCACACGACATCATGATTCAATGATTTGTACACACTTCAGATCGTGTTGTTCCGCATAAAGTCATGTGGCATACAGGTCTCAGTGGATTGTAAAGCCCTGTATCAAAATTGAGCTGGCGGGATATTCCCTCGGTGCTGCAAATGCTGTTCTATTCAAAGACAGGATAATTCTCAGCTTGACAATTACCTTTTTTCGTTTCTTTTTTTTTCTTCCCTGAGGAGGGCAGATACCCGATTCTTGACAGAGCACACCGTCCGCGAGACGATTCTAGCATGATGCTTGAGGAACCTATCGATGCATGAATGGACAGCAGCAACCCTCTACCTGCTGGCCCGTTTTTTTCCGTTTCTCCCTCTTGGTAATGCTATTATATTTACAAAACTCCCACTGCGAAAGATGAGCGAAAGATGAGCTTGAATTTGAGCGCGAAGACTTACAGTAATCCTCTTTCATGGTCCCGATGGCGTACTACTCATTAGACTGATGCATGATTCATGGACGCGGTCAGGTCTTACAATCTCCGTTGCGTCGGTTCGTGTTCCCACGATCTTCAGGCGGACTTTGGAACCTTTATGCAAGAGTTGGTCCTCCCCAGAGTAATTCGGGGGATTCGCAGTCGCATCGAACTTCATATCGGACGGCAACAACTAGTGTCTTGATCAGCAATGATAAACATCACGACGACGCGTTTCTTCTAACATGTGTCGAGACAAAGACGGAGAGTGGTCCGGCATCTGCAAAGAAGCCCATTTTGTTGACGACGGAGACGATTGCATCCACCACCTCATTCTGGAATCAGGTCAACAAATTGGTCCTCGGTGTAGCAGTTGGTCCGTCCGAGAGGGAGATCTCAGACGGGCTAGGCCTACCTTGAAGGGTTTCCACACGATCGCACGATAGTGGACCTTGAACTCAGCACTCCCTTGACCCGGTAGGATCTTCCCCGCTGGTATTCGTAGTTCACTATCGTCTAGCACGCAAATGATGTATCCATACTGCCCGTTACACGTCCCTTCCACATCTGAAATCAATTTCTGTCGCAGAAATTGACGGATATTCGGGCCAAAGTAACTGGGATGCAACTTCATCGTATGCTGTAGCTCCATGATGAAGAACATGACTCTGACGTTGATCGAGCCTGCAGCGGCCTCGCGTGCGATCGATTCGGAAAGAGGTTGCCCTTTCTCGTCCCGAAAGGATGTTGTGTGCGACCAATTCTATTCCGATCCAATTTTGCCGTACCAAGCGAGCGATCTCCGGGGGGGATGTCAAAAGGGGGAGATGCCACTGGAGACAGGGGACGATCGTAGAAGAGCACGAGAGAACGGATGAAGGGGGAAAGGGAGGAGTCGTCTGGGTGACCAGGGCACTGGGACGCAGGGATATAGAAGTAGAGTCAAGCAATCTTGTGTCGCTGAATCCTCTTCCCTCGAAAGCTGCTCGATCGTGCGACGCGCACGTGGACCTGGATTCATCTTCACTCGACTCCACAGCTTTTCTCCCAGGACAAGTGTTGCATCATCCTGCAATCGTCACCTCTTCACATCCTTGAGGTTGAGAATCCTCATAGACGTCGAGAGTTTTCCTGCACGCCATGGAAAGTGCTCTGTATCCCATCAGGGGTCTGATATGGGGAACGTCGACAGTGACAGCCCTCGTTGCAGCCTGCATCGGTCTCTCCGCTTCCGCCGTCGCTCGACCGTTCTCGCATCGGGCGTGCTATGACATGAGTTCATGGGTTGCCGAGACCCTCTGGACATATATGCAATGGATCTTGTGAGTTCATTCCTTGCCGCAGGAGGCCCATACAGCAGATCTTAGATTGGAAGAAGCTGATTGATACAAGTGAAAGACCACACAGGGGTGAAATTACCATGTCTGGAGACGACATTCCGTCAGACGAAAGTGCCCTGGTCATTTCGAATCACTTGAGTTATTCGGATTTCTACCTCATCCATGCCCTGGCATCCCGCCGAAACATGTTGGGCAGATGCCGCTATTTCGCAAAGAAGGAACTGAAGTACATACCCATCTTAGGTTGGACCCTGATTCTCATGGACATGATCATGGTCACTCGAAACTGGATGCGCGATCGATCCGAACTGAAGCGGATCTTTGATCCGATCAAGACTCAGAAATTGCCCATCTGGCTAGTGACCTACTGCGAAGGAACCCGCTACACGCCAGAGAAATCAACCGCCTCCCAGGAATTCTGCAAGTCACGAGGAAAGCAACCCCTCGACTTGGTTCTCTATCCCCGTCACAAGGGATTCTACACCACCCTGACCCAGTTTCGAGACTCTCACGTTCGACACGTCTATGACTTCACCCTGGTCTACCACAACAAGACTGCCAATCTGATTCAAGTACCACCAACACCAGTAGAGACACACTCATCGGGAGACCTCTCGAGACACTACAAGTTTCACATCCACGTCAGAAGATTCGCCATCGCGGATATTCCCGATGACGAGGAAGCCGTCACAAAGTGGCTCGAGGACCGATGGATCGAGAAAGACCGTCTCTTGACCGACATGAAACGAGAATGGACTTCCGCTGCCTCCCTCGGACCAGTCAAATCTCTTACACATAATCAGTAGTTACTCTTTCACTTCAATTTGTAGAATCTTGCATGGATGATTGGACGTTTTGGTTGGGACAGATTTGTAGACGAGCTAGACCGACACGTTGTATGACTAAGATAAACGACTCATTACTACTGAGAGCCTCGTCACGGCCCATCTCCAGAGAAAAAGGTTTTAGAGACCGCAACATGACAATGATGCTCCCTGGTAATCGGGTGTCGTAAGAATAGCCTTGATCAGAAACTTGCTATAGAAGAAATTCGCTCATGCTCGATTCGACAATGTCAATTGACAAACACTATCGAGATGGACCGAATACCGTCGTTAATAGCAATTCAAGACAACAGCAGCCCATCCATCCGTCCCGTCCAAAAAGTGCTTTCGATTGTCGTCGTCGTCGTCGTCGTCGACGTTTTTCAAGAGGTCAGAGACGTGGCATTCATGGCCGCTGCCAAATTCTTCTCAATGGCGGCATCGAGAGCAGACAACTGTGACGCCTCCTTTCCTGTACCATTCTCCTTTTCGTCGTCTTCGTTGTCCTCGTCGTCATCGACTTCTTCTTCTTCTTCTTCTTCGTCATCTTCGTCTGAGGATTCTTCTTCCAAATCATCCAACTCATCAATCTCTCCGACCCCCCGATCGGAGAAGATTTCGCGAATGACGTCGAGTGCCTCGTCGTCCTCTGCAAACTTGTTGCCGTTCAGCTCGAGGATTTCGAGAGCCGGGAGTCCCAACCTCGTGGCGTTCGAGAGGGCCTTGAGTCCGGCAGAGTCAATTTCGTTGTACTGCAGTCGGACGGTGGTGATGGCCCTGTTGTCGCCCCTCTGCAAGGCCTCGGCGAGCACGATTCCGCCGCGTGCAGACAAGAGACAGTCGCCGATGGCCAATTCGACGAGCTTGGACCACTTTGGCAGGGCGTCTGCCAGTGCAACGGCTCCCTTCTTGGTGAATGTGTTGTCCTGCATATCGACCACCTCGAGATCCGGACACTGAGCCAATCCATCCCGAATCAACAACTCGATGCCCTCGGGCCGGATACCGTTCTGTGGCAACTTGACAATCTTCAGAGTCTTGTGCGCAATGAAACAGTTCACCCAGGCCGCGGCACTGCCATTCTCGAGTCTGTTTCGGCCACAGAGGATCGTCTCCAATCTTGCCGAGTTCCTTGCCAGTGCATTTGCGACCCTGGCACCTGCCTCCGGTCCCATTCCGTTATTCTGGAGATGCAGGTGACGAAGCTGCGTATGTGTCTCGAGAAAGGTCTCGAGGGGTTCGACGGCCGTCAGTCCAAACGCATTGTCGCATAGATTCACCGTGTGCAGATTGGGACAAGACTGCAGGGCCGGTAAGAGGGCATCCAGCGCAGCAGGAATCTCTTCGCGTAGTCGACCCGTAAAGATGTCCGCCATCTGTGCATTCTAAGTCTCGCTTTAGTCGTCTCATCCCGTAGTGTCAAAAAAGCAAAATCACTCTTTCCTCACCTCTAAATGTTGTTTGTCTCGCAAGACTTTGGCAAGAGCTTTCGAGGCGTCCACTCCAAAGGTATTGCCAGACAACCTGATCTCCACGACGTCGTCCTTCAACTCCGCCAGAAAGGGCTCAATGTCGGACGCCGTGTTGAATTTGAGACCCTTGCCTTCCACGGAAAAAATCGACATTTGCTTCCTCGTACCAAGCTGTTTACTCGTTCTTTCTTCCTTGGATAAAATCTTGGTCAAGGCCGACGATGAAATGTTGTTGGCTCCTGATAATGTCCTCTCACGCTCACTTTCTAAAGATTCCTTGGAAGAGCAAATGTGCCAAGTGTTGACAAACCTTGATTCCCGTCGTGGGGCGACCGGGACTTTGGCACTTCCCGCTCCTGTCTAGATGTGGACCAAAGGCAAAGGCCGCTCATGAACTTTATTTTATCTCTCAAGTCATCAACTTTTCCTGGAACAGACGACCCGCGGTCATGCGCACAGGATGGGTGACACTGTTATGATATGCATCATCCTTGATGCCAATTTTAGGTGCCATTAGAGCTACAATAACCACTAAAATTCCTACATATTTACAAGCTGTGATGAGAATACTGTACACGAGAAGACTGATTGAGGCCCCCACCCTAGACCTTTCCTTATGTATAGACCGGATATGCTGCTTTCTATTCACGTTCAAAGGATTAATAATTATTCATGAATCGCTCTGCTTCTTTGTCACTGACACTCCGACCACCGCGTCCTTCTTTTCTGCGAGGCGAGCCATTGTTCAATGGCAGCGAGGTTGTAGATGTGGGCGTGATTGGATTCTTGTACGCAGCCTGACTTTCGTGATTGCTTGCATACACTTGAGCTGCATCCGTGTCGACTCTAATGGGTGGTCGTGGCCGGTCGCCTGCCTTTCGAGTGATGGCTTCCACGGTATTGCTAGAGGTAGCCACACGAGATCCCAATTTCTCTTCGCATCTCTTGAGAATATCCTTCGTCGTAAGATCAGCTGTGTTGGAAAAGAGACTAGTGTCTTGGAGAATCATGAGGAGGTCCTCAGGCACACACGAGAATTCTTCGCTGTATTTGATCATGGAATGCACAGTCTCAATTGCAGCGAAACTCTCGTCCATACCCGGTTCCTTGTGTCTCGAGTAGAGTACATTGGGAGTCAAGACTGTAGCGAGATTGTGTTCATCCATCTTGCTTCCAATTTCTTCATCGACATGGGCAAACTGTGCCACCCAGGTGAAGAAGGTGAAGACAACCTCCATGGTGTCACGGTGAGCCTTCGGAAGCAGGCAGCATGTGAGATGCAGGATCCGATAGCGGATGTCATCGTCTTGATATCGCTGGGCGATGACGAACAATTTATGGAGCTTGAATGTCATGAGTGGATCCGGCAGATCTCGCAAGAATTTCTTCAACAGAGCTGCAAGCTGGACAGCATTCTCCTCAGACAAGTTGACAGCCCCCGAGCTCTTGTCAATTGCGTCTGCCAGATCTCTCAGACGACGGATGTTACCATTCTTGCGAAAGACACCCTCTACTGACATGTCCATACCCTTCATAGCAACAATCACGTCATCGATAAAGACAGGAACCCTGAGACTCTGCGGCCCGACACCAAGACTCGAATCGGCACTATTCCTCTCCACAAGTGTCTCCAAGGGCATCCCAAATATACCCTTCTTTTTGAGACCTTTCTTGTCGTCCTTTTCCTTTGCAGGCTTCTCCTTCGGAGGTTTAAATGCTTTGCCGAATTTGCCCCAGAACCCGCCTTTACGCGTCTCGATCAGATCAAGCAATTCTTCAAGATTGAAATGATCCTTGACCAGAGGTTCGAGAGAGATGACAGCAATGTGACGGACAATGAAGAGTTCGAGTGCAGAGAGTTCGGAAAAGTAGGTCTTTGCACGCATGTGTAGTGAGAGTCCTGATCCATTGTTATTGTTCATAGCTTCTCGATTGAGATACGGCTTTGAGAGGTCGCCCTGAGAGGAACTTGTAAGCAGGGCGGCCTGGTTGTTTCTCTTGTTTGGAGATCTAGTGCGTGATTTCCGCAGAAAGGACATCGGCCTCTTCTGCTTGCTTTGCTCGGCGGCCACGAGACGATTCAAATCGTCAAACGTTATGGACCTGTCATTCTTGATGGTGGTGATCTCGGTCTCTGGACTCGACTCTTCTTCGATTTTTAGCTCTCTCTTGTGCTTCATGCGCGTTGTCGTGTCATTCGACAATATTGATTCGTCCTGGTTGTCTGTGGCGACCTCTGCATCTGGTCCATCAAGTACACGAGACCTGCGCGGCTTCTGAGGCTGATTAGAGAGTGTGCGCTGCATGTGCGTAGATCTTAGACGACGAATGTCGTTCAGTGTCGTAGCATAGGATTTGGACTGGTCGTTCGAGGTGTCTGCATGGTAGGATTTTGATCGAG
Organism: Taphrina sp. SM11; assembly: GCA_004000165.1. Lineage (NCBI taxonomy): Eukaryota > Fungi > Ascomycota > Taphrinomycetes > Taphrinales > Taphrinaceae > Taphrina > Taphrina sp. SM11. The sequence continues at coordinate 128,575 of RHDT01000320.1, read as the reverse complement.
AATTCGAGTGAAGCAGACCTGGCCGATCATCGCTCTTCTCACTCGGATCATTGGCACTCGAGTCGTACTCCTTGAGATTGGGATCATCTATACAGTCAGTATCGCAAGAGATAACGTTCGTATGGGGACTCACCCGAAGTATGAGGTAGCAAGGGACCTTCGCGTAAGGTAGCATATAGACGTGCCAGGGCTGCACGGAGGAGAAATACGTACTGAGAAAGTTTTGACACAAAGACGAATCCTTCCTGCGATCCCGGCCGTGCACACGACGCACAGCTGACATGATCGCTGGCCTTGCTGTACAGAGCATCTGAATACTCCTTACCCAATTCCTTCTTGCAGTACTGGCAACGGATACAATGCAAGTGGAACCGAAAGAGCCCTGTCTTGACGCATTCCTCTTCAAGTGGTCTCAAGCAGGCATGACAATTGTCCGGACTATCTTCGAAGACGCCCTTATCCCCACCATTCCTAGTGATTCTTTGTGGTGGGGCAGGTAATGTGTGTTTTACAGTATCACGGTTGAGACTGTCAAGTTTCGTGAGGTATGTTTCGACAGCCGAGGTATTTTTGCGTTCACGCTCGAGCTTGAGTGAGCCCGTGAGGGAAATTCGGATGAGTAGCTTGAGGTAGTGTGCCAGTCCAGTGACGAGGGAAAGCAGTTCCTGTGTAATGCCGAGTTTCCTGACGCCGACATCCTGCGTCTTGGAGAGTAATTGAAAGAAGGCTACAATCTTCTTGCACAACATCTTTGCCTCACGACCATACGGTGGACTCTTTCCATTATTCTGCAAGAGGGAAGTTTCCAGCTGATCGAGAGCACCAAAGAGGACATCAACGTGGGCGATAAATTTTACGGCTGCGAGGACGCCATCGATGTATGCACCATTCGAGACGTTGAGAAGCATGTCGCTGATACACGCAGCAGAGGATTCCTCAAACCGGCTGAGGACGTTCCAGATCAGGTTGACCTTCTCCTCCATGACCGATTCCCTATGTCGAACTTCTTCGACGGAGAGTTTGGCGAATTCTTGCGTGATTTGCTCCTCTTCAGAACGGGATGCGAGCTTGACGTTCCAAAACTTTTGTATCATATAGCATTCCGGGTGCCAATGCTGATTTTGGCCATTTCTCAGGATCTCGACAAACTGCTTGAGAATGGACGTCTGGCACCCGTAGCATTTCTGAGCAAATTGCAACGAGAAATGGTAGTGGCAGTAGACATTACCTTCGTGTTCGTAGTATGAATCCTGTGACCCAAAGACCGTCGGACAAATTGAGCATGTAAAGTGCTCAATATGGAATTTCTTGTCGAGGGCCGTGATGTAGGAGCCTCGCAAGGCGCCTCCACAGGTATGGCAGAGCAGTTCAAGTCGTCGAAAGTAATCCGTCTCGCATAACGGAACCTGTTGACCAGGTCGCTCGGCATCGTCAATGGGAAAGAACTTGCTCGCGACCGTCTTGTTGCAGTCCTGACAGCAGAAACAGTCTAGATGAAATGTGCCTCCGAGTGCACGGACGAATTGACCAGACATTTCGCTACCACATTTATCGCAGATCTTCTTCTTGCTTGCGACCGCCGTCCTTTCGACGTCGGCTTCTGCCTTGCCATCCACATTCTTCGTGGAGTCTCCGTTCATGGAAACAAGACAAGAGGAAGGTAGACCCCGGAGAAAAGGGCGAACGTCAGGCTTCCAGGCGAATCCGCTCTCTTCTGACTGTTATACCGCTCCAGCACGTTCAGAGCGCACTTGCTCCTGTCTCTGAAAGTCACTTCACTGGTCAGAGACTAGAGAGAGTTGGAACCGAATGGACTGCCAGAATGATGAGAGTCGCGCTAGCCGTGCTGAGCAGGAGGGCCAATGGCCAATGCTTGGTTCAAATGGCAGAGGCCTCCAGGCGCGACCTCGAAACGAGGCTGTCGGTATAGGTCGAGTCGGGGAGCAGATACCCAATGGAAGAGAGCCCCTCAAACAGGTCCTCTACCACGGAAGTACAAGGATGAGGTGGACTGTCGCACTGCCGGTGCTGCTTAAGATATCTATACGTGTATGTGTGTGTGTACACTGGTGCCGTGTGTACACAAGGGTAGAAATCACGAGGGGCGACCGGCGTTGTCCTCTTGGGCAGCAGTTTTGTGTCTGTGTGGGCAGAATGCAGGCAGCAGCAGCGCGCAGGCCTTTCTTCTGCGTGCGTCAGGGCTTCGATTCCTGCGAGATCTCCTTCCCGTGCATCTTCATCTCCTTGGGATACCGCTCGTTCCGTGCTCCCACACTCTCTACGCACAGACAATCCTCTGCGATTGAATTCCCTCTCCTGTGCTCACGAGAGCATTCTGAGTAATTCAAGCAATCTTCCGCACATCTCCCAGCCCGTCTCGGTTGTATCTCAATCTTGACTTTCAACATACTACCAACATTTTTCCTGATCATATGCTCTCGCACCTCTTAAATCTCCTCGGATTTACACGTAACTTGGGTCAGGCGGCATATAAGTTGTGATTAAAAATGATCGTCATTTTTGTTTCCTTGATATGAACGACAGTGGTATTCTATGCTTATATACAGAAGTAAGGTTGAAAAAAGAGCCTACAATCTAATATGAGGCAGTGGACACATTGGCTCTATCCTTGTGCACCGAAGATTGCGGCGAATGCTTGAGCTCGACCTCGTCGGCACCATACTCATCCTCGCCAGACAACTCCTCGAGAGTCTTTCTCTTGGTCTCCGGAATGAGGAAGGTGAGGAAGATTCCGGTGAACATGAATAGAGCGAAGATCTCCATGACGTGGTTCAACCATGGGGATGCATTGGTTGCAGTGGCTCCTCTGGTTCGTAGAGGGCCAATGAGAACTTGTGCAATGATGGCACCAACTTTTCCAGATGCGGCAGAAATACCGTGGGAAGTAGATCGGTATCGTGTGGGGAAAACCTCTCCCGGGACGATGAAGGTGGTCGTGTTTGGACCGAAGTTCTGGAAGAAGTTGGCAAAGACATACAGGGCAAACTTGCCTTTCGTGCCGATGTGATTGTATCCGAATCCAAGAATACAGAAAATGATGGTAAGCATGGTGAATCCCATGAATTGAATGGGTTTTCTTCCGACAGTATCAATTGTGGCAACAGAGAACCAATATCCTGGAATAAGACCGGCACATGAGAGAATGATGTTACCGATACCTTGGTTGTAAAGCGTGTCGTAGACATACTTGTTCTTTGGTGCCGCATAACCGATAGCACTGAGAATGATGGATGTGTTTAATCCGAGTCCATAGAAAGCAACGTCAAGAACAAACCAAGAACCAGCTGTTCCGAGAAGGACCTTTCCGTGTCTCCACTGTCTGTAGTGTCTGAAGAAGTCACCCCACGATGCCTTTGGTGGCGCAGTTGGGTTTCGGACTTGTCTGTTTCTCATGGCAGCAGCCTCCTCGTCAACTGTGAGCTTGGCAGCTCCGATGTGGCCAGAAACGTATTGGACGGCATCCTTTGTAGCGGTAGTTTCGTCGCCTTCGACATCAAGAGTGTAACGAATGGTCTCGGGAATGGTGAGTCGGAAGTAAAGAGCGGCAACGGCTGGAATGGCACCGAAACCGTAGATGATACGCCATGACTTGTCGAGAGCAACTTGACAACGTGTGTTACACTTGGTACCACCAGACCTGATGGCATCCTTGAATGCAATGGTGCAGACGAGAGAGACAATTCCACAGGTGAGCTGACCCCATCCCTGGTTGGCAAACACGGCTGCCATCATAGCTCCTCTCCACTTGACAGTAGCAAATTCCGATGTGATGATGGCAGAAAGTGGGTAGTCACCTCCGATACCTGTTCCAAGAAGAACTCGCCAGAAGATAAAGACACCGACCAGTTCAGTTGCTCGGCCACCAGCAGTGAGAGAAAGACCAAGAGTCGCGACGATGATGACCATGAGCTCAATTCCGTACATCTTCTTTCGTCCGAGGTGATCGGCGAGGGCACCGAATCCGAGTTGACCGATAACAGTACCTCCAGCAGTGGCAACCTTGATAGCAGTATCTGCATTCTGTGGGATCTTGCCGCCGTGTTTGGTGTCGGAGTAGTAGACATAACCGATCATGACGTTGGCAAAGTTGACAGCAAAGATATCGTAGGCATCTGTGAAGAAACCGACACCAGCAACGATGATGGCACGGACGTGGTACCACGAGAACGAGGCATTGTCGACAGCTGCGAGGGCTTCTCGCCGTCTCTGCATAGCGGTACTCATTGTCGTCTAGAGCTGAAGAGTGACTTGCCAGAATGGAAAGCTGCAGGGAGACCGGCCATTATATCCTAAAATTTTGCCTGGTGCAAGTAGACGATGCTTCAAGAGCTACTTTTCTGCCACTCCTGACCATCGTGGAGGTGCGTGTTCGATTCTGGGCTTTTCATTGGTCGGGTCTCGGAAACGCTTTTGTGGCTTGAGAAAGTCCAGCTCGGATTGTCCTGACAAGAATCCGGAGCTTCTCAGGCTAAGGCACGCAGATGTTCTCGCATGCGAAATTTGGAAAGAGCAGGTTCACGAAAGTCATGCATAGCTGGTGAAGAGATATCGCACAGGGTCGGCAAAAAGAGTAGACATGGAATACCTGTGCAACATGTTTGTCTCGTTACGAGGCCGGGGAGATCCGAGACTACCTACACGAGCATGTCTCTCCGGGCCTTACGGCGTGGGGAGGCCCAGATCAGCAAGCATGATTTCGGTCTCGACTCGGGACTCGAGCAGGTGGAGAAACGAAAAACTGTCCGCCTCTGCGCGTGCCTGAACAATTAAGTGATCGCCTGGTGAAAAAGGTAGTTCGGCTGGGCACTGGCGCACCTGTCTTTAGTGAGAAAAAAAAGAATGTGAATAATGCTTGGCATTGCTCCACAGTCAAGCAAGGCCAATCATTCCCAGTACGCATCCCCGTGCTAAGGGAGCACAAGCTATTGGCCGCCTGATAGGGAACGTCTCTCATGCCGAGTTTTGGGGGACAAAACACAGAACTTCGTCCCGGATCGTTGTCCAACTCATGGTGCGGTGCAGGATCTGGGATTCGGTGCTTGATTGAAAAGAGGTCATATTTCCCGACATAAGAAGGGGCTGTGCAGTCTTTCTGGAAATCTTGGACGATGGTCGGGTAATGTATAGCGAGTGGCAAACGTCGGCTCTGCCCATGGACATCTCAGACGAATCGTCTTCTGATTGGCTGATGGAATGTTCACCTCCACTTCATTCCCAAAACAATGCATTTCTGTGCGCCTAGCCATGATCCACAAGAGTCACGGGACGAGATTCAGCAATACATTTGGTAACGAGCTGCACGCATATAGCACACATATCTTCTAGCATCCTGTGCAAGATCTGAGAGATCTACAGCTCGGCTAATGCGCCCTGTAGGTCGCTTACTGCATGAGTTGTGGCTAATATCTGCTCTTTAGCTCGTGCGAATGCGATCGCGCACGATGGTCTCCTTACGTTGTCTTGATAGAATCAGAGTATCTTCCACTGCGAAAAGCTTGTCATTGATTGCCATGACAACGCAATATGGAGCATGACTTGTCGATCACACGCCCATGCTTGACTTGTACCTCAGATAGCTTTCGCCACGGTCCATGTCATCAGCGGCATTGTAGTCATGAGTCTAGAGGTGAATAGTCACTAAAGAGTCACTGGCACGTCAAATCATGACCAGATCTTATCATGAATTAACAAGCAAGGTCAGCCGTGGAGACACACGGGCGGGCTTGCAAGAGTACTCGCCGCTCGTCCTGGATTCATGGTGGATTTGTTGTTACACTACTTATAACATAAGTATTTTGGGGGCGCTGCGGCCGCTCCAGCTATATGTTGTCCCCTCTAAAAGCAGTGGCGAGCCTCTAGGCACTTTCCGGTCCATTGAAAGACTGTTGCTGGGATTGTGCGAAGCCTGCGGGGGGAGTCTGAGATTGGTATGGAGATTGCTGTGGAGGGTATCCTGATACGTTTAGTAGGCTACAAGTCGCGAGCTCGTGGGAAGGCGTTACCCATATTTCGTGGAGCCATTTGCTGATATGGTTGCATTTGTGGCATTTGCATACCATACATCCCAGCTCCGTAACCTTGGGGAGGGTACTGCGAGTACCCATAGCCTTGCATATGAGGTTGCATGAAGGACTGTTGAGGCGGATATCCATTCATGTATGCTCCGTTGTTCGGCATCGAATTGCCGTTGAATGCCACACCCTCGTATGGATTCATATTCATGACTGGACGACGCTTCTCGCTTGCAAAGTCGACCCTGACAACTCTGCCGTCGATAGGATTGCCATCCTGCCAGAAGTTAGATCATCCCCTCGTGCCACGTAAGTACATTTGACGTACAGTTGCGTCCTTGGCTTTCTGAGCATCTTCTGGATCTTGGAAGCGTACAAAGCCAAATCCCCTTGATCTGCCGGTGACCTACGTGAGGTAAGATTCGAATTTTGGCGTCATCAAGCTTGCCTGCATACTTTGTCGCGAACGACTATCGCTTCCTAGATTGGTCAGCAAATCATTGGCGGCCTGTAGAGCGGTCGCATATGACGTACATCTAGAGCACCATATTTCGCAAACTCTTCGAAGAGGACAGAGTCGATTGTACTCCAGGAGAGTCCTCCTATGAATAACTTCGATGTGCTTGTCGTCATCGAACGCGTGGTGGAGGGCAGAGGACTGTACTGTCGTGTGTAGACGGTATTTGAATAGGCGGAATTCTGGGTTCCACGAAGAACAACTTCATGAGATCATACCGCCTCCCCGCGCGCCTCCTTTCCACTGTATGAACTCCGCCAGTGAAGCCTGGTTGCACGGGACGGGCTCGGCCAATAATCGGTGCCAAAGTCCTTCTGTGGCGCACCACCTTAACCTTACCTATAAACCCCCAAAACGCACAACTCCATGCCTGATAGTACATCCTCCGACGAAAATGGGATTGAAGGCCTTTAAAGATAAGAAAGGTGTTTGAAGGTATATTTTGGTTGGAGGAAGTGAGCCTGCTTAGCAGATGTTGAGAGACTTAGGTTACTAAGCACAACTCTGTCAGATTCCATGCATTATGCATGTCTTGTCTCATTTGTCAATTGCCATAATGTCCAGAAATAGAACATGCCAAAGACTGGAGTGCACAGGAGCACGTTTAGAACCACGAACAGATCTGGTTTGCCTTGAATCTTGACAAATGGCTCCAGCACATGCAATACTATAATCAAGCCATATGTTGCGAGTTGCAAGCTTTGGGATATCCTTGAACTTATAGTCCCATCAGATTTTGTGCGCCAGAAAGCTCCCAGCCAGATCCAAAACCCAGTGAAGATGAAGTATTGCAAGTGGAGACCATCCTTCTTCAGGAGTGGCCACAAAGAGAAAGTAGCCACTATGTTGAGATAACCGACCCAGCCTCTGTATCGGACTGAATCGATAGGCAGCAGCAGAGTCGAGGGAGTCAGCGGTAGAAGCACAGATTTCTCGTGAACCTGGAACGAGAATAAGAAAAAGCCCCACGCGCAGCTGGCCGTGCTGAGGACCAGAATTCGTGCAGTAGGCTTTCTGAACAACATAAAGCAGGCAGGTAGTACACTGAGTACTGTTGTGGTGAGACTAAAAAGGTCAGTACGGACGTTTTAGAAGCAGGTTTGGGAGCCTACCTAAGTCGTTGTAGATTCGTCGCGTCCACACGGTCTCGTAGCTTGTAAATAACATTCAGGCTACACCAGAAGTTGGCAACTTTGTCTTCAAACAGGCCTCGCGCGAAAGGGAACATTCGTACGAGGACTTGCTTTCCACCTTCTACCCCGCCTGCCAGGATGATCGGACCAAAGCAGAGCGCGAATGCCAGCCCAGTGGTCAGCGAGAGCATCACAAATTTTCGTGGGCTGCGACATGTCAGGCTCAATAAGTAGGTGAAGATCGCCGGTGAATAATAAAGACCCATTTGCTTGAAGGATAGACAGCATACATAGCATATTGCACCAGCATAAATTCGACCCTTTGCCAAGAAGTACAAGCTATAAACGAAGAATCCCAGCATCACAGAATTATACTGGAAGTGACCGTGGTCGATCAACAGGAGAGCAGGTTGAAGCAATACCAGAATGACAGCTGTAGTCCGCTCTAGTGTAGAAATCTTGAGCATGTATGCAAAAAGCAGAACAGCAGGGATATAGGTGACATATTCTGAGGCCAAGACACTGTGACGCATGAAGAAGACCAGATCGTAGTTTTCATTGCCTCTAGATTGCTCCAAAGCGAACCATGATTTGTCAAACATTGAACCACTGCAAATCATTCAGCAGATGCTATCTGACAGTTCTCTTGAGTCACTTACATCAGGCCCAAGGCTTGTGAATGATACGCTGTCAATGGAGGGTAATCTAGGCCCCAATATGGTAAATCGTAATGATACCATTCCTTGACAGGTAGATGTTGCGTAAGCTCCATCCAGTGACGTTGTGCTTCAAAATCCCCATGCATCGGGGGACTTCCTTGACCTTGAGCTTTAGCTTAATCCGGAGACTACACAGCAAGATGACACGTCTTGCACGTGGAGTTATTAGCGTACCAGAAAAAGAACCAGTGCCAATAAGCAGTCTGAATAAGCTACATGTCAGTAATATTGTTGGAAGTATCAGTATTGCCAATTGACTGGACTGCAAGGGACGAAGAAGGCGTGTGATTGGTGCTTCAGTCGAAGCTACCCGCCTGAAAACAGTCATCTGCGGCCTGGTACACAGTACACCGATCGAGTTTGATGACTAAAGCTCAAATGCAGAGTTGAGGATAGGCAAGTACGCGCTCTGAATTGACCTGGCTTCTGGTGATTTGCGTCTCCAGCTGTAGCCTTTTCACCTTACTGGACTTTAGCTGTACCGCAGTACGAGAGTGCCCTCTTCCACAAATTTTGCTAGCTCGACAGAAGACTTTTCGACGATACTCCACTTCTTTCCTTTAGAGCATTTGTCAAGCACGTTGTAGGACCCTGTCGAATCGTACTTTCAGCATAGGAAGACTGTAAGAATGTGTCTATAGCTTTTCGTGATGTGGAGCCAAGATGTCGGCTACTTCGCGGCTGCTAAATTGTGGAGAGCCTATTTTGGACATGCTGGTTATACAAGAATACATTGCAGGGTCCAACATCTGGCAAGAGAATACTGGAGTTCTTGGTAATGTCCTAGTACAATCCACTCTGGCTACGAGGTGTCATAGATTTCTTTCACATGATCTCCGAATGTTTAAGGACTAGTCGACTATGAATCATTTAGGCTATCTAATTCCTGCTGAGCAACCAACATCATGTATTCGATCGCGATGGTCTCAGACTTTTTCTATCCACAGCCTGGTGGAATAGAGTCACACATCTACCAATTAAGTCAAAGACTCATAGATCGTGGTCATAAAGTGATCGTGATCACTCATGCGTAGGTGAAGAATCAGCCAGGGAAGAAGAGATTTTGACCGACTAGCTATGGAGACCGTATAGGCGTGAGGTATCTCACAAATGGCCTGAAGGTGTACTATGTTCCATTTCTGACGATCTATCGCGAAGCCACGATGCCCACGGTCTTCTCCTTCTTTCCAATTTTCAGAAACATAGTCTTGCGTGAACGGATTCAGATAGTTCATGGACATGCTTCCCTATCGAGTCTATGTCATGAAGCAATCTTACACGCCCGGACGATGGGGCTTAGAACTTGTTTTACAGATCACTCGCTCTTTGGATTCGCAGACGCCGGCTCTATTCTGACCAACAAGCTGCTGAAATTCACATTGTCGGATATAGACCATGTCATCTGCGTGTCCCACACATGCAAGGAAAATACTGTGCTACGAGCTGCTCTTGACCCAAACATGGTCTCTGTCATACCGAATGCCGTCGTGTCTGAAAACTTTGCCCCGGCTATACACCCTCCACCACTATCAGAGAGTATAGTGATTGTGGTCATCTGTCGACTATTCTACAACAAGGGAGCAGATCTTCTTGTTGCGTGCATACCACGCATCTGTGAAGCTCATCCCTTGGTCAAATTTGTCTTGGCCGGCGATGGTCCAAAGATGATTGACATCATCCAGATGCGGGAAAAGTACATGCTGCAGGATCGGGTGGAGATGCTCGGGGCAGTGAGACACGAAAAGGTGAGGGATGTGATGGTTCGCGGACACATCTATCTCCATCCATCGCTGACCGAAGCTTTTGGAACAGTCATTGTGGAGGCAGCCTCTTGTGGACTTTACGTCGTGTGTACACGAGTCGGTGGGGTACCTGAAGTCTTACCAGGACATATGACTGTCTTTGCACGGCCAGAGGAAGATGATCTCGTCGTTGCGACCTTGAGAGCCATAGATTCCCTTCGACATGGCCGTGTCCGGACGGACAAGTTTCATGAACAAGTCAAGAAGATGTATTCCTGGACCAACATTGCTGCCCGGACGGAGAATGTCTATCATCACATTTCCTCCACCAGTCCGTTGCCCTTGATAGAGAGACTGAAAAGGTATTATGGATGCGGTCAATATGCCGGGAAACTGTTCTGTTTCCTCGTCGCCGTAGACTTCCTACTCTTGCTGCTCCTCGAACTCTTCTGCCCCAAATCAGGCATCGACGTGTGCAAGACGATGACGAAGAAACGCCTTGCCAAGGTCAAAGCTGATTCCGTGGGCAAGCAGGCCAGATCGACGTGTCAATCTGCAGAGGAAGGCATGTCGGAAGGAGACCGAGCAGTAGCTGAGCCAGACTAGCACTAGCATAGTTATGGAGAAAAATCACCTTTTCAAGAATCACCTGCTTGCCGCTCTTCCACAACCTGTTGTGTCTCTTTGTGATCACGAGCATTCTCCCCCGATCCCTTCAGTTCTTCCCTGGTGACTCGGGCATTGATTCGTATCATCTCGCAAGGGGCGAGCGCAACTGACAATCATGGCACCAGACGTCAGCCAATGGAGTCGTGATGAGATCAATTCAAGGAGACCGCCCACCCAAGTCAAGAACCGTAGATTATGTTATCTCCGTCGACATCCAGAATATTTCGTCTCGAGATCTAGTCTCTTGGCAGAAACTTCCGTTGCCTCGGACAATGTTCCAGCCAGCCTTTCACACTCGTCCACCCGGTATGTCTCTCATCCCTCTCCCTCTGAGCTCAATGTGTCCTTTTCCTGCCTTTCCATTCCTGCAATCCTCGTCCGACTCCTTTCCCATGGGGGCGGCGGGCAATGCTTGGCTCCCAAAAGGCACCTTTTGTCCTCTGCTACCCCTTCAATTGCGGGAGACTGATGTCTTTTTAGAGTGCCGCCAGAAGAACGGATAGGAGGACCCATCAGTGCCAACTTACTCGAAGCCTATGATCTCGATCGTCGTCTAGCCTCACAACGACACCGAGAGGCACGAGAGTTGGCAAATGCTGCAGGTCCCTTGCATGATGTATCTGATCGATCCGTGGACTCGACAGGACAGGAGGCACATCAGACTCGACAAACAGAGGAGAATGGAGAGGAAGAAGAAGAAGAAGCAGAGGAAGAATTTGACAGTGTCAGTGCAGAGGAAGACAAAGTGTCTGCCACCAGAAGAGATCTCGTGGAGACCTTTCTCGCCGGCAGGGACCACGAGTTTGATTATGATACGGTAGACTATGATGAGTCCTTGGACGACCTGGTCCTCCTCAGTCGAGAGGAACAAGAACGCTTCTTCGATGGGGAAGAGGAAGAGGAAGTCGTGGGCAGTAGGTCAGAAGGGACCTTGGCTGGCCAGACGGGCATCCAAGATTACTAGTGCACGTAAAATAGATTCCATGAAAGCGAATCAGCAGCAGAGAGGTCAAGGAGAGCGTTGCACAGAATTATATATGAAAAACAAAACGGATGCAAAAACTCTAAGTACTTTGTATCGTCCAGCTTGCATCATTTTGCCGTGTTATTCTCTCTATATACATCTCGTATGGTCGTGTCATGGTCGTGATATGTCCAAATTCACAAAATTTGTAAAGTCTTCCGGATACTGCAACTCCTTCTCCAGCCGCATTGAATGATCAAAGAGTGCTAAAGACAAACAGATTGTTTGTCGCTGCAATAGCGATGGAATTCTCCCGCGGATGCCAGCTGGAGTGCAAGATCTTCTTGGCAAAGTCCATCTTGTCTGCATCGAGGACGGGAATGCCACTCTTCGGTGCCGGACTGACTCCACGGCCGGGCTTCAACTTCCTGTCGTTACCCTTCTTCGCCTTGAAGGCACTCTTGTCAGCTTGTAATAGGACGGCATTATCGTTCGATTCATCCTTGGGTTCCGTAGGGTATATCATGAAATTGTTATTGTAACTTCCAGAAAGTACATTCTTGCCATCACCACTAAAAGTGCATTCGAATTTGTCAAAGATGCAATCGTTCTCATAAAGATCACATAATTTGTTCTTCAAAGCATCATGCATGTTTATCGTCTTGACCGGTTTCTTCTCCATATTGACGTCCCAGATCTTGAGAGTGAGGTAATCTCTGGAGAGAATGTATCGCCCATCCCGGGAGAAGCGGACGTCGGATATCGAGGAGATTATCTCAGAGAAGAAGGACTTGTTGACGAGATCCTCTTCTTCCTCAAACACTGTCAGACAAAAGTTAGCATCATGGTTGCAATTCGTTCCAGGGCAATGTCCTCACGTTTTGCATGCTGGTCGCAAAGTGCGGATTCTCGCATGTCGGCCAGTTTGATGGTCCCCTTGCTGCTACTATACATAAACTGATTACAGTGTGTAGGGTGAAACTCGGCAGCTGTGATGACCTCTGTCAACTCCTCCATGTTGACGGGCTTGATGTCGACGATATTGAACGACTGATCTTGAATACCAAGATTCCAGAGGTTGATCCGCAAATCATCGGCACTCACGTACGTCTCCCCGTCCGAATTCACGCTGATGGAATTGATGTGGTACTGATGGGCGTTGGCATACGTACGCCTCGGTACGGAGGCGATGATCGTATCGTGGTGACTCATTCGGGGCAGGCGAAGGGCATCCGGGCTGAATATTTGTTGCTGTCCTCGGTGGCCGTCGCTCAGGTTGTTTTCTGCAACGACTTTGAGCGATTTCTCAAAGACCTTCCAGAGCTTGATTGTCTTGTCTACCCGATGAGTGAAACAGCACAGCAAAACAAGAGAACAGAGGTCTTACCATTCGTACTCAGGAGGAAGTGTGCAGAGTTCTGACGACGACACCACTTGATCTTGTTGATCTTTTCCTCGATCTCGAGTGACTTGAGGTAGTCGAATTCAGGTTCATGTGACTGAAATTCAGTGTAGAATTTGTATTCGCATCCCTTCTTCTACACAAGGAATCAGACATATTGTGCTCGATCGAGGCAGGGGCCCTTACGGAATGATTTCGCTCAAAGAGCACTACACGGCCGCCTTTGTCCCCGGAAGCAAGGTAATCTCCCGTCTGATCGAATTCGACTGTGCTAATGATATCGGCTACACAAGTCAGCAGATTTCCAGAGATCGTGTGGTTCGCAGAGCATACCTTCCGTTATATCCTCGATATCGCCCTTGTCGCCAAAGCATCTGTCAGCGGTTAGACCTGACGACAAAACTCGCACTCATTCAAAACTCACTGCGCGAACTTCCAGTTGTTCTGGCTGTCGTCCGTCATGCCAGTCTTCTTCTGTTGTCTCTACCAGCCGTATGGGATATGCCTTTCTGAGAACGACCGTTAACTCTTGTCCGGTGGAGAATGAGATGACAGTCGTGGTGTGGGCAAGGCTCAGCAGCAGTAACGTGAGCAGCGGTCAGCCTCTCCTTCCCGCACGCCGTTTCAGTCACTCCCTCCCTGCTGCCCTCACTCCTTCCGTCAGACAGTCAGACAGTCAGGTTCTGGCACTTGCAGCAGGACTCACTCTCACTCGCTGCGATCCCAGTCCAGCCAAAGCCGGCGAGCGATCCTTCCGCGGGCAAGCCGCCAAGCACGAAGCAACTCCTCGACTGATTCACTCTTGCTTCTCCACACACACATACACACACACACAACTCATGAGATGCTCAATTGGTCTTCCATGGATACATATACCCGTCTCCTACCTGACTGCTACTCCTCTCGTATCGATGCATGCTTTGTCCTACTAGTCTTGATAGTGTGCCATGGTGATTGCTGACCACATCTATCCAGTGGTCGCCCGGTAGCATGCGTGTGCACTAAACCGGTGATAAGCAGTACTTTCTCGTGGCACCCCTGATGGACACCCTGGCCACGAGAGCTGCCCGGGCAAGGAAGGAGCGAGACTACAGCGAGGCAGAGAAGCTATATACAAAGGTACCTTCTATGTGCTTGATCTTTCTCACACGGCTGCTCATCGGATTTACTAGCTGATCAACATCTCATTGGCACATCCAGAGATTGCATTTTTCGATGCAAGAGCCGCCTGCTATGAAGAGTTGGATCGTCTCGAGGATGCTTTAAGAGATGGCAAGAGAATGTTGCAGCTTGGCCCTCGAGATGCAAGAGTGCGTGCTCCGCGACATGCTGGAGGACCTGTTGACAGATCAAGGGATATCTTCGAGCCGGCAAGGTGTATCAGCTGCAAGGTAAGGATGCTTCAGCTCTCAAGTGTTATGAGAGAGGTTGCACCTCAGTTGCAGCCAACGACAAGCTGTTCCCTGTGAGCACACGCACAATTCATATCACAAGATCACTACTCAACAGACTAGATTCTCAGGAAGCTGAAAACATCTTTAGAGAAGCGCCTCATCACCAAGACACCTCGGAAAGATCCCTTCTCAGTCCTCCCATTGGAGATTATCTGGGAGATCTTGGCACACATGTCCTTCGTTCAGCGGTTGACCCTATTGGCCGTTTCCAAACATTGGAATCAGATCTTGTCAAGCAATCCTCGATTTTTCGCCCACCTAGACTTGATAACTCATGCCAGAAGGAAACCCAAGGCCTCAAGCGTCGAGTCGTATATCAAGAGAAGCAAAGGTCAATTGATCCTTCTGTCTACCAATGTTTCTCTCAAGGCTGACAGTCTTCGATATCACTGCACCTTCTGCCGTGGCCTGACCACGCTCCAGATACCGCTCATCAGGGATCTGACAACAATCTTGCCCCGAGCAAGAAATCTCCGATTTGTGAGCATCGCTGATAGCGATTCGCTTGTGCCGAATCTGTCCCTTGATGAGACCTTGAATCTGCTTCATGCTCTGAAGTCTGTAAGATCTTACTCTGCCAGAATATCTTCGTCGCGCACCAACTCCGAGCAAGACAGGACCCCTACCACACCAGAGTCTAACCTAGACACCCTGAAGACCTTGGCTCTGCGGACGGACGTCTCGATCAGAACTGAGGACATCTTCAGACACAACACACGACCGCTCCTATGTAATCTCAATGAGCTCAGGCTTGAATTCTTGACAGAAAGTGCGGTCCTGGTCACAAGTAGCGAAATCGCCTGGCCAGAGGGCTTGAGTACACTTCAGGCTAAGTTTGATCCAAAGAATCTGCAAGATCTGCCAGGCTTCCCATCTAGTTTGAGTTTTCTCGATCTCGATTGTCAAGGACAAAGGTGGTCACAGATCCCTGCCACACTGAAACAGTTGAGTCTGACTCGCTATGCTGGAGGCATAGACCTTACACAGTGGCGATGCGTTGCGGAGAACATCGAGGTACTTCGATTATCAGCAGCTAGGATTGACAGTGCCGCTCTGCAGGAGCTATTATCGGAATGTCGAAGTCTTCGCGTTGTCGAGCTAACCTCGCATACAGGCGACAGTATCACTGATGAGCACTTGAAAATCATCTCTGACCAAAACGTGTCACTACAAGTCCTGATACTTACGCGGCAGCGCAGCTTCAGCGGCTCGGCGCTGGTCAATAGTACAAAAAAATTGTCCAAATTGCAAATGTTAGGTGTAGATGAGTGTGATCAGATAGACAAGGATGTCGTTAGGTGGATTCGCTCCAAGGGAGTCCTTGTCCGTCACAATCTTTCTGGTAGAGCATAGGCGTATACAGGATTGGATGCTTCAGCTAGTGAAACTATAATGTTCCAAATTTTATGTATGACCTCGTCACTCATGACTTGTCACTTGGAGCTTGAACTTCATAGAACTCTCCTCCAATGCCGTCCTTGGCTGTCTCAATTCTCGTGATGCTCCAGGGCAATTCAGCACTCTTCCAGAAGCAGGAACTCTCAGTGTCATCTAAGCCCAGCCAATTCGCAGTGGGGAAATCGATCTTGCGGTCAAACGGCCCCTGCCACTCGGTGCTCGAAACTGATCGGCTTTCCAGCCGAATCTCATCTCATGCTTTGCTTCTTCTCCACGTTTGTTCTCCATCCTCCGCCTCTACGACTGCCCCTCACCCGTGGGGATCTCTAGGAAGACATCATATTTCGCCTCTTTGCTGCTAGACCGTCTCTCATCGGTAGACGGAACGAAATCATGGCTAACAGACTCAGACAGATCGCTTCGCACATTACAGGCTCGGCAGACGATGTGGTCATCACTCGGGCCATTCGGACTCCACTCGGCAAAGGATTCAAGGGTTCTTTCAAGGACACTCCGGTCGACATGCTTACGCTTGCCGTCATGAAGGACTTTGTCGCGAATGCTGGAATTGACCCCTCTTTGGTTGAGGATATCTGTGTGGGTAATGTCTTGGGTGGAAGTAGCAACACCTATGCGAGTCGAGCTGCGGCTCTGGCTGCTGGGTTTCCCTCGACCACCTCGGTCCACACGGTGAATCGTTGGTGTTCCTCGGGCTTGTTGTCGACCCAGATCATTGCGAATGCCATCCGAGCTGGGGAGATTGAGGTTGGACTCGCCATTGGTTGTGAGAGCATGTCTCAGAATCCGGATCGACAGGCAGCCGTCATCAGTCCCGAGATTCTCGAGAACAAACAGGCCAAGGACTGTACCATGCCGATGGGTTGGACGTCTGAGAATGTCGCACAACGTTTCAATGTCTCGCGACAGGATCAGGACGCCTTTGCTGCCACATCCTTCCAAAAGGCTGAGGCTGCGCAGAAGGCTGGCTATTTCGACAAGGAAATCATTCCCGTCACGACTACAATCAAGGACAAGGACGGCAGCTCAAAGTCCATCACGGTCACAAAGGATGATGGCGTACGTTGGGGCACGACAGCTGAGTCACTGGCAAAGCTCAAACCAGCGTTCGGGCAATGGGGCAATGGGGCCACGACCGGGGGCAATGCATCACAAATTACAGATGGTGCCGCTGGAGTCTTGCTCATGAAACGCTCCAAGGCACTCGAACTGAATGTCCCAATCCTCGCTCGATTCGTGGCAGCCGTGACTGTCGGTTGTGATCCGGACATTATGGGAATAGGTCCCGCGCTCTCAGTGCCAAAGGTTCTCAAAGTTGCCGGGTTGACGGTGGACGATGTCGACATTTTTGAGCTCAACGAAGCTGTAAGACAAAATTCACCCAGAAGTAGTATACCTTCTAACAAGATGGGCAGTTTGCAAGTCAGGCACTCTACAGTTGTCGAGTCTTGGGTCTTCCCATGGAAAAGGTCAATCCAAAAGGTGGCGCCATCGCCCTCGGTCATCGTAAGTTTGAATGACGATTCTACACCACACCATTCGGCTTGGATCGAGATTTTTAATGACATGATTTAGCACTGGGATGTACAGGAGCGCGTCAGATTGCCACTGGAGTGGCCGAACTCCATCGAACCGGGAAACGAGTCTTGTGTACCTCCATGTGCGTCGGCACCGGCATGGGTAAGTCTGTCTCTGCCTCCACCGTACAGACGAGGGGGACTTGAAAGCACAGAACCACGGAGACGTGGCATGCTCAGTCCTCTGGTCGTCCTGGAGGCTGTCTTGTAATTCCAGCTGACTTGTCAATTCTAGGCATGGCATCTATCATCATTCGAGAATAGCTTGTTTGCTTAGATCTCGACCGGAATCGACCGCGGTAACGGTGTATAGTCATTCATAAAACACAAGTACTGATTATCCCTTCGTTTCTGCATTAGTACTGATTGTCCCTTTGTTTCTGCAATTTCCCAATGATATGGAGTTACTGCCCTTTCTGGTTCTGTTGAGAGTGATTTTTTTCTGTTTTGCATCCAAATGACCAGTGACTGACCCATTCTCTTTCCAGTCTTGCCGCTTGTCCTCTTGTGCTTAAGAGTCCGGCACTAGGTTTCGGAAATGACGATGTTTTGGGTCAGAGTTATTTCGACACGACGGGATGTCCTGAAGGAGTCAAAAGGACGGCGAAGAGATGACGAGTCACCATGAGAGTTTTTGGTTTAAAATGCATTTGCCCATTGGTCCTCTGAGACGTATGGACGATCGATGGGAGTTTTTGGAAATTTCAAAAGACCCAAGCAAATCACCATCACGATCAAGCATTTCAAGGCACAAGCAATCACCATCACCATCAAAAAAACAGGTAGCTAAACAGGAAGATGAATAATATTGAGGAAAATTCCTGAATTGTTACATCCGAGACAATTAGACGATTTTATATCTGGAAGAGTGTGTAATGCTCGAGCATGGGCGAGACTGACAGGGAAGGACTCAGACAGCCACGAGCGGTACCGGGCTCGGCAACACAGAGAGGTCATGGTGAGCAAGCTGGCCGGCGCTGACGAGTGGCACGGCGGGACTCTGTGCGAGTTCGGGACTCCCTTCACTCGGCAGATTGCGGTACCTCTTTCGACGCGAGATCTTCTCCTTTCGCATGGTCACCGGTCGTGCCTTTCCGTGGAGCTTGAAGTAGAGTCCACAGGCGTTGCAGATGACAGCGCCGTGCTCGTCCTTGCGCCAGAGGGACGTCTTTGTCGCCTCGCAGTTTGTGCAACTGATGTTCTCATCCTCCTTCTTCGTCAACTGGGATCGGCTCCGTGGGACCAGTGGACGCATCGTCTTGTACTGCTTGAGATAGAGGCCACAGGCGTTGCACAGGGAGTGCCTCTTGTCCGGTGTTCGTCGCCAGAGCGGTGTCTTGGTCACGTTGCAATTGTGACAGACCGTGACGGGAGTGTCCGACTCGTCGCTATGACCAGAGAGAGGGGTCAGAGCCGTACTGCCATCATATGCCGCACAGGGAGCAAACGGGACCTCTCGATGCTCGTGCTGATAGTCCGGACATCCACCACCACCACCAATGATGGTCGAGATCGAGTGAAAGGTCGAGGTATTGAAGTGCACCAACCTCGGAGTCGCACATTCGCCCGACTTGAGCGCGGGCAACTTTTCATCGATGAGTGTGGCGCATGCCTCCTCCCAGTCAAACATCTGGTTCACATCGTCGTATTCTTTGATATTGAAGAAGGAGTTGTCGGCGATACTCGCCAGATCGAAATTCGAGAGCGGCTCAAGCATGGAGTCCGGCGAGCTGAAAGCCGACCTGCTCGAGGACGAGGCATTCTCGAGATCGAGCAGGGATCTGCCATTGAGACCGGCGAGGTTTTGCAGATCGAGCTGCAGCATGGGATTGTCCATCCTTGGTCTCGCAGATGTCGTACCGGTAGCAGTACTAGTAGTACTAGTAGTAGTAGTAGTAGTAGTAGTAGTGAATTGTTGCGTAAAGTCTTGGGCGCTTTCTGGATCAATCGACATCATTGCCGACGTGTCCGGTACCTGTTCCTAGAGTAGGGGTCAGCATGACTCAACTTCCAGACGAGCATCTCAATCTGTCGCCCGTGAGCGCCAGGGATGCGAGAGTGGCCGTACCATAGAAAAATGCCATTTGTATTTATCCTGCTCAAAGTACTCTGGGTTCACACGCTCAAGCAGACATTCCTGATGGACCTCTGCGTCCTTGGACTGGGGATTGAGTGGGTGAAGGGAGACTGAAGGAGTCTTATCAGGAGGAATTTTGCGCTTGACTCGATGCCGCTTCTTGCCCTTCGAAGAGCTCCCGCGTGACTCCACGTGACTGGAACCCGCGGCTCTGGCTCCGGCGTTTTGGCGGAACTCGAGTTTGCTGCTGCCGCTGCTCCGGTGGAAGGGGAGGAGTGAGCAGTCTGGTGGGTCTTCTGCCTCTCCACCGGCGTGCCCCTGCTCGTGAAAGTGCCAGGTGCTCGAGAGTGGAAAGTCCTGCTCAGTCTGGGAGGGCAGAGTGGGCCCGCATATCAGGTCACAGCGCACGTCGTGTAGGTCTTCGATGTCAAATTCTAGTCATTGCGTCAGTAAGAGGAGGTCTGGTATCGGGCATGGGCTCACGCGTTGCACACGAGTGGTCCTCTGCTCTCTCCCTCGTTGCTGCAAAAGCGGCCGCATTCTTCTTCTGCCGCCGTGATGTATCCCTTTTGTACTTCTTCCGCGGTACTTGGTATGAATCGAAGAGAGCTTCTTGATTCGAGAGATCCATGCTATAGCGAGATGTTAACCCCGGCCCTTCAGTCTCGAGTCATGCGAGCTGCTCGGTGGCCAGATCCCCAATGCTCCACTAGAGTAGAACACACAACACACCAGCTGGGCTCAGAAAAGAAAGCTTCGGGTCTGATAAGATTGTGTCGGCACGTCCCTTTGATTTTCCAAACCCAGGCACGGGGCTAGGGTTAATTGACGGAGTGGCTGAGTGAAATAAAACTCCGCTCTTTGCCTCAAGAGGCTCAGTCTCTTGATGGATGTCACTGGTGTTCGTCTGTGTTGAAGGACACTTGAACAATGTTGAAGACCCGGAGACTAGTCACATGGGAGGGTCCCAACGAGATCGCATCGGAAGCAGGAATTGGGGCACAGCTAACGGGGTCATAGACAGACAACGTTGGCACGGACAAGATCCGGCCAGGGCAGAATTCGAATGCGCTTCTGTGGTTCCCAGGTCTTCCATATACTCTGAATCTCTCTACCTCATGCACATTATGGTAGAAGGGCCCTTTGATGAATTTGCAATTTTCATGGGCAAGAGGGCATTTTCTTGGCTTGAAGCACTTTCTCCACAAGAGAAGTCTATTCACACCTGCATAGTGGAACATTCTGATAGGTATTCTGATCCATGACCACTTGGTAGCTTCTTCTCCTGTGCGTTTCCAAGCTAGATTGGTGTTCCTCATGTGATTGTCTTGGCCAAAACACCTTGGAAAATTGCCCTATCAAGGAGTGCAAATACATTCATTTTGTCCTGAGCCCGAAGCCACAGAATCTAGATCGAAGGGCGAGGTCGTTCGAGTCGTTGGAAAGTTTGAAAGCCGACTCGATGCTTGGCTCCCTCATTCGATGACCGAATTGAATCTGCTGCAGGTTCGCCAAGAGATGTCAAGCGTCTTGCGAGGCTCTAGCAAATCGCATTGAGACATACGATAGTGCGCTCTGGCCGACATCAGACTGCTCCTTCCTGTTGGAATACGGCCTGCCTAGCCCAGTTCTCCGGACCTCGGGTTGAAAACTCTCCTTTCGATAATGCCGCAGGCGGCACCTCCTCGAGGCGATCTCCCACACTTTCCCTCTGCTCAGCAGTATGCGGGGATGAATGAGGTGAATGTCTCTGCTGTGTCTGGGGGAAGAGGCAATGCGCGATCTGCCTCCGGCTCGAGTTCGGTTCGGCAGTATCAACAGGTACAGCACGGTTCGAATGGCATCCAGGGGGATCCTCGTTATGGTGCAGTAGCCGCAGGTCGGGGACCACCACCACAGCAAGCACAGCAACAGCAACAGCAGCGACAGCAGCAACCACATCGGCAACAGCAACAGCAGCAGCAGCAGCAGGTTCTCGGGAGCACGAGGATTCCCAGTCATCATAATCAACCACCACCACGTCCCATGGAGCGTAGGACGACTCCACAGCAGGCACGTCTCGCGAACGACGCCCGCCCGAGGACACCGCCTGTTGAAGAGATGAGGAGAGTGAGCCTTGGTTCGCAGCAGTCTGGTGGTCAACAAGCACGACGACCAGTTCTGGGTGTTCAGTCAATCGGTGGGCATGGTCAAGCTCAAGGAAATGCCAATTTCGTTGGACAAGCCTTTGGTGTCATGCCTGGAGCACAAAATGCCGCAGAATCTTATGATCCTGTGCTATGGAGAATCTTCTGCCAGGTCGACAGTGATGGTTCCGGTGCCATCACCCCTTCGGAGCTTGGGCAAGCCCTCGTCAATGGCGACTTTACGACCTTTCATACCGACACCATCCTGCTCATGATCAGACTCTTTGATGAAGATCGCAACGGGACCATCTCCTTCCATGAATTCGAGAAGCTCTGGAAATATCTGCTCGAATTCAAAGCCATCTTTCAGAAATTCGATCGAGACTTCTCTGGATACATCAGTTTCCCGGAATTCAGCGACGCCCTCTCAGCATTCGGGTATAGACTCAGCACGAGCTTTGCTCAGTTCCTATTCCGCGCCCATGATGTCCATAGGACAAAGGAGATGTCCTTTGATCTCTTTGTACAGAGTTGCGTCACGTTACGCATGTACACGGAAGTCTTCAAGAAATTCGACGACGATCAGGATGGCGTGATTACAATCAATTTTGAGGACTTTCTCAAAGTCCTGATTCGTAACAGGTGAGAGGCTGAATCGTGCCAATTCTTGCTGCTCTTTTCTTTCGGAAGCTCCATTGTAACATGCGATGGGCCGCCTGAAGCTGGTCCATCATCTCAGGGACACTCTTTGTATCACAGAGTATCTCTGAATCTTTCCTGATGCCGACACCGTCATTGGGCTCACCTCACGATGTGTCATCGCTCGATGGAAGATGCTGCTCATATCTACGCGGACTGTTGATTTCATCCGATACTTTGAGCTTGAGTAGACCATGTAACATAACACACACACACATCATTCGCCACGATTGTTCACCTTCCTGCAAGTGTGGCTGAGAACTTGCGGCGCATTCGCGCGGAATTCTGCCTTTCGTTGCAGACTCTCGTGTGGTTCTCCTTTCCTGCCTACCAAGCGTCTCCAACATTTGCTTGTTTGCTGCAGAGTGACGCTCTCGATGATCGGGTCATGTATCAGCTAGACCGTCTCTCGTGACGTTAGAGACCACTTTCTGTGTGTGAAACCTCAAAGGATCTGACTTTGTTGGCTCTCGTCTCTGGGCAAGATCTTGTTTTTTTCGAAGAAATCAGAGTAGCACACGGAGAGCTGTCGAGCCTGATCCAGTGGAGAATAGACAGAGCGACCCACATCTCCCAATAAATCTCCTTGGATCAGCTAGTGAGCATCAGGGGGACAATCACATCATGCTCGACCGTAAGCGTCGACATGACGATTCTCAAAAACCACGAGAAGTACCGAAACTCCAGACGATCGATCCAGGCAACCGCTTCACCGCCGTCCCCAAGACGAAGCGACTCCGGAAATCCTTCAAATCTATGGAACCGACGACGACGACCACCACCACCACCACCACCACGAGACCGATGGTGTCTGTGGTCGCAGACTGTGAGGACGATTGTCTGTTGGCGGAAATACCGAAGCATGGGGCGCCGAGTACATGTCACGTCTGCCAACGACAGAACCATCAAAAGATTCGAGCTGCGGCGGTGAATCTGAAGTGTCGATTGTGTCGAGAGACCACCTGCCATGTCTGCATGCGCGAATGTACGTTTTGTGAGCGGTTCATCTGTTCGAAATGTTGTCTCGATTTGGAAGAGGTCGTTTGTCATGATTGTCAAGGGCATGAGGATGTCGCACAAAGTCCTCAATGAAGATGTCAAAACTTGGCGAAAAGGAACGTCATTCATGGAGTTGAAAGGGAAGAGAAAGACTGGGGGGGGGGACTGATGATGTATATAATAGTTGGGCATGTTGATACATATAACATAGGCATGATCTGCATAGGCGAACAGGCATTCATATACTCATATCGCAGAATTTCAAGCATGGGGTGAGTGTTCCAAGTTTTGGTTGTCACAATACGACTGCATTGGCCAGATCTAGTGATTGGTGGATAGACTATGATCTTTTCTGTTGATGTCTAGCATGAAGCCGTATGGAGTATCTGACGTATTATTGGCCAGTCAGAAGCACAATAAATTCTCAGTCACCAGAGGAAGGGGAAAGGTTCTCAGGTAGATGGGTGACGAGAGCGACGAAAGCCTGCTCGTCAAGGACGATACCGGGAAAGTCTGCTTTCGAGATACTCCTTCCGGACACCTGTCCCGGAAATACGTCCGCTCGAGGGACGTGAGTGAAGACTGGTAGTGTCATCGTCTCCCCGTCAGAGGCGACGATCGGGGCATAATTCGGCGGTGCTGCAAGGTACGATCCTGCGTCGTTGAGCATGTGGGAGCGATCAGAGGCAAATCGATCGCGGTAGACCTCAGAGTCAAGGACCCGGTAGAGTCGTTGGAATCTAGACTGTAACAGGTGTCCCTCTTGTACTCTGAGGACTTGCGTCAGGTAATGTGAGACGGGACACGGATAAGGAACGTCCGAATCGTAGTCCCAGATCATGTCGCCCTGGACGAGGATGACATGGTAGTCCCACACGACGAGACCCTCCGGATTCGACACGTCGATCTTGCTCTTGTTTCTGAAGAATGGCACGCTTCGAGTGTCGTTCGAGATGAAGACAACGAGGGAAGAGTTCAGGTGTCTTGCCAGATGATGGATGTTTTCCTCGCAGTAAGATGGAGTGTACACATGCTCGCCATTGATTCTCTCTTCTCCATCTATCGTATGCGCCATCTACTGAGATGCACAAGCTGCCACTCAGGGGCCATGACGACAATCTTTGCAACACATCTCCCTATAAGCACAGTATATATCGGAGCGCTTGATTTTTGTATGATGGAAATGTCAACTGGACAAAAGAGCTCCACAGGCAGCAGCGCGGCCTCCGCAAAATCTCTGGGTGGTTGCCAAAGACAAAGGATGAGCGATCCCTAGATGCTTACGCATAGACATTCTTTTCGTGAAATCTAGAGGTTTGACTCTTCTGTCAAATGCTGCGCATCAGTCTCTCATAGGGCGTCGGTCAGTTGGATTTCTTCCGGATGTCAATTGAGCCATGATACGGTTTCGACGCCGTCTCTCACCGGTGCTGATACTATCCCTGTTGACTGGTCTACTGCTCCTACGATACGTGGCCCTTTTCTTCACTCCATTTCTCGCCGTACAACTCTATCACTTTCGATGGCATCATCACAATTGGTTGTACTCGTGCGGACTCGTCGGCTTGTTGACAAAACATCCACTTGTACAGATTGTGGATGAAAGCAGTGTCGATATCGTGTTTGAGCTCCAAGGCTTTCCGGACAAGATACAGGCGGCCTCTGAAATGATGGGTGCGAGATCCGTCAGGCTCTACTACTCGATCGACAGTGGGGATCGGAAGTTGGTTGTGCCGGACATGAATCACGACGAATCTGAAATCTTTGTCTACCGTGCTAGACTGTTTGATTCTGCCATAAAGGGTCATACCATCCATTATGAGATTGAAGTCGGATCATGGCAGTCGCCTTCCTATAGCTGTTCCTTGTTCGTGGAAGATGGTCCGGCCCAAACTGTCAACTTTGGCGTACTCGGAGACAACCAGTTCGCCGCGGTGCGATTCTCGAAAGTCTTGGAGAAGATGACCCACGTTGCAGGCCACCTGGACTCCATGATTCATGTAGGGGATGCAGTGCAGGACGCTGCCTCTGCTCGATCATGGAGCACTGATTTCTGGGACCCAATCTCTCATCACCGCCTGAACAGGATTCCATGGATGATGCTTCGCGGCAACCACGATTCTCCCTCAGTCTACACGTTTCATGCTCACGGTGGAACAGGATACTCTGCTTTCCACCTCGCCAAGACGGACACTTACTTTGTCATCCTCGATTCCAATGTGGACTCTGAGCTCCAGGATCGATTTCTCGAACAGACACTAAAGACAGAGAAGGCTCAATCCGCCTCCCGTAGAATAGTACTCGTCCACATCCCGCCCTTTGTCGAGTACTGGGACCCGATTCCCTGGCTAGCAGGGGAGAAACTCTGGGGCTCCTTTGTCAGGACTAAATGGGTCCCCATCTTCCAAGCTCAAAATGTCGATCTCGTCCTCTCTGGCCATCAACACAATTACCAACGTGGGAGCAAGAACGGGGTGACCTATGTCATCACAGGTGGTGCCGGTGGCACACTAGACCATGAACAGGTGGAAGATTACGGGCTGAAGGATCAAGTCACCCTCGTCAAACATCATTTTGGGCTCCTGACGATCGACAGGCAGAATGGCATTCACTGGCGAGCGTATCAGGACGATGGCACACTCATCGACAATATCCACATCTAGTCGTCTTCTGCATGATGGGCGTTTTTTGCAAAAGATGGATAGGTAGATTGTGCTATGAATCTGGATTCTACCTCTTGCATTTTGATTTTTCATTTCATCCCTTCCGTGCATGAAATATGAGGGGCAGGGGGACACTAAATCTTGGAAGACTGCTGGGAGGTCGGCTGATCGACTCCGCGGTTGATTTGAACCTGGCAGTCTTCACCACCAGAGACGATCCCGACATCACCCCAGGTGACAGCCATGACTTTATTGGACCCCGTCGTTTGATTTTTTGGAGCAGTGTTGCGTTTGATGGTATACAATGACTTGTCGTTTCTCAGGTCCCAGACTCTGACGTCTCCATCAAAGGAGGCCGAGGCAAAGAGGAATTCCTGATGCGGCGCCCGAGTGAGACTGGAGATGAAGGAGGAGTGGCCAGAGAGGGTGGATCGGGTGAGGCTGGAGCTTCGGAGGTCGTGGACCTGGATGGACCGTTGGCCACCGGAGAGGACGGCGTTCAGGGACCCGAGGGGCAGCAGGGAGAACAGAGCACTCGGGGTCTTGATGGTCGAGAGTGGGAGGAGGGTGTTGAGGTCGGTCGTGATGAAGGAGTGGTCCCAGCCGGCTGAATAGACGGTCGACGGGTCGGTAGGGTTGAAGGCAACCTGACCAATCTCCCCTTGATGGATGCGATGCAGGTGTCTCGGTTTCAGGACGCCGACGCCGGATCCCCTGATGCGTTTCCGTCGATTCAAGCGTTCGCTCGTGTGCGCAGGGCCGAGGGCGTCTGTCGTCTCCCAGATGCCCAGGATGCCGTCTGCCGAGCCAGAGACGATGGTGCTGCCGAGCAGATCGCACGTCTCGACAGACGTCTTGTGGCCTCGCAGTTCAGCCCTGCAGTCCAATGATTGCTCGTCCGACGACCGCGTCCACAGTCTCAGCGTCATGTCCATCGCTGCACTGACAATCTCCGTGCCGGCAGAGACGACAGACTTGATGGCGTTCGAGTGTCCCGATCCCGTGGCCACGCAAGTCTGTGAGGCATTCCAGATGCGCAAGAGGGTATCATACGACCCAGTCACAATCTCATCCCTGGCCCCGTCGAGCGAGATGGCAGAGATCCAGTCGTCATGCGGATAGGAGGCGAGGAAGGAAGGCGGCAGGATGGAACGGATGTACTCCACCTCCAGCACACTCTCGCTGCTCAGTCCCTTTTGCGTCAGGTAGGCCTCGACACTCGTGCTCAGTAATTCTCCATTGATCAGGAAGGAAAAGGGAATCGGGGTCTCAGTCTCCAGCAGATGGTTCACGACCTCAGAGAGACCATACCGCTTCAGCGAAGTAGGCACCAGCAGCGGTCTCGCTTCGATCGCGAGAGCCTGGTCTTTTGTCGAGAATCGAATCTGCACAAGCGACGAGTCTGTCGAATCTCCATCCATCGTCGACGTCATGGGCTTCCTGACAGTGTCCAACCAGGAAATTATTTGTTGGCCTTGAACGGGCGAGATTGTGAATGGACGTAGTTATCCATCATCCATCACTACCAAAAAGCACTTTTCTGGCGACAAAATTTTGCGCCACACACAAGTGCCGTGTCCCTTCGGGTGGATTTGCCCGATCGAGTCGTCTGCCCATCTATGCACACTTTCACACACACAAAGGCCTTGTATCAAGAGTATACGTTGCTATGTCGTTATGGCTCGCCATTGATCTCGCTGGCGACACCCAGAACCTCCCGTCTGCCGACCCCTTCCCAGTCGGCAATGATCTTCTTGTAGAAATCTATGTTTGCCCTTGCAAATTGCTGCATCGTGTTCTTCATCTCAACGCCCTTCGTCTTCTCAAACACATCTACCTCACGTACGACTTCTTCGTCAAATACCTCGCTCGTGACTCTTGCCGATTCTGTTTCTCGTTGTAACTCCTCCACTTTGGTCTCTAGTTTCTTGAGCTTCTCTTGCCGAACCGCTTCATGATTCAGGCCACGAAGGTTCTCGACTTTTGTCTGGATGAAATTTGCATGTGGCAGACCAGAAGCTATCTGGTCTCGTTCCAGTGTGGTCTTGAGTTGATATTCCGTCAAAGCCTCAAAGTCTAGCTGCTTCTGATCTCTCACTTTCAGCAGAGACTTCAGAGCAGAATTGTAGGCGTTCTGATCCCTCAGACTCGTAAGGTAGGAGGCATCCGTATGATCTCGTAGTGTTCGCATGCTACTCGCAGTATTATGCATGGCTGTAGCGAATTCCTTAAACTCGTGCTCCAATTCCGGTTCTATATCTGCCAGCTTCTCAAAGTGCTGAGACATCTCAGTAAAGTCACCCTCGAGATCAGTCTCTCGACGCACGATGCGGCCGATGAGCTTTTCAATCTGACTCAGGTCGCGAGCTAGCTTCTCCGCCTTTTCCTTGACATCGGTAAACCTCTTATCTGGCTTGCCTAATTTTGTAAAGGCACCCATGAGTGTGTCCGTGAGACCATCGATCATGCCTCCACCACTGCTACCATCCATTGTCGCCCGGCGCGTATGATGTGCCGCCCGAGTATATGAGTTCCAGTCGCTTGATTCCAAGAACGTATGGAGATCTGGCGCTCTCTTTAGTTCTGGATGGAGTGCACATCTCGTGAGGAACCTATCCAGAGAGTGGCATCTTCTATTTGTGAAATCCTGGTCAAAACGACCCCCCTTGAGATAAGCCGCTGCATGTTTCTCGGGGAGCGGAGGGACGGCACAAGCTGCATATTTTTGTGTCAAGGCAGTATGTAGAAAGACAAAGTCGTTGTAACGACGACGCACCTGAAATTCTTGCTTCTGAAACGTGGGCAGGGTCGATTTGGTCCTGACGAGATACGATATATAGGAGTCTCGAGTCCCGGGGGCCTCCCTAAGAGGACTAGAGACGAAACACTGCAACTTTGTCCTCTCGTCCTCCGCAGAATCCGGCCTGTTTGCGGGATGTGCCGCAAAGTTAGGCAGATCTGCGACATCGGAGCTATACTCAGGCATGACAGTCGCCTTGGGAATCCGAGTCTCGATAACTTGCTGTTGCCCGGGACCATTAGTATCATCGTTTGTGCTGCGGTCCCAATTGACTGAGCTCATCCCCTCATCCATACCAGTTTCGAATGGTGCCCCCACACCTTTGCACGATACTCAGACAAGGAAGAAGCTTGTTTTGTGCGGGAGACTGATGCCGGTACTCTTCGATGCGCTCGACAAGACACTCTCCTGCGCTGAGAGGTCGAGAGGAAGGGAGCAGGACACCTCGACGTCGTGTCTCAGCAGCTGCAGTCTTGGTGGAGTAGCGAGCTGTGCAGAGCCACGAAGCCGGGCTGGGCGAAGAAGAAGACGAACTTTGGCGTGCGCTACACACAACTGATCACTTCGGTAATCAATTCCTCCGTGCGGTTCACTCTACGAGAAATTTGTTTCTCCTGCTTGTCATCTACAACAAAGTGCACCATCCTCTGCCTGGCCTGGCAGCAGATCTCGAAGGGGCTTCTCTCTGTCTTGCGAAAGTCTTTGAGCCATGCCCAAAGTGGTAGCTGCAAAGCAGAATAAGCCAGCGACAGAGAAGGCGAATAATGTCTTCAAATTCAACAAAGATTTCGGTCAACACATACTGAAGAACCCTCTCGTTGCGCAAGGCATTGTCGACAAGTCCGATCTCAAGCCAAGTGACACGGTTCTCGAAGTCGGCCCTGGTACTGGCAATTTGACCGTGCGTATTCTGGAGCAAGCGAAGAAAGTCATTGCAGTCGAGATGGATCCAAGAATGGCGGCCGAATTGGCGAAGCGGGTTCAGGGAAAGCCGGAGCAGAAGAGACTCGATATCATGCTTGGGGACGTCATCAAAACCGAGCTTCCTCATTTTGATGTCTGCATCAGTAACACACCGTATCAAATTTCCTCGCCCCTCGTCTTCAAATTGTTGACGCAGAAGCCTCCTCCACGGGCTGCCATTCTCATGTTTCAGAGAGAATTCGCCTTACGGCTGATTGCGAGACCTGGAGATGCCCTGTACTGTAGATTGAGTGTCAATGTTCAGATGTGGGCAAATGTCAAACACATCATGAAGGTTGGTCGCAACAATTTTCGACCTCCCCCTCAGGTCGAATCTTCCGTAGTCAAGATTGAGCCTAAAACGCCTGCACCAAATATCGATTTCGAGGAATGGGACGCTCTACTGAGACTCTGTTTCGGCCGGAAGAACAAGACTCTTGGGGCACAATTCAAACAAACGGCCACGGTTCAATTGTGCGAGCGAAATTACAAGACGTGGTGTGCGCAACATGACGAGATGGTTGATGATTCCATCAACATCAAGGAGATCATCTCTGATGTACTCGACAACACTTTCATGACTGAACAATCAGAAACCCCCACGAGTCTCTCTGATGCAAGAGCTGCCAAGCTGCATCAAACAGATTTCTTAAAGTTGCTAGCAGCTTTCAATGCAAAAGGGATTCACTTTGCCTAGACGGCTAGCATCTTTTTTTCCTTTTTATTGGAGGGTGGATGCATTCTTTTTTGTTCATTCAAGCATATAGCGTAGCGACAGGCAGATTTTTGAGCAGATTTCAGATTCCTCTATTGAAGACACTCGTCCAAACATCATTCATCCAAGCCTCTCGTGACGCTTCCATGATGCCGTTGAAGGTCGATTTTGCGACGACGAAAAGAGAAAGACGGGATGAACAGAGAAAATTGAAAAATCCACCATGCAATGCTTGACCGAATCATGCACATCATAAAAACCCATGCCTTGTCATGCCAAAAAGTTGCAGCGGAATTCAAAGTAAAAAGAAAAGAGGTGAGACACGAACCTACTTTTTCTTCTTATTCTTGGGGGAGCTAGTGCCACTGCTCGTCTTGGAGGATGCCTCCATGGCGATGAGTTCCTGAACGGCCCGCTCTCGCTGTCCTTCAGCTTCCTCTTCCTCCCTCTTTTGACGGGCTTCGGCTTCCTTCTTCTCCCTCGACGTGCGTAAATCTCGATTGATCTTGGCCCGGAGCTGGGCGCGGTCGCGGAGGTCCTTTGTCTCGTTGTATTCCTGCTTGAGCTGTTGCGCCATGGGCACAATCTTGGACAAGGTCTGTCTGGATCCGTCGTTCAGAAACATCTCGTTCGCCGTCTGGAAGATGATTTGGTTCCAGCCTTCCTGGAGTGCCTGGGCCTCGGATGCCACGTCCATCACCTCACCCTTCATCTCCTCCTCGAGCTGCAGGAACCTCGTCCAGAGATCCTCCCCAGCCCCGCCCTTTTGCATCAACGTGTTGAGCGCGTTCTTCCGGACCTGGATCGTCTGGAGTCGCTTGATGTCCTCCACCGCCCTCAGCAAGAGGGCAGACTTCAAGAGACCCGTCGGAACATCCTCTTGAGCCTGCAGGGAAAAGTAAATGTCGCGTGGCACGTTTGGTGGGAACCATGCCTCGAGTTGAGAGACCGCAGCCGGTTGTCGTCTCCGATAGAAATAGGAAAACGTGCCAAGACCCCCTATCAACACGGCGAGATAGAGGATGGGCACAAAGACAGACACCATGATATGGGAAAAGGTGTGTCGAGTCGAGTCTCACACGACAGGGCAGATGAAGGCAGAAGCTCCCAGAACGAGCTTTCGATGACGTCTCGTCCCGTCTGCAATCGTCCTTTCACCCAAAAAAATTTGGTCTAGATGACCACTCTCACCATGAAGTGTGATGAAATAGGGGACTCTTTTGATACTCAAACACATTTGGTGCGCGTTGGCGTGCGCTGGAGACATGAAACACGAGGGGAGCGAGCGATCATTCTAAGCGCTAGGGGGAGATTGATGCGTTTTTGTTTGTCCGTTATTGCTTTTTTCATTGGGAAGATCTATGCAATGATGTCTGCTCATATGGAGGCTGTACAAGTATGATACATTAGGCCGATAATTCACCTTGAAGGGACTCTCAACAAGGTCTGCCCTAAGATGTGAAGATGTGGCCCTTCCAGGATCGATCCTCTGCGAGTGGATTCCGTGTGCCGAAAGCATTCTTCAACCATTGACCCAGTCGATGGTAGACTTGCTTGTTGGCACCATGGAAGTAGATACCGTGATCTGAATCGGGAAAGACATGCATATCGTAGTTTTCGATTTCCGCCACATTGAGTCTGTCTACAAAGGCGAGCGTATTCTGAAAGTGTACATTGTCGTCCCCGGTTCCGTGCATCACCATGAATCTCGTCGCATTTCGGAAGCCATCAACATGGGTGATTGCAGTGTTTTCGTAGCCCTCGAGATTGTCCTCGATCGTTCCCATATATCTCTCGGTATAGACAGAGTCATAGAACCGCCAATCTGTCACAGGCGCAACGGCCATGCCGTATTGAAAGACGCTTGAGCCAGCCTCGAGAACTTTGAGGGTCAAGAACCCGCCAAAGGACCATCCCCAGATCGCAAAGTGCCCGGGATCAGTGTAGCTCTTCTTCTTCCAGAGCTTAGCAGCCTCAATCTGGTCGTGCGCTTCCCACCTGCCTAATTGTCCACGTACTGGCACTCGCAGCTTGCGACCCATGAAACCTGTACCACGTCCATCGACGGCGACCACCAGGTACTCAGTGGTAGGATCGGACGCTAACCATGAATGCCAGTCAACGGCAAAGCGGTGATTCACGGTTTGGCTGATGGGACCACCATAGGGTCGGAATAGAACAGGATACTTTGTCGCGCCACTGGCGTCAAAGTTTGGCGGTCTTAACTCTACAGTGTTCATCTCGTACCCGTCAATCGTGATAGTGGAGTAGACCTTCTGTGGGAGGTCAAAAAGGTCGAGTTGTTCCTGCAGCTTCGCGTTGTCTTCAAGCGTGACTGAAAAAGTCGGATCATCCACCTTGCATAGCTTCTCCCATGGTAGGCCTGGTCCAGCATAACCAAGGACATAGTAGCCTGCATTTGGTGAGAAGCTCGTGAGATAGTATCCGTCTCTGCTGTCATCTGTGACGGCACGCATCACTCCGGTCGATAGTGAAACACTGTACAAGTGTCGATCAAGTGAAGACCTCTTGGTAGCAAGGAAATAGATCAGATCTCGCTCAAGATCGATTGCTTGTGTTCCAGAGACGACCTCCCATTCTCCCGATGTCAGCATCTTTGGTGTTTTCGAGCCGACGGGAGAGAACAAGGCAAGATGCAGATAGCCAGCCGAGATGACAACATCAACATAACCATCAGAAGGTCGACCATGCGCAGGACTCGCTGGTATGTAATGCGTGTTGTGTGATACCTCGAACCAACCATCATCTATGTCGTGTACATCGAGCTGCTCGATGATCTCAGCCTGTGCATTTCTAGGTTCTGCTATGATTGTCTTTTGTATGACCGAGTCTCGATTTGTTTCCCGAATGAAGAGTTTCTCAGATCCGAACCACTTCACCTCGGTGATCAGTCTTGTTTTGTTGCCAAAATCTTCTGAAATTACAATCGGCTGTGGGTCTGCTTCGTTCTCCAAATCGTAGAAATGTAGGGACACCCTAGGATTTGAAGTACCTGGTTTTGGATATTTTAACTGTTCAATTTCGGGGTATATTTCTGGAGGAGCATCCCCATCCTCAGGTGAGATGAAGTACTCCAATGGATATTCCGTCACCGGGTGTTCATCAGTCTTGAGATATGCAAGGGATCTGCCATCTGGAGCCCACCAGGTTGCTGAATTACCTTGAAATATCTCTTCTTCATATACCCAATCGGGTATACCGTTAAAGATATTCTCGCCACCGTCTACAGTCAGTCTCTTGGGCTCTCCAAGATCATGCCTCACATACAAATCATTCTTAAGGACGTATGAGAGACTATGCCCAACAGGAGCCCATATAGCTAGACCAACGACGGCGTTGACGTTATCAGGCACAAGTAGCTTGAGGCGCTTAGTGTCTACCTCATAAACCCAATAGATCGCATAGAAGGAATACCGCCAATTAGCACGCAGATCCGTAGCGAAGAGAACGTACTCCATATCCGGTGAGATCCAGAACTTTTTATAAGGAAGCTTGATCTCGCCGTCTGGAGTGTCTACCTTCAGATCATTTTCGTCCAAGAATGTTTGCGACGAACCATTGACACTCACGAGGCTAAGTTTATTGTGTTTGTGGATCAAGTACATTCCATCCTCACCATGAGCTTGTGTCCAATCAACTCGTGTTGCCTGTGGCGCAAATCTTCCGGAACGAGCATCGTCGAAACTGATCCTACGCTTATGGGCAATCGGGGCATGAGAATGCTTCTTCCATGTCCCGCTGAAAAAGTAGAAGCTGGCTGCCATGAGCCAGACACCAAGGACAAAGCTTGCAAGTATGATGACCCAAAGTTTCGTTCTCGAGTAGCGCGACGTGCCGGCTTTCTTGCCATGCCGCTGAGATGCCGACTGAGGGGGTGAGAGCATACCATCAGCCTCTCCTGTACCGGCTTCGAGCGAATTGCGTTCATATTTCTCCGCATCCATCTGACTCTTGTATAGTCGTAAATCATCGAGGGAATCTACATCCGACATGGTCGAGACGGAGCTGTTCCCTCGTGAAGGCAGACGCTGCATATCCATAGAGTAGCGTACCGAGGGCGACAGAAGTTCCAGTGCACTCGTGATAGAACTTTGAGCCCTCCTATGTCCCTTCGCGCGTGAGACGCTCCCAGTTTTAGCTGTGTCTTCCGAGTCCTTGTCCGGCCTTGTGGGAACTTTGAAAGTGAAGGGACGGTTGGCTGAAATGTTGACTACTCTGTCCCAAGAGTGGACGACTCCTTCACAGGTACACCAACGAGACTCAGCACGCCACGCCCGCACACTGTCTTCTGGCCTTCAAGAACGGTGAACAATGTAGGTTGCAACTGAAAGCGCTCCATTGTTCAGAAACACCTATACTCACTCGACAGGTCGATGTTAGAGGCACCAGTGGAGCCGGAGACTGGCTCAAGCACGTGATAGAAAGTGCTGTCTGTTGTGAGTCGACTTTGGTTGGCAACATTCCTCACCTTCTCCTTTGAGGCCCAAGGCGCGCCGACTTGCTCGGATGGCCAATACACACGCGCAGTAAGCTGAAAATGTCCAGACCAAACATGCCATTGGTATGTGCCCACTCGCCGCCGCTCTCAAAGGAAGCCGGCGGCAGCGGACTCCAGCCAACGTGTGGCTCAACCGAGTCAGTCAATACAGAGAGAGAGTCAGGGCCGCTGCAGTCCACAGAGGGAGCAGCTCCCGGGCAGGTGGTTGCGGTTGTGGTTGATCATCTCTGATCGAGCCAAACACACACAAAGATCAACGGCGCGCGAGATCCGTCCGTCAATCCCATCTGAAGTAAGGTGGATCTTTTGAGGACATCACCAACTCACTTCTGCCATCCTCCGATCTGTCTTGATTTGTGCCGGGCTGCCTGGTTTCACAATCTCTCTATGCGCTCAGAGACATTGCATTTTCGTTGTTTCGCATAAGTTTGTGGCATGAGCGAGCCAGTCCTCTACAATGGGCCAAGGACCGAGTACTTCGATGATATTGGAGAGCTTGAAGCTCCTGCTCAGTCGACGACTGCCCGATCGTATATGCAAATGTCCCGATGGAACACGACACACAGTCGTCCAAAATTACGACATGAAACGACCCCACGGACCTTGATAATGGCAGATCAGGCATCTTCAAGACACAGTCGATTCCAGGCTCTCTTCTCCACCGCCATGTCACCTAGGATCTCGCCAAGGGAGAGTACACGTTTTATCGATCGTTTCCGCTATGTCATCTGCACCTCACAACTCTTGTCGGAGAGCGTCCTGGCTTCGAACTACCAGGAGATGCCGAGCGGAGTACAGACCACCAAGAATATCCAATTCGACGACGGGGAACAGGCAGAGTGGGACGAACGGAAAGCGGCAAAGTATTGGATGGGTAGTGGCGGATGCGTGATACTAGTATCTCTCTTGATCACTTGGGCCTTGAGAACTCCCGACCGAGGTCTCTCAGGGAAATCAAGAACGTCTGCTGCCATGGTGATGTCGATGTGTATAGCACTCTTTCTCTATGCACAATCACGAAGGGCTTATACTCGGCACCTACACATACGCGCGGTCTCATTGATACAACAACTGGCATTACATTGTCAAACTTTCGATTCCGTGACCTGTCGTACCATCAACCTCGTGCAAGAAGTTGAACTAGTCTCCAGAGGTTTCCAAATTGGCACCGCACAGTGTCCTATATCCCGGATTGAGGCCCACAGTAGTTCCCGGCGTTGCATTAGACTACGGTCTGCTCTAAGCTCAGCATTGAAATTGATCTTTGCCGCGAATGGCAGAGCTTGTACTCGACTCGAATCGGTGACAAACACGAGAGATTACAACAAATTGTCTGATGTCTATAACATTGTGGTTAACGGTGGTGACGATCTGGCCGATCTATATGACGACGGTGACAGTATTGCACATCTGAAGGCCTTGTTCCATCAGATGCACAATAAGAGACGTCAACTCCTCTGTTGTCTCCTTGCTGTACAGGCTGATGGTCGCCCTGGCAATAGCAAGACCTGGCGTGTCGTCACAACGGATTTGGCATTATTGTCCAATCTGACGGCGGGTTTGGCGAAGCAGTTGCAAGAAACTCTTGACGATGATGCACTCGTACTCGACTCAAACCAATTGACAGCGGCAAACCCAACGACTCATGTAGAAGCCCTCCAAAGACAACGCGCTCATGCTCGTGGCCTCAACACGCTCTCCCAAACACTGCGGAGGACGCAGGCAAAGATGTATATCCTCCGAGAGGAGTCCTCCCGTATCCTACAGCAGTCAGACACAGCAGACCGAGCTAAGGACGAACTTTTGCTTCAATATGATTCGCTCGGCGGTGATCTACAAGCACTTCTTGCAGATTGGCAAGATGGCAGGCAGGTTTTCGAGAAGGACCATCAGAACAGGCCTAACAAATCGACTCCGGAGGCGGCAAGCTTTCAGGAGCAGCATCATGAAGGAGATGACTTGGAGACAACTTCCCTGCTCATCAGACCCAACTCGCTTGGTTATTGGGGTCCACGAATGTCGATGCACAATATTTCCGGAGTAGACGGCTCACTCTACACACCCCTGGAAGAAGCTTTGCAAGAGGAGCTTTACGAAGGAGAAACGAGCAATGATCCTGAGCCACCATCACGAAAACTTGGAATGTCCCGGGCAGAGCGCATCGCCATCATGCGTTTGGAAAGAGAAGAGAAGCAGGCTAGATCGGAGGAACGACGTTTACAAATGGAGTCGAAAAGACATCTACAAGGTGAATTGAAAGATGTGCTCGGTAATCGAAATCGTCGACCTGGTCTCCGTCTTAGTGTGCACAACACGCGTTATATTCCGTTGGTCACCGAGTCATCAGCAGCTGAGACAATCTTATCTCCACCACTCGAGAATGGAGATAGGAAAGTGTCGACCTCGTCACAGCAATCCACCGGTACGATGAATAGTGGACTAGGCTCAAGCATCTCTTCTCATTATAATTATGGTCCTTGAACGATGCGGAGTAAATATTTGCAGAGCATGTAGCTAGCGTATGGCAGGACGATTTTGTTGGTGTTCTGGTAGTGTATGATAGCACAACGAGCATAGGCGAATCATAACATTGAATTGACGAATCCGATGTACGCTTGCAGCTGCTATCTTGTTTATAGGAAATTTACCAGAAATGCTCTATGCATAGCTCCGGGGGCGTATCGACTACCAAGAGCTCCACCACTACGGTGGCTTAAAAAAGTTGGTTGAATCTTGACAAAAAGGTTGCAGATTGCTTGGACTTGCTCTCAATTGATGTACATTTGCAATAGCCGGTGATTGCAGTTCATTTATACAAGAGCAAGCCAGCGCTAGAGTGCCTGTATGGTCAGATCCTATAATCGTTATGAACTCGATTCAGTCTTTGGTCTAGTCGCTTCTGCTCAGTCCAATGCAATCTATGTACCGGGATCATCGTCGAAAGATTCCGGTCGCGCAGTTGTGCCAGCTCTCGAACAAGTTGTCATCTGGGATGTGAAGAAGGGCGAACGCACAATGACGTGGAATGATCGGGAAAACAAAGCTGAGGTCACCTGTATGACACAATCTCATGCCGATACTGATATTTTTGCTGTCGGCTACTCAGACGGGTCTGTTCGGATATGGAGCGTACAGACCGAGGCCGCGATAGTCACCCTAAATGGTCATAGGTCTGCAGTCACGGCACTATGCTTTGATCAGTCGGGCACAAAACTAGCCAGTGGCTCGAGGGACACAAACGTCGTGTTGTGGGATGTCATCGCAGAGGTTGGTCTATCGAGACTGAAAGGTCACAGAGATCAAATTACAGACCTGACCTTCATCTCTCTGGGGTCGGAAAACGCTACCCATCTTCTTACTACCAGCAAGGATTCTTATTTGAAGCTTTGGGAACTAAGTACTTCTCATTGTGTCGAGACACAT
This sequence comes from Taphrina sp. SM11, assembly GCA_004000165.1. Taxonomy (NCBI): domain Eukaryota; kingdom Fungi; phylum Ascomycota; class Taphrinomycetes; order Taphrinales; family Taphrinaceae; genus Taphrina; species Taphrina sp. SM11. The sequence continues at coordinate 89,966 of RHDT01000320.1, read as the reverse complement.
ACCGCCCATAGAGGCGAATGTTGGTCTCTCAGTCTATCGCCTGATTCACACATTTTGACGACTGCAGGTCTCGAAGGCGAGATCAAACTCTGGACTATTGACCATACTGCAGATTTTTCGAAGAATCAGAAGGCCTTGTCACCGAAAGGAACCATTATCCGACAATCTCGAGCCCGACCCGCCAGTTTAACGTTCCACCAGAACGGGCAATACCTGGCATCGCAAAATGCCGACAAATCGATCGAAATATTCCGCTTGCGCTCATCAGATGAGATCGACAGACGTCAAAAACGGCGTGCCAAGAGATTACAATCGAAGAAATCGGACATCAAGATCGAGGACGATGTGGCGGCCGCGAAAGAGGAGGCAAATCCAATAGAAGACAACATTGTGTCGTACGTGACAATAAGATCCTCTCAGAAGGTCAGATCTATCGACTGGGGCTTCGCAGCAGAGAATATCAGAACTAATAGCTTGCAATTACTCGCTACGTGTAACAATAACTCGCTCAGCGTCTACTCAATACCTGTCTTTGAGACCTTGGAGAAGAAAACCTCTGTTCCCGAATACACAACAGCGTTTTCGCTCGAGTTACCAGGACATCAAGCCGATGTCAGAACCATGTGCCTCTCCACTGGAAATGATGTCTTGGCCACTGGGTCGGATGGATCTCTCAAGCTCTGGAATGTCAGTAGTGGGGCTTGTGTTCGGACCTTTGATTGTGGTTACGCCCTCTGTATCACCTTCATCCTGAACGACAAATTCGTGGTTGTAGGTACGAAGGAAGGCGACCTCGAACTTTTTGATGTGGCCAGTTCTACTCTGGTGGAATCCGTCAAGGCTCACGATGGCGCGTTATGGAGTCTGCAAGTTCATCCGGATGGTAGAAATCTTGTGACTGGATCAGCTGACAAGAGTGTCAAATTCTGGCGCTTCGAGACTGTCAATGTCGATATTGCAGGAACCAGACGGCAGGTACAAAAGCTGACACTCAAGCACGTACGGACGTTGAAGCTCACAGATGACGTTCTCGCTGTCAAATACTCGCCAGATTCCAAATTGCTGGCAGTGTCTCTATTAGACTCTACCATCAAGGTGTTCTTTTCAGACACCTTAAAGTTCTTCCTCTCCCTATATGGCCATAAATTGCCTGTACTGGACATGGACATATCCTCAGACAGCAAGATGCTCGCTACGTGTTCAGCCGACAAGAATGTCAAACTCTGGGGTCTCGACTTTGGAGATTGTCACAAGTCTATTTTCGCGCATAATGATTCCATCTTACAGGTCCAATTCGAAAGTGAGGGACACAATTTCTTCACCTCGAGTAGAGATAAAATGATCAAATACTGGGACGGCGACAAGTTTGAGAACATCCTGCGTCTGGATGGGCACCATGCAGAAGTATCGGCTGTGGCAATCTCAGGCGATGCTGAATTCTTAGTCTCGTCTGGACATGACAGAAGCATTCGTGTCTGGAGGCAATCGGACGATCCTGTCTTCCTGGAGGAAGAACGGGAGAAGGAGCTCGAGGAGATTTACGAGTCCCAGCTGGCCGATACCCTTCAACGGACGGACATGGACGATGGAGAGGGTGAGGAAGTGGGCCGCGCAGGTCAGGCGACGACGGAGACATTGATGGCAGGAGAGAAGATTATGGAGGCACTCGACATGGCTGAAGCGGATCGTCTCATGATGATTGAATATACAAAGGAGAAGATTCATCGACCCAACCTTACAGTTCCTCCACGAAACCCGGTGCTCATGGCGCTCGGTAATGTGTCAGCCGAGAGACATGTCCTCAATGTCTGTCAGAAGATCAAAGCAAGTCATCTCGAGGATGCACTCTTGGTCCTCCCATTCGAGAAGGTAATCATCTTTTTCGGCTTCCTCGACCTTTGGGCCAAGAAGGAGTGGGCTATGCCTTTGACGACAAAAATCTTGATCTTCCTCGTGAAGATCCATCATTCTCAAATTGTGGCGAACCACGTCATGCGTCCGATGCTTGATTCTGTTCGGACACATTTGCGGGAAGCTCTGCAGAGACAGAAGGATCTGATGGGCTTCAACCTTGCTGCCCTAAAGTACGTTCGAAGAGACTGGAATGTAAACAATCAAAAGTCCTTTGACGATGTGCCCGAAGAGACTGCCACAAAGAAGAGAGCATTTGCCACATTACTGTGACGTGTTTCATCTCCTCGAGGTGCACCGATGGAATGGCAAATGTCTGAGCTAGAGCGACGGTCAGTGGGAGGGTCGGTATATATAGCTAGACAGCAGCTTGTAAAAGTGCCCCATATTTGGAGACATGCAACCTATGAGCCCTTCTGCATTCCCAGCCGACATAGCCTGAGAGATACCAGGAAGTTTTGCCATGGATGACTTCCTCAATGCTTGTGCGGTCGTCATCCAGCGCCACAAATTTCCTGACTTTGTAGATCTGCACCATGCCATCGTTCGCGATGGATTCGTAGAGCTGCAGGTGTCGTCTCCTCGAGGTGATTTGGGAACCACGGACGACGACCCGAACGGGAACGCACCCCATATGTATCTGCTCAATCAACATGAACCGTATCCTCCTGCATGATTCCTCCTCCCCGGAAGCTTCACCTTCGTGATATGTCAGGTCATGGGACGAGAGACTGACTCGATCGGACCCTGTGATTTCAATGGCATGGGTGGAGGGCGAGAGTCTGATCAATGCCAGGAATTGCTCGTCCGTCGAGAGAGAGGCAAAGAGACGTGCACACTCTAGAGGAAGAATCACGCTTGCCTGGGACTGAAATGACATGAGCTCTAGGGCTCACCCCCCTCGTTTTCCTTTTATGAGTCAATGGATTTTTCTCTCAACAGGCGACATGAACCGAGGGCATCACTTCCCTTCCCTTCCCCAATCTGTCTAGACCATTTTTTGATAGACAAAAAGATGTCCTCTACGTGGGGGGATCGACTCTCTTTCCCGCCTGCACAAACCACTACGGAAACAGAGACTGCACGTGTTGACCAGAACACACGGGCTCGAAATGAGATCCGCAAGACCCCAAAGTCAACGTCCAGACTCATGCGTCAGTTCTCCACCAAGCAGCATACTTTCGTCAGACTCGTGGATATACCACGGCAGGCTCCGTAGAAGTAACTTTGCAATAGGGACGGAAGAGGATCGAGTCTGACCTCCGAAGGATATAACCGCACGGAGAGTAAAAGGTCAATCGACTCGCAGGCACCCATGATTGACTTGGGCCATGACAATGTGTTGCTTGCCAACATCCTCACCGACAAGTTTGCGACTCCGGCACCGATAGAGCAACTCATTTCGGAATTCGATGGGGTCGCGATCCGTGTCTCGACTCCGGACCCAAAGACGCCGACCAATCTGCAAATTTCCATGGCGATGAAGTGTTACGAGACTTTGGCAAAGTATGGTGCCGCTGAGATTATGGAGAGAGAGTATCCCGGCATGTCGGTGTCGCCCGAGGCCGGATATGACTATAGTCTCGTGGTAGATCTCGCGAAACTGCAGGAGGATCCAGAGTCGCAATCATCCTTGATCAAGAAACTCTCGTTGATCAAGCGGAACGCACTCGCCGCTCCATTCGAACGCGCCTTTGCAGAGCAGGAAAGGCTCTCTCAGGCAGACGAACAGAAGAGCGGAGAGCTCATGGTGATTCAGTATCGTGATGAAGAGGCCATCTTCATCCAAGCCTCTTCAGACCGAGTCACCGTCATCTTCTCGACAGTCTTCCGGGAGGAGACTGATCGGGTGTTTGCCAAGGTCTTCCTCCAGGAATTCTTCGATGCCAGAAGACGACCGGCGGTCCAGAACGCTCCCCAGGTCCTCTTCAGCATCCGAGACCCACCACTCGAGATCAGGGAACAAAAGGGCCTTCGACTGAATGACAACATTGGGTATGTCACCTTTGTCCTCTTTCCCCGCCACTTTAGCGGGTATCGGAAGGATGCCTGTATCTCCCACATCCAGATGTTTCGAAACACACTCCATTTCCACATCAAGGCCAGCAAAGCTTACATGCATCAACGCATGAGAGCCAGAGTACAGGAATTCCTCAAGATATTGAATCGAGCCAAGCCCGAGGTCTTGGAGAGCAGCAAAAAGACGTCCAGTGGAAAGACCTTCACCCGGCGATGAGGCATCGTGAGGAGTGAGGGAAGGAGTCAAAAGAGGCAGCCAGGGTAGCACGAGATGAGTTAGAATGACGACCACTATACAGAGATATATATCAAAAAAAATTCGGATGACATTTGCTTTTCCTGTCGCGTTGCTGCATCGTGTGTCCTCCACATTACGTGAAGCCCGAAGACTGGAGGAATGCAGGCACCTGTACCTGTGGCAACATGGATCCTGCAAGGCCTCCACCACCCTCAATCAAACTGCCAAGACTCTGACTATGGAAGTCTTCGCGACACTGTAGGTAAGGGAGCAGAAACTGACCCTTGACTTTCGACAATTCTCCTTCATGCAACAGTTTCCTCAAGACATCCGGTTTCACGACAAAGGCGTTCCCAATCTCGTGAAGGAATTTGAATCTGGTATCGAGTGTCGCAATATTCCAAGAGTGCACCGTTTCCTGGTACCGAGAGATGTCTTTCGTGAGCAATAGGCCGCCCGTGGCATTCACCGAGAATTTCTTGAAGTGGTCGAGCAGGATGTAATTCACCCGAATGCCAATGTCAGTCAAGAACCCCTCAAGATTGCTGCCACTCAGACTCGTCTTTGCCACCTCGCCGATGTGGCGGAGGAAGGTGTCTGCTTCCTTGTTTGTCTGAGTCTGCATTGTGGCAAGATTGATCTCGTCCTCTTTTGGTCTATAGTCGCGTTTCTGCTGACGTGCCAGGATGGAGGAGAACCAATTCAAGATGGAATCGATCGTCCGCTGAATCAAAGCGTTAATCTTCCCGTTGATTCTGGTCGTGTTTGTTGTCAACCTCGACATCATTTCCCGTCGAGAGGCAATGTTTGAGCCTGTCAGGGGAATCAAGACTGTGTCGATATAGGTGAAGAGCAAGCGAGAGATGGAAGTGACTTCTCGGATGCCAGACATACAAACGAGCTCAGGTTCGGCCCGAGGATCGGTGGCAATCATTTCATCTAGGGCACGATCCAACCAGATGTCCAAATAATCGTTGACGACATAGTCGAGTAGAATCGACATGAGAGATAGAGCATCGCGAGAGGCTTCCTGACCATTGCTGAGCTCGACGGCACGACCTACTGCCTCGGCATGCCACTTGAGCATCCGCTTGACATTATCTGCATTCAACTGTCCATCGGCTGGTTTCAAGACTATTTCGGGTTCTTGGTCCTTGTTCTCTCGACCTTCCCTCACACTATTCTTGCGCTCAATCCCGGCCAAGCGGAAAAGTGCACCACCAACGAGACTGTCAGATCTGCCAGCAGTCATCTTACCCGCTAATCGGTCAAAGTAGTTTGTGGTCTTTTGGTTTCTGCGGGCATTGTGGAAGCGGGTGAACTTGTACAACAGGATCGCGTAGAGTTCGCTCAGGGATTTTTTCTCCTTTTCGATATACCTGCCGCCTTCAAGATATGGGACGAAGAGATCCTCCTCGTTGTTTTCCAGCACTGTTGCTATAGCCTGTGTCTCCTCTGCTGGTGTCGAAGGCAATGCTTTGATGGCATCGACCAGAGCACCCAGAACATTATGACTATTTTGCAAAGTTCGTAGATAGGCCAGAGTCGAAGTGTTGTCAGCAAAAGATAGAACTTCCTCGAGCCTGGCTTGAATCGATTGTGCAAATATTCGTTGTAAGAACAACGACTTGACCGTCACTGGTGTAGGAAATATTTGGTTTATCACCATGAACTCATCCTTGACACATCTTCTAATATCTCGAAAGAGGGAGATTAGGCTAGGCTCCAAATCGGGAGGTTCAGCATCGGGATCAGGCAAGATACTCCAAATTTCGTCTGAACCAAGCACATCCTCTCCGATCTCGATGTTCTCCTTCCTTATGAAGAAGTCATGCTGATTCACAAAAGCTCTGTGAATGCTTGCACCGCCATTCAATTCACCGAGAATTTCGGAGCATTTTCGCATCGCCGCGAAATCTCCTTTGCTATATGCTTGATCGAAGTCCTCAAGAACATCACGCTCTACTGTTTCGGTGAACTTTTCAACAATCAAACGGGTGTCTTTTGCTTCCTTGAGATCCACATCACGACAGATTTGGAGCAGACTACGCACAAATTTTGCTTCGTCTCGAGTCATTCGATTCCGGCGAAGATCCTGTAGAACCTTATCATTCTGACGAAGTGCAAGATAGGTCGATACAACTCTCGAGGAAGCCTGTGCCCGACTTAGTTGCGAAGACAAGGCATCCAAGGTTTTCCCGATCTGTATTGCCGTAGTCCCAACACTACTGATCATGTCTTCAAGACTTTCGAAGGCTCCAACGACACTCTGCTTGATCAGCCCTTCTATCAAAATTGGATTAATTCATGTAGGACTGACCTCAAACTTCTTGTTCAATTGTCGAATCCGAGCATTGTGAGACACTTCGGCCGCCTGTACTTCCTTTGCACTTCGATCAATGTCCTCCTGTACACTTGCCTTCAAGGCATTCAATTGTTGCAGGGCCGTTTCGAAATCACGTATAAGAGGTTTGGGCTCGAACGTTTCATTTCTTTTCCCCTCCTGTATGTTCAGCTGCCGCTCACTAAGAGATTCGACAAACGAGTGAACATCAAATTTGCCTTGGAAGTTCTCTGAACGCAGGAGGTCGGCAAGTTGAGGATCGAGGGCGTATATGTGTCTGGACATGCTTGGCAGATGTCAGCCCTTTCTCAAGGGCTTTTACTCATCAAGTTTGAGCGTGCAGAGTGATGTACCGTGATGAGAGTATTGTTCTACGACTCCCACATACAGGCTTCGTACTGTAGAGGTGTGCTTCTTGGAGTAGCAAGTCGCAAATAAGCGCAGAGTACAACAGCATTTTGTGGAGCACGGCGCCAGTGACATTAAGAGCGGCGTTTCGGCGACGAGCAGTTTCACACGTCTCACAACCTGGCATGGCCTAAATCAATTCATTCAATGCAGGATGTTGCATTGTAGCAATCTCTGTTGAGTACTCTTCATACTTGGTAGCGTTCGCTCGCTCGATATCGATAAAGTGTGCATGCTTAAGAGGTCCACTATCAGCACCACAATGTCTAATCTATGCAGATGAAAGGCATCACCTACCAACCTTCACCACTCGAACTCTTCAGTATACAGGAGGATGTCTCGAGAACTATTCGCGAGTTCTTTCGATACTGCCCGTCGCGCATCAAGTAGTAGGTGGCTGGGCCCACATGCTCCTACGGCCAATCTTTCTCTACCTTCTAGTGCTTCAGCAAGGACGTCTGTAACGACAACTCGACCTGGCCTCGTCGAGATCTCCTGGACGCTCAAGTTGGTCTGTTTCTCCTGAGAGCCTGACACAATCTTCTCGATTACTTGAGTATCTCTCGTGACACCGTCCGATAGGGAACTCGCTGAAGACCTTGTACCAGTGAAAGCAATTTTGATCACCAGCTCTATCCCCGATTCGGATGCTTTGTGGTTCTCTTGGATAAGGCTCAGCTGTTGTCTGAAATAATTGTGCATCGAAGCTGTGCGAGCACTCCAAAGGACAGTCACACTCTCTACCTGATTCTTCTCTGCATGTAAAAGGGATTGCAGGACTGGAAGAATAAAGGTAATGCCAACTCCACCTCCAATCAGTAGAACGTGTGGATATTTCGAGAATCGTGTCGTCTTCAATGAGCCATATGGTCCATCAATGCTACATAGGACCTTCGGCGCGTTTGATCTGTGCAAGACGGATGTGAAACCCTTCTGTCTCTTGACAACGAACTTGATCACTCCGTCAGAAGGTATGGACGCTATCGTAAACGGATGACGCTGGTGGATGCCCATAGAAGGTATGTTGAGAAAAGCATGGGCACCAGGAACCCAGGTCGACATCGGTCCGAACTTGGGACGATTTATGGTCACTGCCACGAGATCCTCATCAACCACTTCGACGGACGCTTTTTGGAAGTATGTCAATGAGGGAGACGATGTCCATGTTCTCAGGAGTCGCAGGCCTAAATCGATTCCAATGATACATGCGGACGCCTTGACATAGATCTCGCAATCTTTTTCATGTAGCCACGAAAGGGTGAGGACAACAATCGTAAAGGTCCAATGCAGCATGTAGAAGAGTTCGTAAGCACGTCTTCGCGCCATTCCGATCGAGGTTATGGCGATCAGAAGCAATGTCACGAATCCGAAAATTCCATAGAGGTTGCTGGCCTCCGTCAATTTGTGTAGCGTCCTCGCTCTGGCGTAAGAGGTTGTATATGTAATGAGATGTGTACCAAGGAAGGCGACTACCAGTCTTCCTGTCAATCTATGCCTTCTCACGGTCAGTACAACGAAGTCAACAACATCTCAGAAGATTTACACAATGTTCAGCTTCTCATGGGACGAGCCCATCAGAAGACCAATGGGAGAGTTCTTCATTGCCAGCACGAATAACATTGGATAGCAGGCCACCCCGACATGACCGGATCTCTTCGCGATTGTCGTCAGGTCGAATTGGTGTTTGAAGGTGGTATCCGGTGTTTGGGCTATCATGGCGGCTATCAGGAAGCCAGTGGTCGCCAATCCGAAAAAGAGCAAAGGCAGATATATCCTGCACCCGATGAGAGGTATCTTGATAGAGAATAGAGCGATTCTGTTCACGATATTTCTGACATATTGATACACTGGAAATGGCTTCTTGCTCCCACGATTCAGCCGTATGCGAATTTCTTCGATGATGTACCCGAGAACGAAGAAAGCTACAACTGCTGCAAAGAAGTACTCGATGTTGTTCTCCCAGGCTATGATCTTCTCCTATACGTTCTCAGCACTGAACCCTCAACAACTCACAAGCACCTAACTGACCTTTCTCAATTTCTTGTACAGAGTGTTTTGGGCCTTGGTCAAAGCCGCCGCACTCGAAGCAGATGCCGTAGTAGCTCGTGATGTGCTATTGGTAGCTTCTGTAGCTCTCTTGACCAAAGACTCAAACGACCCGAAATTCATCACGTTTTCGAAGGAGGCTATCTGATCTAGAGGGACTCATGGAGAGCAGCCTTGCTCATATATGTATAGCTGAGGCCTGACCTCGGAGTATTCAGAGAATGAAGCTTCCACCAAAGGCGAGTTCAGCCTCTTCGTGGTTGCCGCAAAATGTCAATTTCGGCAGGGAAGAAGAAGAGGCGCGGGACGAGGGAGAACAGCTGCCGATATCTGATAACTTTTTGCGCTTTTCTCGTGTCACCTACCAGCAGGGAGGATCTGCCACATCAATCCACCTGGCAAAGGAGATCTTCTCTTCTCTTCCATCTTCCTTCGCACACGATCTAGATCTTTTTCGGAATTTTAATGGTGTCGTTACAAGACTCGAATCTCTGTCTGCATCTCTAGAGATTCACAGGCATGCGTTCAGAATTTGGACAACATGATATGGCTCTCAATCAACTGTGAATGAGATTAGCGGAGCAAGAATGACCTCGTTACGAAACTTTCATGTGTTGACGCGTCTGTATGCCTGTGAGGATCTCTCGGCGTCTATGCACATGTGTCAGGTACCGAAAGAGAGGGAGGGAGGGCACAAGTCCTCGTCGCATTTTAGCGTGTCTACCACAAGAGGCGTTTTCCAAAAGAGTCTTATCAGATGGGGAGATGGACCCGCTGTTTTCTTTCACGTTGCGAGAATGGCAAATGTGGGACAGTCGTTATATGAGATACTCTCCTCCATGAATACTGTAGGTGCTGAAGCTTAATTCTACCCATTGTCAATAGACCGTACGATATTGCTCTAGACTTGATTGTGTCACGAGCAAAGCGCTCGATCCTCTGAAGCGTCTATATCTCTCGAGTCCATGGTACCGCGTGACTGGTGATTCTTAATGCTCAGTTCGGATTCATAGTTGACCCCATGCTTCGTTCCTAAAGATCGGTCTTGTGAGAAGGAGTCCATTCAGAAAAAGTCACGGTGTTGAGGTCATCGTTTTGATATCCTTACTCACATTCAAGAATTTACCCTCGCTATTTAAAAACTCTCTAATACGTCAAATGAAAAACCTCGTTCTCAGAGAACCCTCCTGAAAAGATCGACCTGGATCGACAGCAGCATACTCTCCGCTCACGAGTCCTCGACACGTTCTTACATGACCCAATCTGATCCGAAACAGAAACCAAGAATAACCACTCGCCCTAAAAAACACATTCTCAAACTAGCAGAATAGCATTGACACAGCCGTCCTATGGGAGGTTAGCAGGCTGATTTTGAGTATCAAATGAGAGGATGGGCAGAACTCACCATTTCTGGATTATTTGTGATCTGCGCATACTTTCCCCAGACAACCTTGCCTCCACTCGTGACCATGCCGAGTTCCGAGACGTTCACTTCGATGACGGTACCTTTGGTGAGGACTCCGAGTTGTGTATACATCGGACTCTGTGGGTTCTTCTTGACTCCGAGGATGGGAAACTGCATGGTGACGTGTAATTCCGGATGTGTCACGTTTGCCTTTTTCTGACGCAGGGCCATTGGACGGATGAACCGCTCATATTTGACAGGTCGCCTGGTGAATCCGTCACCGACGAATGTGGCCTTTGTCAACATTCGTTTCCAGGCCTTTTGGTTCTTCTTTCCAGTCTTGACGACCTTGAACATCTCATCCTCTGCAATGCCTCTGACCTTGGGTAACGGAACAGAGTATTTGGCAGCCTTCTCCTTTCGCTTCTGCTTCACCATATTCGAGAGCATCTTTGCGCTCTTCTCGCCCTCACGATCGAGCAAGTACGCAGGGACAGCACCCTGAGGGGTAGCATCTGCTGCCTTTTGTTTCGTGTTGCGCTCCTCATGCTGGCGCAAGGTCTTCTTCAACTGAATCTTCTCATTCGCTCGTTTCTTGTTCAGTATCTTAGCCTTGATTCCAGTGACCTTTTGTGCATAAGCGGACTTGGAGTGTGCCTCTCGCGCAGTCTTCTTCCGCTTCCTCTCCTCATGGTCCAGACGTTTTCCATATCGTTTTTGGTGCTCCTCGATATACTCGTTCTGTGGCATTGCGCTTACTCGTTGACTTAAGGGGGAACAACTGAAGAGGTCGGGATCAAGACCTCCTAGATTGTGCGTTCCTGTGTCCCTTCCATAATAATGTGCGTCGATAAAAATTGCTAACGGTGTCGTTGGAGGAGCTCCGGTGATGAACGAGGTTGGCAGATGCTGTGGCGCATGTCGTCTCTCAGTCGCTCTGGACAACTGTTACGAGAATTGATGCCCTCTGAGTCAGATTTCTGTCTAGACGAGGCCAAGAGATCATTTTCTACAGAAGTTCTACATAATTTGCAGGGAAGAGTCCTTCCTCGCCACGGGCATTTGTCCCTCTCCACCAGCCTTCGTCAATTTGATCAATCTCCTCGATGACTTCTCCCTCGGCAAAACCAATCTCACCTTCCTCAGCCGCTTCGTAATCATAAACTGCGGTAGCACATTGACCTTTTCCGGACGGAGCTGTCACAGAGGCATGCGTTGAGTCGATCATCTCTTCGTGAACGTGAGCACTCGATGACCCCTCTTCAATCAATTCCACATAGTTACTTGGAAACAGACCACTTCGACCCTTAGGATTATGACCAGACCACCACCCATCGTCAATCATTTCAATATCGGTGACTATGAGGAGGTTAGTCGTGGTATGTGGCGTGTGAGTAAGAACTTACCTAAATCACCTTCCTCTAAGGTGAGTTCATTGTCTTCTTGTGCTTCGTAATCGTACAAAGCTCTTGCTTGTGGCGTCTGGTGCTGAGACTTTGTCTCGGCGTGAGGGCCACCTCGGGCTGCAGGCTCGGTGTCAGTGGAACCTGCACTACCTCCAATTTTCTGTGCTAATTGAGCTTTGAAGCTATTCCTATTTGTTTCGACTTCTGGTTCTGGCTCCACTCTGGGTTCCTTGACTTCGGCTGCTTCTTCGTCTTGTTCTTCTTCCACACTCTTCTGCTCTTCTTCAGCTTGATATCCTTCATGTTCTACCTGATTGTGAATTTCTGGCACCGGTACGGGTATTGCCTGGAGAGAGGCGCCCATTGGTCTGGTAGTCATGTTAGGCAGAGGCGGAGGAGGGGCCCCTTCCTGCTTCCTGGCAATGTGCATATCAGGCTCGTCTTCTTCGTCGTCGTCGATAGGCTCGGCTTTGGATTCTCTTGTGGAATCGACTGATCCGATCGAGACAGGTGCAGGTGTGGCAGAGAAAGACTTGTTAGGTGCGAGTGTAGGATTCGGAGTCTTGGTCAAGTCCGTGTTTGCAAAGCGTTCTCGCATGTCAGAGACGTGCGCAGATTCGCTCGACTGGTCGTCACTGTAGACTGTCGCCTTGACAGGGGCTTCTCGAACAGCTTCCGGGACAACTTCTCCTCTCTCCCGAGCTTTCCTCTCAGCCCATAATTGTGCCGGAGTCTTGCCGCCTTCGGAACCAAAGTTCTTGGCAAGACCACCGATTGCTTTGCTATCTCGAGGACCGCTAGTCGGGAACGCTGCTTTGGTGGCTCCTGTAGCCCCTCCAAACCTGGATGCCAACGGATTGGAACCATTTCTGGGACGCGTGGTAGAAGGAGCCGAAGCTGGGACGTCCGACTTGAAGGCACTCATTCGGTCGGCAAGAGGAATCGTCTTTGGGACTTCTGGAGCTTCGTAATTTGTACCTGTTCCCTGTTTGGCCAACGTAGGACCAGCCTTTTCACCTTGGGCCCGTAAGGCATTGATGTCTGGTTGTCCGATTGGCTGATATGTAGATTTGACAGGCTCAACGGAAGGTAGCCCAGCTGGAAAATCGCGAGACCCTGTCCTGCTGTGTTGATTCGTCTTTGGCACCTCCCACTCGTCCTTTGAGCTTTTCGCCACGGGCTTGGTGCTGAACACCGAAGGTTTCACAGACTGCACACTGGGCGGAAGTCTGGGCTCGGTTTGACTTGGTTTGCGGGAGTTATATGTGTTTGTGTGCTGACTCTTCAACTGATTTACGAGTGAATTTGTGGTAGGCTTTCGCGCCACTGTCGCTGCTGAAGATGCATTCGCAGTACTTGAGACACTGTACTTTGCACCAGATGCATCCTCAACTTTTCGCAATATGTGTTCCTCAGCAAGATCCTCCTCACTTCGTGCGGTGATCTGAACATGATAACCTGTCAATTTCGAAGCGACACTGGAGAAGTGTTGTTGAAATACCCCTTTCCTTGGAGCTCCATCTCCACACCATCCGATAAGGACAAACTTTGGCAAGTTACTGTTCGGATCCTTGACACGAAGAAAGGCATATTGAAGACGGCCATCGCTAAATTCTTCTGCGAAATCATCGAGTTCTCCGGAGCCCGTCGCCTGGACTCTCAATTCAGTCTGTCCATCATAACCATAGACTGCCCACGAGAGGGATTCGTCACCAGCAACGATCGCCTGGTAACTCTCCTGGACATCTTTACCAAGCGCTATAGCAGAACTCATGATTGAGAATGATGCCGTATAAGCCTGATTCTGACAGAGAATTGTACTACGGATCTCGTGTAGTAGTCTTCTTCGCTTGCAAGAAATCACACAGGAGGGCTTCTGCTATTTGGAGATGCTGTTGATGGTGATACTTGAGTCGACTTGCGTGGACTCTCTGATTGAGGTTAGGTGCTCCAGGACGGAGTGGCAGATGATGAGGTGGCTAGCACAATAGGGATGGCAGCTGCACGGGGCCGAACACGCACAGCCCAGCAACCAAATGCACAGCCATCCCGTCCCTCCATGTTTCTGGCCCACCAACGGTCCTTCTTACTGTACAGCAGAGGCACAAAGGAAGTTGCAAGCAGAAGAATACGGCAGATAGAGTTGACATGGCCGGCGTCATGTTCAGATAGTAGAGACCATCAGTATGGCAGATTGGTGCTTGTTGCTACAGTTCTCCAGTTTCAGTGTTGCTGATCTTTCTTTCTGTTGAATCTAGCACTCTGTCTCTTTCATTGACGACCTCAGTACTGAGTGGGGACTTCTGTTGCAATTCAATCTAAGAATAGTGCCCTTTTCTGCATTGTAATAACGACGTCTATTCGTTACCTTTCTTAAGAGCAATTTCGTGTCCTCTTGGTTTTTAGTGTCTCGGCATGCAGATAATTTGTCACAATAGGCAAGACGAATAGGATAACATGTCTCTAGGTAATTGGCCTCATTCCTTGACCTATCACGACATGGAGCCCAAATGTGAAGGTGCAGACAATTCGGTGGGGGAGATTCAGCTCAGGCAATCTAAGAAGAGCAAGATTTCGTATTCTACCTCAAAGGTTGATCAAATCGAGGTTGTATTCCTAGGCACTGTGTCAGCTCTGCCGACACCAACCAGAGCACATTCTTCTTTGGCATTACGTCTAGATGGTCAAGGTGAATATGTCCTTCAGTCATTGTATTCTATGCTCAACACATCCAGCATGGCTCTTCGATGCTGGAGAATCTGCCCAATTGCAACTCTCGAAATCCAACATAAAGTCCGGGAAGGTCGACACTATCTTCATAACACATCTGCATGGAGATCATGTCTTTGGTAAACATTGTATATGCAGTGTGAAGTTGACTGAACTATGAAGGCTTGGGGCCTTTAGTCTGTACCTTAGCACAGACTAACGTGGCGGATCAGACAGCCGCATCTAGCAACAAGTCAAATATGGAGGATGCACCCATCGTTCTCGAGATATACGGTCCACTAGGTCCTTCCTCCTTCTCAGATGAGAAAATGACAACTAATGTACGTTTAGGCACTCGGGCATATCTTCGAAATGTCCTAAAATATTCATATTCATTCAGTTCAGGTCGGTGGCGTGTGCATGAATTGCTCTTGCCGGGCGAAACCGAGCTCGACATAGGCACAAGGCATCCTTGCGAAGTGGTTGGTCGCACGATATTTTCCACTCCCGTGAACGATGTACCAACCTTCAAGGATATTCTCGTTGATGACGAGTACCGAGCAAAACATCCTCATCTTACAGTCCATGCTTCATCGATCAGGCATACCGTACCAACACTGGGTTTTGTAGTGGAAGAGAATCCGGTCTATGGATCGATTCCCAAACACTACACCGCTTTGGTGAAATCTAATCCAGGTGTACCCATGTCTGTTTTACAAGAAGTCAAAGCAGGAAAGCAGATGATTCTACCTGACGGCTCTGTCCTGAGTCCGCCAGTCAAAGTCCCAGGTAGGAAGATCTGCATTCTGGGCGATACTTGCGATCCATCGAACATGACTGCATTGGCCAGGAATTCAGATCTGGTTATACACGAGGCTACAAATGCCTACATTATAGCAGATCCCGAGACAAAGGAGACCGATTCTGTCGAAAGTGTCGAGAGAAGCACGATATCTCATGGTCATTCAACACCAAGTATGGCTGGCAGATTCGCTCAAAGCATCAACGCAAAGAGTATGATCATGAATCACTTTAGTAGTCGCTATAAAGGAGACAATGAAGAGCTGAGTATCAAGATCATGGATGAATTTCGAGCAATCGCGGCCAAGGAGTTTCATGGTCAGATTTTCACTGCCCGAGATTGGGCATCATACTCTCTGAGCCAGAAAAGTGGTATAGCCTTCAATGGCGTATACACAAAATATGCCTCATTCGATTAGCGAGATAGCTTTATACTTTGGAGGGGCACTTCAAGCTTTGCATCCTGCGGCTTGTTAGCATCATAGCACTTCCACTATATTTTTTTCCTGTAGCTCTACTTTGAATTCTTCTATCTGTAGAGAGATCATCTTTGCTCAATTTGACATTGATTAATAAATTGAGCGGAGCCGGTCTGCTGTCGATCTGATTCACATATGCATCTTTGAGCACTTCACTCTCAGCTTGGACAAGGATTCTATTATCAATGTGTATCGACAAGTCCTGATTGCATTGTTGCAAGCCAAAAGCGGCTTTATCTAAGCACATTGTCGCACAAACACGGCTCTTGTGTAGATCAAAAAATAGGAAGAAGCAGCAAAAGTATGGAGGACGCAGCATCAAGCCAAGATCTTGCGAAACATGAGGGACAAACAACCTCTGAGATTGACACTGGAGATACGGAAATGGCAGACATCAAAGTGGAAGGTTCTATTACTGACAACAATGCTCCGCAAACAGTCGAAGATCCCCCAACTTCCAGAATAGAGTTACCACCCACGGGACAGCCAGTCGATAGACAAAGTCAAGAACACATCGTCAGTAAGCACGGAGATGGTGGAGGGGAGCCGACACTAGGGGAGGTAAAGCACGAAATTTCCGAAGACAATCGTATAGGATTTAATTCCACCACAACGGCAGATCATATGTCTAGCCAACCACGAGAAGTGCCGAACGCAATTCCCAATCCTACTGCTCAAGATGGGGATGCTCCGTCCAGTAACAGTAGACCTCCTGCCCCTGCCACAACCAACCTCCCTATCGCAAAAGTTCAATCACGCAACATAAGTCGAGCAAACAGTGTGACACCGCTGACGTCAACAGAGCATGCCACTACAGGCGCCCCGACGCGTGTCTATCTGAAAGAGCAGGTGAACGACTGGCTTCTTGAGGGAATGAGGTGGCTCGCCTTTGCACGACCAGAGAATGGCTTACTTGCTCTAGCACAGTATCTCCACAGTGCTAATACCTGGCGCAAGGAGACAGGAAACGAAAAGAAAGACCCGGCAGAGTTTCAAAAGTACTGGAATCAGTTTCAAGTCTGGCGTGATAAGCAGGGCGGAAGCAAGGATGAAGCGGATTTCAAGAGATCTCTATAAAGCCCGGCGATGAGACCAGCTGGAGTCATCAGAGAGTCTGTGGAAGGAAGGGACCCTCGTGACGAAACAATCTAGAACTTACAGAGCATGATATAGCAATAGCCCAGCATAATACCATACCATCGTCCAGAGGACTTCTCGTGGCGCCTGGGACTGTAGCTGTTGGTGAGCTGTCTAGGTGCATATTCGAGGCATGTGCACTGATCAACCGAAGGCTGGACCCGCTTCACGGAACAGAGTTCGCCTACTTGCGACTGGGCCCCGTGTTGAAAGGGCGTCATCGCGAGTCCAGCCCACATCTACCACGATACAGCAAGAGTTCCAGTTGGACTAGAAGGAACTCTCCGGCATTGTCAGCTGTGACCTTTCAAGCAACGTCTTGCCTCGTCCTCAGAATACCTCAGTATGGCGCCTGCAATTCTGGGTATTGCAAAAGCGTTATACGAGTACGCAAGTCAACAGCCCAATCCGGACGAGGATGACAGAGAGTAAGGGCCTCGTATCTGGTCACAGGGCTACGTATTGATCTACACAGG
This sequence comes from Taphrina sp. SM11, assembly GCA_004000165.1. Taxonomy (NCBI): domain Eukaryota; kingdom Fungi; phylum Ascomycota; class Taphrinomycetes; order Taphrinales; family Taphrinaceae; genus Taphrina; species Taphrina sp. SM11. Next base: position 72,587 of record RHDT01000320.1, on the reverse strand, counting down.
CTGTCGATCGAGGAGAATGAGATGTTGTACGTCCTAGAGCGTGGCGAGGATGGTTGGTGGAAGGTCAAAAAGAAGGCGGAGGGAGATCAGGAGGAAGGAGATGAAGGCCTCGTCCCTGCGAACTATGTTGAAGAGGTAAGCAAGCGGACGAGATGGATTTCACATGACTCATATTGGCAGGCTACACCGATAGCTACCGCTGTTGCAATGTACGACTACGATCGACAGACTAGCGAAGAGGTTTCATTTCAGGAAGGCTCTCGCATTGACATATATGACAAGGAAGATTCAGACTGGTTCCTGGTAGGTACGAGTGGTCAGTATGGTTTCGCACCAAGCAATTATCTCGAAGAAGGAGCCACTTCGACACAGTCCCCTGCCGTCATCGCCCAACAGGGCCCGTCGGGTGCTATCAGACCAGAGTCAATCACGACACTCCCACCTCCTGCCCCTCCTTTACCCGTAGCTGGTTCGGTAGCTCATGTAGCAGCACCATCCACTTTGTTTGCACCGCCGAACACTCGAACTCAACCAGATTTCACCGATCATACGGCATTAGAGTCTGACGATGAGAACGTTCCACCGACTCCGAGAAGACCCAACGTGATTGAACATGGCTCATCTGAGTCTCCACCTGCAATGGCTGCAAGACCAGCGAGAGTCAGACAGGCTACATCGGATGTATATGATCCACGTGAAACAGCAGCGGCCAAACCAGAAACGGCAGATTCACGAATGTCAAGGCCCTACAAGACCTGGACTGTGCAAGAGGTAGAAGGCAAAAAGAAGAAAAAGAAAGGGACCTTGGGTCTTGGAAACAACGAGATATCGTGGGCACCGGATAAGGCATCCGAGTCGATACAGACATGGGCAATCACTTGTCTTGTAAACTATTCTACGGAAAAGAAGCACGTTTTCATAGATTTACAGGGCCCCCCTTCAGCAGCATCTTTCGACTTCCATGCAGGGACTTCTGATACTGCTACTGAGATTGCGACGATCTTAGGTGAACTCGTTGGCGCAGCAAGAGCTCCCGGAATTCGAGAAATAGCAGGGGCTTTAAATGCTCCCTTGCCTGCTTTACCGCCAGAGTCTGGATTAGCCCGACGCGAGCGAGAGAGCGGTATGCCTTCTCGTGCCGAATCTGACGATGAGGACATCCATTACGCAGCACCAGAGAATGATCTGCCACCAGGAGCCAAACGTGCGACTGTCATGTATGACTTCGAAGCTCAGGGTGCCGACGAGGTGACCGTCCGGGCCGGCGCCAAGGTGATCGTCCTGGATGATCGTGCCAGCCCAGATTGGTGGAAAATCCGGGCAGGATCTAAGGAAGGCGTGATACCTGCAGACTATCTAGAGCTCAGGTCGAGCCAGAAATCAAGCAGTCGAAAATCAGCTCCACGAGAATCTTCTACCAGTGCTCGAGATATCCGGAGGGAACGTTCGAGCTCTAGACATCGAGCGCAGGAGCTCAAACCACAAGCTACTGGTGGCAAGTCGAAGCCAGATCCTAATAAGCTTCGATCATGGACTGATCGGTCGAAGTCCTTCAAAGTCGAGGCGCAACTTCTAGGTTGCTCTGACGGGAAGATTCACCTTCACAAATCAAACGGTGTTAAGATCTCAGTTCCGGTATCGAAGATGTGTTTCGAGGACATCGAATACGTGGAGCATAAAACAGGACGCTCACTGCAGGAGGATGCTCCGCAGACAGAAGCTAACCCAACTGCCAGTACGGACAAGGAAGATAAAGAAGCTCGCAGGAGAGAAGCCATTAAGAAGGCGGCTGCCTCCAAACCTAGTAGTGATTTTGACTGGTTCGATTTCTTCTTAGCATGTGGTTGCGATCCCAACGTTTGTCAAAGGTACACTTCCGCCTTCGAGCGAGAAGGTTTCAGTGAAGATGATATTGGCAGCCTCGAGCCGAGCATACTCAGGAATCTGGGCCTCAAAGAAGGAGACATTCTAAAGGTTGGTCGCCAGATCGATGCACGTCTTGGACGTCAGCGTACTGCAACGCCTAGCTTCAGTGACGTGCTTTTACGCGAGACAACAGGGACCGCGGGTGATGGCCTCTTGACAGGACCTTCTGGTGAGCTGAAGAACAACACTCGTCGTGGTAGGCCGGAAAGGAATGTGCCCGCAAAAGATGTTGTGGATTCGGACACTCTACGTGCCGCCGCGAAATCAGTGAATGAAGCTGACGCGAGCTTGAGTCGGGAAGATTCAGAACAATCTCCACAGAAGCCTGTACGTCCACAATCGTCTGGTCGGCCGGCACCAAGCCAAGCCATGGAAGACTTGTCACTTCTGGACCAACCCTTAATCCCTGTGCCAGCAACGACTAATCCTAATGCCCAACAATTCACAAACGCTGCTATCACAAGTCGCCCGCAACAAACAGCAAGCAGACCACAAGATGGCACAGCATTCCCTGTTCAACAACAAAGTTATCCCAGCCAACAATTCATTCAATCCATCCAGCAGATGCAGCCACAGAGGACTGCTTCTGTGCCGGCAGTGCCCGCCTTTATGCCGCAGACCACATTTGGTTCTGCTATCGTAGCCCACAAAACAGGCGGTGGCGACTTCAACAGCTTTGTCCCTCCTCCGTTGTATCCACATCAGACGGGCTATCAGGAGCAACAAAGGGCAATGATGCAGTCCGTGCCTCCTGCACAGTATCAGGACCCATTCAAGACGGGCAGCGCTGCCCCATATCAAGACCCATTCAAAACTGGTTATCCCCAGGTCCAACCTACAACACAACAATTCCAGCCAAACATGCAATATCAGCAGACTGGTTTGCCATTCGTACCTCAACAAGCGACTGGCTTTTATCAAGCACCCATGCAAACAGGCTTCATTGCACAACCACAGCAAAACGGTTTTGGCCCGCAACAAACTGGATTCATGCCACCTCAGCAGCAACAGCAGCAGTACGGCTTCATGCAACCTAGCCCTCAACCATTCGGCTTCCAAAGTCAACAGACAGGTTTCAATCCTGCCCAGCCATTTGATAATTCTGCTCTGCCTGCTTTCGGGGGCCAATTAGCTACTCAACAAACAGGCTTTGGGTATCAAAATGGGCAGCAAGCGCCATTTCAGGCGCAACAGCCAACAGCATTTGGCGGATACAATGGATTCGGTGCTGCACCACAACAACCACAACCACAAATGTCTGCGGGTATGCTAAAGATGCAGCAGATGATGGCAGAAGCTCAGGCTCAAGCACCACAACAAAGCCAGTCAAATTTCTCTGGACAACAGCAGAATGGCTTTCAACCAGTACAATTTGGTAGGGCGAATAGTGCAACACCGACTGGTCGTCGAGCCAACCTGGGAAATGCAAGTGCCGCCAATCCATTTGGATTTTAGAAGAAACCTCACGAGTCATCAAACGTGATCATTGTAACATTAGATGGCGCCCCAGCAGACATTCTACTACATAATCCCATATCTGTCCATCCATGCCATTCTCAAAATTCGATTTGCAAGCAGATTTGGTTCCATGAATGAGTGTTTGCTTCTTGCGGCATGAAGTAGATGGCCACTTTGAGCAATAACCACGATTCCGTTGGCCAGACTTGCATGCTTATTGTCATTCACAATCTTGACGTCGATTGACATATAGACTTCTTGATGATGTGAGGAGTTTGTTTGTTCCAAAGGAAGTCCAGTGAGGACTCCAAGGGGTCACGGAGCCTGTCTATCTCCCTTTCAATTAATCCGAACCTGTTTTGGGGGCTGGGAAGGGGATTCATGGACCGATTCATGGCTATAATTTGGCGAGTGAGGACCCGATGGAGCCTGATCTGAGGCCATCGACTACGGCGATGATGGCGGCGACGTACTCCTGGGAGGCTCCGGCCTTGAGTAACCCAAAGACGTGGGAGGTGAGTTGATCGAGGACGTCTTCTTCGGCACGCAGGACTGCGACGGCGATGGCCGAGGTCTCTTGTCGATTGACGAATCTGGTGGAGGAAAGGGCGTGGCCGTAGTGACTTGTGACGATGAGGGTGTCGAGGTCCGGATGGAAGCCGTGGATCTTTTGCAGGAGTTTTTGGGAGAGGGAGATGGGGCTGTAGACGTCGTCCCAGAGTCCTCGACCGCGTCGGGTCATGAGTCCTGTCTCCCTTGCCATCTCCCCTCTCGTCTCACCTCTCTCGATATTGCTGCTGTCGCTGGCGGTAGGAGAAGAAGAAGGAGAGGCTTGGTGAGTCAAGAGTCGGTGAATCTCGCGGCCAGTCTCTTTGCCCTGACTGGCTTCCAGGGCTCCGATACAGGACAGGACCCGGGGAATGCCGAGAAAGGGGACACACTTGAGGATCCCCTCCCTCATCTGGGCACCCATGAGCAGCTTCCTCGCAGGCTCGATGGTCGCCGACTCCTCGATCGTTCGCCAGACCAGCTGGACCCCACGCCTGAAATTGAAGGCGGTATAGGCACTCACGAGGACCAGGTGCCAGGAGTCCGGTGCGTGTTGCGAGAGGGAGTGGATGGCGTGCTCGATCGACGACCTCGTCTCTGCCGTTGTCTGATCCTTCTGGAAGCCGTGGGCGAGGATAGTCTGCCGCCGCATGGCAGCCTTCAATTCTGCTGTCAACTGTAATTTTCCTGGCATGTTGATCGGTTTTCCTTCTTCTTCGCTCAGACAATGAATTCTTCAAGTAAAGAGGCCTTCTTCTGGTAGAGGAGACGGTCCTGGTATATCTGTTGTGTACAGTCATGTCTATGGTGGAGAGACGAATGCGGGCGGCTTGGCAAAGCTCGTGGAACTGGGCGGCGGTGCTCGGCCCGCGGAGAGATTTACGCCGAAGCTCACAGGCAGAAATTGACGAAGAGGTCTAGAGAAACGACATGTCATTGCATGATGATGGATGGATAGGTTTTTTGACTATGGACTATAGCAATTTTATGCAGAAGCCACATTGCTATACACAAAAAGGTTCTTGCATCAGTGAGAGCGATGCGGAAGCGGGGGCTTCTTGCTCAACTCTGATTACGGCAATATGCAGAGATGCTGGGGATGATCGTGAATAATGGTTCACGAGAGGATCCGGAGCAGGGCCTTAAGCAATGAGAGTGGAAGCAGTGGCAGATTCGCTAGAGAGTCAGTAAAATAGGCTCGGTGAGCAGACTCGGGAAAGGACATACTACTTCCAGGTTGGTGGAAGGACTGACACTCGTCGGTAGTATCGTGCCAATCGGTGGATTCGGGATTCGATGAGAATCAATCGGAACTTTGAGTCTTTGTCCTTTCGGTTTCGCTCGAGGTGCTTTCGAACCTGGACGGCCTTCTTGACGAGGTGGTAGAGGTCTTCTGGGATATCTGGTGCGAGTCCTTGATCACTCTGTCAGCCAAATGACCGAATCAGAGGCAGTGAGGGAGATTTACCATTTGACTTGAGAATTCTCAAAATCTTGTTTCCTATCTTGGTCAGAAGACATTCCAGTGAAACATCATTGACATGGGCTCACCAGTGATGAACTTGACTTGGGGAATTCCGTGCGAGTCACGAAGGACAACTCCGATCTGCGAAGGTGTCATACCCTTCTTGGCGTATTTGAAGATCTGGTCAGAGACCTCTGTGGCATCGGTCTTGCACCATGCTGGTGGTGCTCGTGAGTATGGGAGAGCTGAAGAGCTCATACCCTTTCCGCCGGAGTGCATTCGTCCCATCTTTCTGCCGCGAGTTAGGAAATAATTCTTACTACATACTAGCAAGCACTCCTATCTCCACGTCGTCTTCTCTGCGTGGCTCACAATCAGTCGCTATGCAAAGCCAATCTTGCTCCGAAAGAAAGACAAGAATTCGAGCTGCCCTCACAGGCACGATCGAGCTCATATCGCATAGCTGATTCGAGCAATTCGCAGAGAATCGACGAGTCGAAATCGAGGAGACTGCATCGAGAGACTCACGCTGAGTGTGTATAGACCTGGTTAGTAGATAAGTGACTGGAGAGACTGTTTTTTCAGGGTGAAGAAGGTTTCGCTTTCTATGGCGGGCAGAAAGAAACAGTGATTGAAACTGGCCGGGGCCTGGCTCGGTCTCGGCTTCCTTCCCAGGCTGGCTGGCTTTGTGTGGACTGCGATGCTGCTCTGATTCCCACAAGGTGGGCCATGTATCGGCACGTGTCGACAAGGACAGCATGATCCTAGGGACGACTGGGAGGAGGACGGCAGGAAATTGGTTGTCTGCGAGGAGACTGCTGGGGAGCATCGTGTCTGAGCACGTGAACTCTTCTTCTTACTTGTAGCCTTCAGCGGATGAGCGGGCAACTCCCCCCCACACTTTGCTTGTACAGTAGGTGGAGGCGCGCCATGGCTAGCTGGAGGGATATCGTGTTACGGCATACACACACCCTAGACTCGTTGATACACACTCGGGACGTCAACCTCAGGGAGATCAGCTCTCTGCTGCACTCTTGCGTGCAGAGCGAGATCATCTTCAATTGAATCGCAGTTCCATAGTATCATCTAATCATGTCGTTTGCAGCAAGGAAGGGTAGCAAGCTCAATGTACATACATTTCCGAGACCGCCCGCGCTAGAGGAGGTCTACAACAGACACATCAAGGTTGAGTATCAGGGGAAATTAATCGCCGAAACAGACAAGGCTTTTTGGGTTCTGGAGACGACTCATCCGCCCACCTACTACATTCGTGAGTGTCTCTTGGCCTGTCAGGTCACCTGAGTGATATGAGTATTGATCGAGTCTGTAGCCCAGGAGGATATTGACCTGAGCATGTTCAAGAAAACTGACAGATCTTCATACTGTGAGTGGAAGGGTACGGCAACGTACTATGCCGTCACACTGCCAGATCAGCAGGTGATGAATCGTTGCTGGTCATACGGGAAACCGACCTCGGGTTTCAAGCGCATCAAGGATTACATCTCATTCTACGCTGGGCCCTGGGACTGTTATGTGGATGGCGAATTGGTAAAAGCACAGCCGGGAGACTTTTAGTAGGCAAAGCTTGCAATATCTTGACTGCAACATACTGATTCATGGACAGTGGTGGATGGATGACGAGTGATATCGATGGCGGCTCCCGTGGTGTCAAGGGTGGTCCCGGAACTTGGGGTTGGTAGTAGAGTGACTCCACTCCGTATCTAGTCAGAGTCGTAGTCCTTAGTCGTTGTCATTTGCATGGCCTGGAATCGTGATCATGACATCGCCGAATCACATCACCTAACGATATTTAGCGACACACGATTACACGGCTTGCAGAAGTAATTGTAGTTGATGCAGATGTATTGGATTGTTCTGAATATGAAGTATCGCCGATAACGTCGAACCCACCCCCAGATATCCTGGGAACATTGGCAGGCAATGTGGTGATGTCTTCAAAAATAGGTTTTCGAGATCACAACCCATCAACCACTTCCATCGAAAGACACGAATCGTGTTTTTAGTGTTATAGTAAACGAGGTCGAGGTGTCGAGTGTGGTGTGAAGGGAGAGAAAATTTAATGTCCGGCACGTCTGATTCTATGTTAGCAAACGTTTGGCATTCATCAGGCAGACTTGAATTCAGAGCCCGAGGAAGAGAGAAAGCTTACCGGGACTCGGCGATGACATTGGTCAACTCCTCGATCTTTCGTTGAGATCGTCCGTGTGTTCCCAACCTCTTCTTCGCAAGCTTTCGTGCTCGCTTGTCTTTAGAGTTTCGCAACAATTCGATGACTCGTCGCTCGTATGGTGCAAGTCCTGCGACCTCGCGGATCAAATCTCTGACAAAGGCAGTTCGCTTTGCAAGAGCACCCTTTCTTCGCGAAGGCTTCACTGGAGCGGTATGAGGGGTGACAATGTGACCATGGTTCTTTCCCAATGGGAGACCTGACTTCTGAATTCGAGCCATGTTGAGCAGATGCGGTGACTTGAGGGTGAATGGAAACTGAGTGTTCTCAAATCACCTGCTATCGTCCAAGGGAAAAATCTTGGGAGTGTCTCCCGCCAGGTCGAGTCACGTGTAAGCATGCCTCAATATCAAGAAAGCAGTCAGACCAAGACTTGATTGGTTTCGACTGATCGCCAAGGGAAATCACTCCCCCTTCTCGGAACAGGGTGCACGGGAATTCCCCTATCGACAAGTTAGGGTTGGTGCCTCTGATCTCCACTACAAACTGCCACAGAGAGGCTGATGGCACCTCCATAATTGGAAGACGTATGCTGAACAGCTCATGGTTTGGACTCTCCATACTGCCTAATCTACCAGTACACATGTAGGTTCGTCTCGTTGAAGGACCCCTCCATCGGGGAAGACATACACGTATACGTGATTCTGTCTGATCTGTTTCAAGCAGTAATAAAGAGACTGCTGGGGACTGCTGGGTCTACTCAGTGCGAAGCACGCGCCCATCTCGGTAACATACTCCTGCTCCTTTCGCCAGTTGCAGATCTGGTCTCTGGTACGGGCTTTGGGTACGCGTAGTGTTGTAGCATAGTATCTTTATTAATTCTGCTCTACCATTTCGCGGCAAACGCCTGTATTGGTTCCTGGCTACTTGCCGACAATGGCCCAGGTCCACATACATGAAGCTCCTCAGCAAGGGACAACAACCGGCTACACACCGTCCATACAAACTCCCACAGACTCGCGTTTTGTTGTAATCAATGACAATTGTATTCTCAGTATAGATGCAGTCTTGAGTGTAGCCAGTATTGGAAAGGTACTCAGTTCTCGTGGACATGAGTTATACACAATATATAATGGATCCGGAGGCACCATCTGTCAATTCGAAGGCACAGGCTTGATGCAGCGGACCATTGTGCAGATTGATGAGATTCAGAAACGAAACAGCGCTAGAATGAAGGAAATGGACAACTCCCCCGTCGAGACACGCACACGGATAGAGGCAATGGAACGGATGGTGGATTCCATGTGGTTCATGCCTGGCATGCCAGGAGCCAGACAAGCGGAGCAAGACTTTACGGCTCGCCAAGATAGTCTGCTTCAAGAGTCCCATACGGAGCACGCATCCGCATCTACTTCTGAAACAGCGGGTACTGGTTCATAGAATGCTATTGCAAAACTTTGTCCTGCCAAGCCACGAGTCCTCACAGAGTACAAAGCGCTTGTGTTGAAGACGTTGCTGCTAGTTGTTGTTGAACAACGCTAAGGGGATCGCTAAAGCTATGCTGGATAATCAATATTGCGTAAAAATACACAGACCTTTCAGGTCTTGATTCGCTTGGGTGCTTCATCCTCGGAGATGACATCATCTTCCAGTTCATTGTATACATCCTCGTCATCTTCATCGACATCGAGGCTCCTCTTGAGACCCTTGAACTTCCTTGTCTGCATGGTATCCAGGTTCTGCTTGCCAAGATGGATCTGCGCAACTTTGTCACCCATGATGTCTGTACCAATATTCTTCTTCGTCTTTGGTGTCTGCTTCGTTGGTCTCTTCAGTGCCATCTTCAGCGCTCCCTCATCGGCCTCCTGCATGCGACGGACCCGCAGATCGAGTCTCGGTCCCATCTCCTCCAGTTCTACACGAGGCAATTTCTGGCCCGATTTGTGTGCACGAATCAGGTAGACCCGTAAATGTATGGGAGGAAGAATGGACGAGTCTGAACTATCTGTGTGAGAGAAGACCATGACATGCTGCAAAGCAACGGCGTCGATTGTCTGTATCTCGCGGCCACGATAAAAGTCCATGAAGTATGATTTGATGTGCCTGAAGGAGGGATGTGCCTCGAAGAGTGGACCGGCAAACAGCATCAGTGGTCGAATGCCAATATTGCACTTTACATTCTTGAATTCACTCAGAAACTTTGGATTCTCTACTCCAACCTCAATCATGTCGAGAATCTGATGGTCAAAGGTCCGTGCAAGGACAAGATTATTAGGCCTCTTCTTCGAATTTGAGCCAATGACAAACAAGCTTGCATCGTTCTTCTCGGAGAAGAATTCGAGACTCGAGGGATCTTCGAAAGGTAGAATCTTGTTGTTGTTCTTCGAGAATGACTGTGCATCTGGTTTCTTCAATGTCATCAGATCTTGCATCGTTTGTTGCATTACAGTATTCGCTGTCTGGCCTTTAATGAAGATTGCTTGCTTCGTGTTCTCGATCAGCTTGGGCGCCCTCTCATCAAGGGCGCGCTTCGTTCTAGCATTCTTCGGCTTGATTGTCCTCAACATGGATGCTAGGCTGTCTGATTGAAGCAGTTCGAGCGAAGCAGACTACTGCTTTTGAACACGATTGTAGACTAGATTTACCAGATGAGAATATGTGCAGCTTTTTAGGTGGCTGAGACGGGCCGGTGTGGTGTGCACACGTGAATGAAATCATAGAATGGTGCTCTACAAAGCGTTCGAAGTCTGTCTCCTTTGAATGTGATACGGTAATGTGAATGCTATGATAATGAAACTTATCAACCGTCTGAAAAGTCTATCTGGGCAACGACGATGGAGAACTCATCGAACTTGACTAGAATTGTATCCACCTTCGCAATATGCCAAGTGACCATAATTCGCGCTCTATCTCACCGTAATCGCGTAGCGCACGCACGATAGTCTGTTCGTATTCCCGCTGTGAATCTACATAGTCACCCATGTTGATCAGAATTGAGATATGGGTGTATATTGCTTGTTCGTGAGCTGAAGCAGAAGGAGGATCCTCAGACTTCAATTTGTACATGTTCTCGAGACAATTCCTCACCAGTTGCAGGATTTCATGGTATAGTGACTTTTTGTCAAAAATATATGCCATACAGAAATCAGATATGGCGTACATCAGCCTGATATCTTGTGCATACTGAAAATCATCATTGCCAGTATGAGCTGCAGCAGCATATGCTAAAGGTCCAAGTATGTTCAAGCATGAGCGGAGTATGTCAGAAACTGTCCAGGCAAGCTGCAGCTGATAGACTGGCAAGAGGGCACAACGTGCAAGACCTTGACGAAATACCGTTGTAAACAAACTCACAATAAGCTCTTTGTCTTTCAGAGGTATGGCGGAATCTTGATATGGGCAGAACAATCTTGGTAATGGCGTAGCAAGCCTCTTAAGCGCTTCCAAGAATTGCAGACTGTCACTTGCAAAGTAGAGATTGCAGACACTACCAAGAGCGTTTCGCACTATGAATCAGCAGTGTACGAAAGAATTGTGGAAGTGGATAGTACAAGGTAGAACAGCTAGAGTGCCCAGATCTGATACATGAGGAAGGACAATATGGTCTAGATTGACTGGGTTCCGTTTGGGCTTATAACGCTTGGCCTTCACTTCTGTTGGTATCGTCTCTTGGCTCGCCATTCCCTTTGCGAGAAGAGCAACTTCTGCCCTGAGCAACGTATTTTCTTGTTGGGCCCTGAGGAAGCGTTGCTTCCAGAAGTCCACCCCATTCAAGTAGTACCCTTGACGATATTTCGATTGACCTGGTATCAAGCTAGCACGCAGGTCCGCAAAGTATTGCTCATATGTGCTGAGTGGAGGCTTCGACCTTACTATTTGTAGAGCCTTCAGCAGTGAGAATTGCAATCGCGATCATCAATGAGAGGCATAACTGACGAAAGCTAATGTCAGACCATCTGGTTGTGGAAAAGCACTTGGCAATGGTCCATACATCTCTTACAAGGACCTCTGTCACGACACTAGGTCCTCCAAGCGACAACGAATGACTCATGGCAGAGTTCGAGCACGAGAAGGAGTGGGTCCTGTAGTAAGTGATCATCGATCAATCGATGCATTGAGAATGGTTTGATCAGCTGCAGCTGTCTTCAAGGTAAATAAAGGATCAAGATGTGTCGTCATAATAGTACTGTATTTTTGATTGTCTGACTACACCGTTTGCTATGACATTTAAGAACCAACTGACTCATGTCACGAAAGTCCGGCTTCATTACCTCTGGAGCCGCGCCTCCAAAACGAAGCGTTGCGGATCGATTCGGGCTCTCGGAAATTCAGATTGCCTAAACGATTTGACCGAGCAAGGGAGCAGCGGAAGGACGGCGGGAAGAATCGCTGATCACGAAATGGGCAGGAATTGAGCTTTTGCAATTGCTACACCGCACTCATTGCAGGCATACTTTGAGCACATCTTTGTCGATATCATAAGAAACAGATCAAATAATGTCGTTAAACGTGCTCAGAGGTCCTGTGAGACAGGCTGCACGCAATATCTCGAAGCGTTCGGTCGTTGCTGCTGTAAGTTTACGTAGGAAGAGCATAAGTACGCAAGCACAAATAAGTCGACATGGTCTGCCTCGAAGGGCTCTCACGAGGTGCTTGTCATCACTCTAGAGAGGCTTGAGCTCATATGTGGGTGGTCATACTAGAGGATGACAACACGACGGAGCTGTTCGAGATATGCACCATTCTGAGTATTTTGCAAATATGGCTTATGCTCCCCAAGTTTCTCCTGCATTCAGTTACTGACCATATGACAGATCCGAAACAGGGTACCAGCAACTTACCAGTCCGTTCGGGGTTATGCCGAGGCTAAGCAGCAGCCTTCCGAGGTCGCCTCAATTCTAGAAGAGCGAATCAAGGGATCAGACTTTGCTGCTGATCTCGCCGAGACCGGTCGTGTCCTCACTGTTGGTGACGGTATCGCTCGAGTCTACGGACTTTCAAATGTCCAGGCTGAAGAGCTCGTCGAGTTTGCCTCTGGAGTCAAGGGAATGGCACTGAACTTGGAAGCTTCGTAAGTCTCGACTCTTGCTTTACTAGCGAACAAGACTAAAAAAAGTAGCGTTGTCGGAGTTGTGCTTTTCGGTAACGACAGACTCGTCAAGGAGGGTGAGACTGTGAAGCGTACCGGACAGATTGTCGATGTGCCAGTTGGTCCTGAACTTCTTGGGCGTGTCGTGGACGCTCTTGGAAACCCAATTGATGGAAAGGGTCCAATCAAGGCCACCGAGCGAAAGCGAGCCCAATTGAAAGCACCAGGTATCTTGCCACGACGATCTGTCCACGAGCCTATGCAGACTGGATTGAAGGCCGTCGATGCTATGGTTCCAATCGGTCGAGGACAGCGAGAACTTATCATCGGAGACCGACAAACGGGAAAGACAGCTGTGGCTCTTGACACCATTTTAAACCAAAAGTCTGTCAACAACACCTCGGACGAGTCTAAGAAATTGTACTGTGTTTACGTCGCTATCGGACAGAAGCGATCCACTGTTGCTCAGCTTGTGCAAACCTTGGAAGAGAACGATGCCCTCAAGTACTCCATCATCGTTGCTGCTACTGCTTCCGAGGCTGCTCCCCTACAGTATATCGCACCGTTCTCGGCTTGCGCTATGGGTGAGTGGTTCCGTGACAACGGCCGACATGCTCTCATCATCTACGATGATCTGTCTAAGCAGGCTGTGGCCTACCGACAGATGTCTCTTCTGCTTCGACGACCTCCTGGACGAGAGGCTTACCCAGGTGATGTCTTCTACCTCCACTCGAGATTGCTCGAGAGAGCTGCAAAGATGCACGAGCGACACGGTGGCGGTTCCCTAACTGCTCTGCCAATCATTGAGACACAGGGAGGAGATGTTTCTGCCTACATTCCAACCAATGTCATTTCTATCACTGACGGACAAATCTTCCTCGAGGCTGAGTTGTTCTTCAAGGGTATCCGACCAGCTATCAACGTCGGTCTTTCTGTTTCTCGAGTCGGTTCCGCTGCTCAGGTCAAGACAATGAAACAGGTTGCTGGATCTTTGAAGCTATACCTTGCTCAATACCGTGAGGTTGCCTCCTTCGCACAATTCGGATCTGATTTGGATGCCGGTACCAAAGCTACCCTCGCTCGAGGAGAGCGACTCACCGAGCTCTTGAAACAGCCACAATACTCCCCAATGACCATTGGAGAACAGGTTCCTTTGATCTACTGTGGTGTCAACGGTCTTCTGGACAAAATCGCCCTCAACCGAATCGGAGAGTTCGAGAAGAAGTTCTTGGCTCACTTGAAGTCAAACGAGCAGCCACTCATGGACACCATTCTCAAAGAGGGACAACTCTCCAAGGACTCTGAGTCCAAACTTCGAAGCACTGCAGAGTCCTTCATTGGATCATTCTAATGCGACGATCTGCATAGACGGACAGATTCAGTCTCCAAAAAACAAGGTTATTAGGTGCACAGCTAGAAACATTTTAATGCACGAACAAATGACATTAAGAATTGACGGCTTGTGCGTAATGGTACTTGAAGGAATTGTCTGCCATCTGCCAAGTATGCTTGAAAACCCGTCCTTCGTGTTCGTACCCCATTCATGTGTTTCCCCGTATTCGTAAAAACACTTATGACACATGCATTCGTAACTCCACTTTCCTACCGACTTTTCACCACATTCCGCATCTGGGTCAGGACTGAAGGTAGTTTTAGATACAGAGCGTGAATCGAGCTTGGTCAATCGGAAAGAATAGCAGACCAAGGCGTGTACAAATAGTCGTCATCATGTCTGGTGTCACAAAGGGCGTGGCTCGAGTACCGTTCGGGGAATTGATCAGGCTATCCGATGGCCATCAAATCCCCCAGTTGGGCTTCGGCGTCTATGAGATGAGTGGTCGCGAGTGTTTACGCTGTGTCAAGGACGCCCTGAGTGCTGGGTACCGGAGCATCGACAGTGCGGAATGGTATGGCAATGAGGTCGAGACTGGTCGGGCGATGAGGGACTTTATAGAGTCTTCTGGTGGTGCCGTCGGTCGATCCGATCTATACTATACCTCGAAACTGCAGAGCAATGGGACGTATGAGCATGCCGCGAGAGCGATCCGAAAGTCGGTCGAGGCCTGTGGACTGGGCTACATCGACCTCTATCTCCTGCACTCCCCCTATCCAGACAAGAAATCCCGGCTGGAGTCGTGGAGGGCTTGTGAGGATGCCCAAGAGGCCGGACTGGTGAGGAGCATCGGAGTCTCCAACTTCGGAGTCCGGCATCTGAAGGAATTGATGCAGCATGAGGGCTCAGGGGGCAAGAGGAGCAGGAGAATGCCCGTGGTGAATCAGATCGATGTGCATCCCTTCATGACCCGGTCCGCCGAGGTCGACTTTTGCCGAGAGCAGGGTATCGCTGTGGAAGCTTGGGGACCACTCGTCAGGGGTGAAAGGATGAGGGACGCGACACTGCTCGAGATTGCACGGGGAAGAGGCAAGACGGTCGCACAATGTCTCCTCCGTTGGTCCATTCAACGCGGGTTCATCTGTATTCCCAAATCAGTCAAAGTCGATCGAATACGGGAGAACTGTAAGATCTTTGATTTCGAGCTGAGTGAGGGTGAGATGAGACGGATGGATGGATTGGACGAGTACATGGTCACTGACTGGGATCCCATCGGAGATTCTCGCGTGTAATTTCATCCGTCTCGTGAGGATCTCGACTCGTCAGGGTTTTCCGATTTGCACCGTCACATGGCTTCGACAGAAGGAGATGATTCAATTTTCTTATATGTTCATGGCACCTATGGCTAGGATATAGAAGCTGAAAATTTTGCAAAGCTTCTAACATGTGAAACGTGCAAAGAAATCGAGTGTCACAGATATGAGCTGTCTCGGATCTAGAACCAGACAATTAACTCTCGCCTGGGACGTTGGATGGTAGGATGATCTTGGAACATGTACCCGTGCTGTCGGGACGGATCGGTGTCATATCTTTTTTCATCATCCGAGGCAAGATCAATCCTCATTCCGTCTTGTCACTCTTGTATCGTGAGACAGACAAATTTTGTGAGCAAAAGCTCAACGATCCCCGGTGAGAAGGAATTGCACCAGGACGTCCACATGCCATCTCCAGACCAGTCTCCGTGATCAAGGCCAGAGGAACAATCGTAGGACGATTCCCGTGGTTGCTGGTGTCATTTGAAATGACCAGCCTCTGCAGTCCAACAAACTCGTGAGGTGTTGTCGCAAGTGCATGAGTGTGTGACGCCCAGGCGAATTGGCTGTACCTCTTTCTGGCCCATTATGTGTGTACATGCCGATCTTCAAAATGGCTGCCGTGGATCGAAGGTGTATCTGACACGAGACTGATGCCACTCACACTGCGTCGGCCGAGCCCAGCGGACGTGGTCCTGCTGTTGAGCGTCGCTATAGAGTTTTCAATTTCATCCATGGCTGCCAAAGTCCCTCCAGAATTTGGTATGCCGATTCGTCGAGTATCTGTCAGCCCAGTTCTCGCGGACTCGAAAGAAGCTCTTGCGGACGCCGGAGCCAAAGCTCGGACACTACAGTTTGTGTCTGTAGAATTCCGTCTTCTTCGATTTCCCTTGCTCGAAGATGCCAAGGTTAACATGGATGCATTATCGGTGGCTCCCAAGCCAGTTGTGCGCGCCGAGAGCAGAGACGTCGTGGGAGCGTTGTTGACAAGCGTGGGTTGCGTATCCACCGTCTTGTTTGTGAAGATGGACGGGATCGGGGACGCTGTAGAGGAGCGCAGACTGCTGGCACAATTATCGAGCTCTGTGACTATGGGACTTGTGGGTTCGCGAGCAGACGTTTGAGCTCCGTGCTCCATGTCGTCTGAGGGCTGTACGGTATCTCTCTGCTCGGAAGAACTCGTCGCGAATACTGGCGTGGGAAATTCCTCCTCGTGAGCACGGTCATTATGAGGACCGGACTCAGATGTGCTTGCTTGTCCCAAGACAGGTGATGCTATAGCCTCGTGATTATATACAGCATTGTTGGATATTTCACTCTGTGCAAAGCTGGGCGCTCTTGTACTGAGTGTAGGTCGGATGCTCGAGATCTCGTTGGAATTGTACACATCACCAGCAGAAGGGCCTAGATTGAGAAATCGATTACTGCCGGTGGTTGCACGCGAGACAGATTGCTCCAGCAAGTAGCTACCGCGCTCCACGTCCGGATCATCCTGGTGTGACGACCGCTTGTATAGACGGGAGATCCAGCCAAAGGTCTTCTTGTTACCCGACTGCCTCTCTCGGGCCTGTTGCACCGCTGCCATATCTGTCTGCTACCGTGCAGACTAGCTTTGTCAGACACTCGATCGATAGATCAATCAACCAATGAATCTACGCAGCTGAAAGTGATACACCTGCTGCAGAGCACGACGATGGGCCATCGTCTCTCAACAACTCCATTCCAACTTTCCCAAGTGTATCATTGACCAAGCCACAGTGCACGAGTGAGCTCACGTGAAGCACATCTGGCAGGTGATCATATCACGTGCGGGAGCGGGAATCAAAACAAAAAACAAAGCAAATTCGGCTGCTCTTCGAAGCGACTCCCTGAGTGGATTGGCAACGCGAGGACGAATCATCCTCTGAGCCGACGGGTGACACTCAAGGCAGATATCCTCCTGCAAAGAGAATCTCCGATAGCCACTGGCTCACGGCATAACCAGCAACACTCGCTCAGAGGTCGAAGCGCTTCTAACATTTCATTCTTTTTTTGCCCCATTATTGTTCTTACGACGGTACAGTCGCGACAAGAGATCACAGTCTCGCCAAGGGCTCATACTCGAAACTCGGCACTGAGGTGACGCCAGCGGCTGCGACTGAACTAGCTTGATACAAAGAGAGAGGAAAGTAATGTTCTTATGACAAGCGTCTTGGCACTGGCTACCCAGTCTCCAGAGGTGGACGATTCCAGCGATGGAGGATTTCAATTCTCACATCCTCTGTTTGCGACGACAATCACACCGGCAAGGTCGCTAGACTTGTTGTCGTATGAGGCCAGGGCTGCCACGAGCCCTGTTGCAGTGCAAAGCCATTCGGAGGAGAAGGTCCTGATGACTCCTGTTGCGCAACCTACATACACCCGATTCGGTAGGAGACAACCTCTCGGTAACAGGACTCTTTCCAGCGACGGACCCTCGAGCGACACCCCTGCACAAACGACGTTGCATGCTGTGACAGGCAAACCTACTGGTTCTGTAGCACGATGGAAGCGTACAGGCCGAATAGGTCTCGGACCACCGAAGCGTGCCGAACGTCAGTCTATCGATCCTGAGCTAGAAAACCAGGCCGTCAACGATGAGGGCGGCATGAATAAGGAGAATGAGCCTCCGATGCCTGTCACGACGTTTGTTCACTCCCCAAAGATGGCGCTCGAAACTACTTTGAATCATCGATCGAGCACATCGCCAACCTCAATGAATAGATCTGGACGCTCGAGCCATTCCGAACATTCCATAGATTCCCATTACTCCATTTCTTCCATCCATTCACAACATGCAACGACAAATAATATACCAGCAAAAGAACATCTACAACAGGCGGATGCGCCTACGAATTCACAGCTGATCCGTCCCATCAATATGCATAAGCAGGTGCCTGCGGAAACTGTCTCATCGATAGACAGGAATCTGACTTCTGGCGCCTCGGCTTTACCAGAACAGTCATCCAACGAGCAAAGAGTACATGTACAGGCATCTATGCTCGACCCAGTGTTACCACCGCTCGTTCTCACCCAGAACCATGTTCCAATCTCACTGCATGCAGTTCAGAAACAGGTAGTCAGCGAAGGGCCGAGCAAAGCATCCCAGCAGCAACAAGCTTTACCACCGCCGCCACCAAAGATGTTCTTGGACGGACCAGCGCCCACTGCCGCAAGGAAGGCCAAGACACTCGGAAGGATCGTGATGAATGGACGTGAATACACAAGACTTGATCAAATTGGAAAAGGTGGATCCAGCAAAGTGTTTCGTGTCATGGCTCCAAATGGCAAGATCTTTGCCCTGAAACGTGTCGACTTTGAGCAGGCTGATCAGGCGACAATTGCTGGCTACAAGAGTGAGATTGACCTCTTGAATCGCATGAGCACTTCATCTGGTAGTGATCGTATCATCAAGCTGTTCGACTCGGAGATTAACGATGCCAAGGGCAGACTGCTCATGCTCATGGAGGCCGGAGAAATTGACCTGGCACATATGCTCACAAAAAGACAGAATGAGCCAGTGGATTTCAACTTCATCCGACTCTTCTGGCGGCATATGCTCGAGGCGGTACAAGCAGTTCATGAGCAAAAGATTGTTCATTCGGACCTGAAGCCAGCCAATTTTCTTTTGGTGGAGGGCTCTCTGAAGCTCATTGATTTTGGCATTGCAAAAGCAATAGGTAATGACACGACCAACATTCATCGTGATCAGCAAGTCGGTACTGTAAACTACATGTCCCCAGAGGCTCTCTCCGACACGGGCGGCAGTGGTGGACGGCTCATGAAGCTGGGTCGAGCCAGTGACGTGTGGAGTCTTGGATGCATCCTGTACCAAATGGTCTATGGCCGGACTCCGTTCTCGCATTTGACGATGATACAGAAGATCCAGGCCATTCCTCTACCAACACACCGCATAGATTTTCCCTTCCAGACATATCCGCCATCCGCATGTAATGACAAGGTCAAAGATGAGAGTACGGCTCGTGTTGTCCACGGAGACCTCCTCAGAGTCATGCGTGGCTGTCTCGAGCGTGACCAGACGCAGCGTCTCACCATCGAACAACTGCTAAGAGATCCGTTCCTGAGACCGGAAGAAAAGGCGCAGCGATCAGAGCAAGTTGGGAGTGTGGCAGTCAATCTTGAACAGATTACAGAACTGCTGCGTGCTACTATTGCACAGACGCGAGAAAAGACACTTCGACGGGACACGATACAGGTCAGCGACATGGACAACTTGGCAAAGGACTTTTTTGACCGCTTGCGGTGGTCGAATTGATGAGTGGTTCGCGTGGGTACTATTTTTCAGCGTTGAGCATCTAGCATTTCTCTGTCTCCATTTCATATAGCCTCTGTAACTTCCTTTGCTAATCATAATATTGTCATCACTTTGCAGCTCTGGCCGCCAGGGATCGTAACAGGCTGCGAGCTTTTTTGCTTGCAAAGTTGTATTTCCTATTCTCTGATTGGAGGAACATCAGCTGCCAGATGCCCCGGCAGCAGCCACCCGATCATGATCTGCCTGTGGGGCCGGGACGTGGGATAAACGATTTCGGGGTCTTGATTGGTAGAAAATGGCTACAGATGTCTTTCCTTTACGTAGTTGGTCGAAAGATGGGCTCAAGTAAGATAGATCGGCTCTCTTGAGAGTGAGATATGAACCCCTCGACATGTCTCTGTCCTTCCTCGACCATACCAAACCCAACTTGGCTCACACAAGCCATCCAACATCGTTGAAAGAAACCCACCACAAGATGTTCTTTTGCTGTCTCCCACACAGAGCAATGCGCAGAGGTACTGGCGCAGTCAGGTCTGAGAAATATTCAGTGCCTTCTGGACTGCTGCCAGGTGCTAGTTGCCCAAACAGAAAGACGTGCTCTTCAATCTCCGAGATGTCGTCAATGTCTTCTCCCATGAATCTTGTCATCACTAGTACGACCAGCAGAGCCACCACTGCTCCTAGCTCGACTTTTGCCGGACACTTTGCAAGTGGAAGAGATTTTTCCCTGGCAGTGGGAAACACACAGGCCTCGGCGATGCCGGTAGGTACCAGAGCTTGCACTGCAACACGACCCTCGCCTGCTGCCGGTCGAATCCTCCCTATACCTGCATCCAAGAAGACGCCATATCGCTCAAGATTCATCGAGATGTTTGATGAGGAAAGTCCTGTGGCCAATACTGATAGTCTCGGAGCTATCGCGCAAGACACCGAGAGCCGAGTTGCCGCTTTGACCGCTCAAGAGATTCGGAGTGAGCCGCAGTCATGTGGTGCAGCTCCTTTCTTTCGCATCTCTGCCGCTTCATCAAGGTCGCTCCAAGGAAGTGACGTTCGATCTGTAGCTCGGCAATGCGCCAGTTCCCGTTCAGAAGAGCAAGTCGAGTGGCTAGAACGAGTGAGGAAAGCTAGAGAGCAAGCACTTCAGCGAAGCTCGAGCTCATTGGGCCGTCCACTCTCGCAGCGAGACCAATCGACTGCGACAGTTTATCACAGTGCTCCTAGTTTCTCGCAGCGAGATCAGTCGACTGCGACACTTTATCACAGTGCTCCTAGTTTCTCGGCACTCTGTCAGACACTCTGATACTGTCGAATCATTTCTCAGTCAAACTGCCCATATCGGTCGGGCTCAATATTAGCAACCACACATTCCATTAGACTTTTTGTATCGCGTTTAGAAGTAGATGTATGTAGTATAGATTTTCGTAGTATAAAGTTTCCTATAACAACTTTGAAGTTAAACCTCTTCGCATCCAGTGTTCCTTTTGCATCCAACGTGTATAATACCATTCAGCCAGTCTCAGAAGCTAAATTGGGAAGTACCCTCGAAAGCGGCAAGACGGGCCGGCTCATTTCCAGCCGCAAATAGGCTGATTCGCCCGATAAAGCAGAAGGCACGAATTGTAACTCAAGAGTAACAAAGAGCTGTTCATTTGAGCTACGAGAGTCTGGCTACCTGCATCTTCCTAGTGCTGTCGACGAAACGAAGGTGACGGATCGGCATTTGTAGCTAAAGCACAAAGATCTTGCTATTTTCGTCTGTGGACTCTAAGCATACATGTTGAGACATGAGGCTATGACCCATCGTCTACTGCATCGGACAAGCAATGGTCCGATCGCAGCGTACATTTCACAAGTGCGGGCCGCACACTTACTAGCCAAGAAAGGGTCAGTAGTGAGATATGCATCAAAGACAAATAGCTTGGTAATGTTCGACCGCCAATGGCGCAGGACGGAAGCCACGAGAGCAAACATCGATCTTCTCCAAGCACAGCAGAGGAAGACGAACGATAGTGTCGATACAAACAAGACGGACAATCTGACTCCAGAGCAGATTGAGAAGATCAAAGAAGACGATGAAGTCATCGTGAAGTCCGCTCTCGGCACTGGCGAGGAAAGCTCAAAATCACCAAAGAACT
Organism: Taphrina sp. SM11; assembly: GCA_004000165.1. Taxonomy (NCBI): domain Eukaryota; kingdom Fungi; phylum Ascomycota; class Taphrinomycetes; order Taphrinales; family Taphrinaceae; genus Taphrina; species Taphrina sp. SM11. The sequence continues at coordinate 50,837 of RHDT01000320.1, read as the reverse complement.
TGGCGAAAGCCAAGAAAGAGGAGAAGAAGCTCACACTATGGGAGAAGATCAAGAAGGAGGCTGCCCATTACCGCGATGGAACGAAACTGCTTGGTTTTGAGATCAAAGTATCGTTCAAGCTGGCGCTGAAGATGGCTGCCGGACACGAACTCTCACGCCGAGAATGGCGACAATTGAAGAGGACTGTACAGGATCTCGTTCGACTGGTGCCCTTCTCAGCCTTTGTCCTGGTCCCGTTTGCAGAGTTGCTCTTACCTGTTGCCCTCAAGATTTTCCCAAACATGCTACCCTCAACATACGAAGGCGCCAAGGCTAAGGAAGCAAAGTCTCAGAAATTGACCACCACAAGAGAAGGTGTGGCTGTGTTCCTCCGAAAGACAATCCAGGAGTCCGGCTTGCCGTTATCAACGACGACCAAGCAACGAGAAGAATTTGTCGAATTTTTCAAAAAAGTCAGATCGAGTGGCGAGAGTCCTTCACAGCAAGATGTCGTCAACATTTGCAGAATTTTCAAGGATGACCTTACACTTGACAATCTCTCTAGACCTCAACTCGTGGCAATGTGCCGCTATCTCAATCTCAACACATTCGGAACAGATGCTCTACTCCGATACAATATCCGCCATAAGATGACACAGATCAAGCGAGACGACAAGGCTATTGCATATGAAGGAGTGACGTCTCTCAGTGTACCTGAACTTCACTCAGCTTGTCAATCTCGAGGTATCCGTACACAAGGCATCTCGCCTGGACATCTTCGTGACGAGTTGAAACAATGGCTCGATCTAAGACTCAAGCACAGAGTTCCTTCGACCCTGTTGATTCTATCGAATGCCTTTTCCTATGGTGACAAGGATGGCAATCCAGATTCGCGATGGGAAGCTCTCGTGGCCACTCTTTCCGGACTTCCCGAAGAATTGTACCATGAGGCCGAGTTGGAAGTGAGCAGCCTGGAGGGCGCTGCCACCAACAAACAGCGTCTTGATGTCTTGCGAGAGCAAGCAGATCTGATTGAAGAAGAGGCGGAGCAGGAAAAGACATCCAAGACACAGGTACAAGATCGTGATGATCTGGACAAGTATGATAACGATGCCGAGCCGACTCCCGAAGGAGACCAAGGAGTAAAACCCGAGGAGAAGCAAAAGGCTTGAGGCTGCTCAGTACAGCCAGATTGTACAGGATCGTGTTGGGGAGGGTACGGGATTTGAAAAATGGGATAGATTAAAACATATTAGAGAATGCAATATATTCAACACCGCTCACCGCTTGGGAAAATCTGCAGACATTTGAGAAGCTGTGAATGCACAAAACAATGTGGTCGTCACACGAGGCTCCATGATCCCTTGAATTGCCGATTGCTCAATCATATACTAAAGCTAGTCAGCAAAAACAAAGTACATGGCATCCAGTCTCTGATGCTGAATCTTTTCACAGGGGGCATACCATGCACTAGACCATAAAACAGGGTCCAGGTGAGCATATAAGAACTGATTCCGGAGAGGACATGGGCCGTGCCGAGCGTCCAAGCCGGCTTCACGAAATCCCGAGGCCGTCCGTGTGCGAGAAGGCAAAAGACGAGGGCACTGACGAGCAGTGAGGCGAGGGCGTAGAAGAGGAAGCCGACCCAGGAGGTGAGGCCCAAGGTACCTGCCACGACGCCGAATATGGGAGAGGTCATGTTTCGGACATTGGCGAGGACTCTGTCGTTGTGGAGCACGTTTTCCGGCACGAGAGGGTAGATGTCGTCCTCGCGATTCGTCGTCGTCGTAGACATGACTTCTTGAACTCCCCCTTCTCGAGAGAAAGAGTCTGCGGTGGGCAGAGCAGAGGTGGATAACAGGCTTGACAAGCTCCAAGACTCAAATGATGTATCGTCTCGTCGTTTTCGTGGAGTCTCTGGCATCCACGACACGTGCTCTGACACGAGAGGCTGCCAGATCTCAAAAAATCCCGTCACTTACACTCCACTTCTTCCCATCTTGCTAACTCAAATACTACTACTAGAAGCGAAGCAGGGTGACTCTGCAAGAGGACGAGCTCTTGCCTTTTATACACCGAAAACTCTTTCTTCTATCTGGAGGCCTTGCGAAACAGCAAAAATGGCGTCTTTCTTGTACATGAAGGAGCTAAAGTTGGCGGAGATGGCAGTGACGAGAGCCAGCAAGCTGACCTCCCTCGTCTTTCGGAATCTCGTCGAGGCCAAGACGGTGACAAAGGAGGACAAGTCACCCGTCACGGTGGCGGATTTCGGTGCCCAGGCGATCGTGAATGCCGTGATTCATCAGGCGTTTCCCGACATTCCCATCGTCGGAGAAGAAGATGCCGATGCTCTACGGTCAGATTCCGCCGTCTCGGAGAAGGTCTGGTCTCTCGTCTCTGAGATCCTGGCGGCAGAGGAGGAGGAACTATCCGAGGTCGGTCGGATCGAGAGTCAGGAGGAGATGCTGAAGAAGATCGACTTGGGAACCTATGGAGGCAGCTCGAGTGGTCTCATGTGGGCCCTCGATCCGATCGATGGCACAAAGGGGTTTCTGAGGGGAGGCCAGTACGCCGTGTGTCTCGGACTCATCAAGGACGCAAAAGTCGTCCTCGGTGTCATTGGATGCCCCAACTTGCCTGTCGACCCCCAACACCCCGACGGCAAACGGGGACTCTTTTTCTCCGCCGTCACCGGCTGTGGAGCCTTCTCTCAACCTCTCGATGGCTCGGAGACGGCCAGGCGCATCAAGATGAACACACTCGAGTCGCCGAGCGATGCCACTTTCTGTGAGAGTGTCGAGTCGGGCCACTCTGCCCATGACGCCAATCACGAGATTGCCATGAAACTCGGCATCACGAGGCAATCCGTGCGAATGGACTCACAGGCGAAATACTGTTCCATCGCCCGTGGCGACGGCGACATCTATCTCCGTCTCCCGGTCTCTGAGAGTTATGAAGAGAAGATTTGGGATCACGCTGCGGGAAACGTCATCATTGCCGAAGCCGGCGGCAAGGTCAGTGATATGCATGGCAACCCACTCGATTTCGGCAGGGGCAGAACACTCAAGTCAAAGGGAGTCATTGCCTGCGAAGCGAGCATCTTTGATCAAGTCATCGATGCAGTCAAGCAGACTTCAAAGCCAGTCTTGTAGAACTTGAAAAACGTCCTTCCCATGTAATCTAGCCTCACTTTGGGAAATTGAAAATGTCACAAAGTGTAGATCTGAAATATCTTTTCCACTTGGGTAACGTGAAGGTTAAATCTATTTGTTTGAATAAGTCTCTTTGGTGTCTGTAGGGGAATGGGCGACCATCTGTGATCTCGATTCCGTCGAGACGGATCTAGACCGTCTCGGTCGACGTCGAGAAGGACGATCAGGAGAGTCATGTCGCCGATGATGTCGAGGGTGTCTGGAAGATCGCTTTCGACGGCTTACATCATCCCGAGACCTCGATCTCGACCGTGACCTCGAGGGAGATTTGGATTTAGACCTAGACCTGGAGCGTCTCGACCGATGATGACGATGACGACTCCTCTTTTCCGGGTCTCGAGAATGATGGCGAGGATGATGAGACTTGTGCGAGTGTCTGTGTCTTCTCGAGCGTGATCTACTGCGCGATCGACCCTCGGAGTCATCTCGAGAGGATCCCTTATACGAGGAGCGCCTGGGAGGGGAACCACGGTCCTGACGACCATTTCCGTCGTCCAGAGACGGACCCTTGGAGCGTGAGCGACGCCTTGGTCGCGGAGAAGTTGAATCTGACTCAGACTGTCTGTCCTCGCGTCGTCTTCCTCGTGAAGAAGGAGGACTCTGGTGTGGAAGAATCTCTCGATGCTGCCTCTCTGGAGTGGCACTCGACCTGCTCGCGCGTACGGGGCATGGTGAGTGATGTGAGCGTGGTACACGAGGTGGCTCGCTACGTCCATACCCAGATGTTGCAGTCTTCATAGGGCCTCTGCGTGGTGATTTGCGTCTGCCGTGTTGATTGGGCGACTTGCTCGTCGTTCTGCTACGCTGTTGCGATCCCTGCCATGGTGCTCTCTGCCGATACGGTGTTCTCGATTGACGATCCGTTGGTGCTGAGTCTGATGGATCTGCCTGCTGCCGCATGCGTAAAGGCTTTTCATAGTCGTCGAGAGATTGTTGCCGATTCCCGTCTGCCGATTTGTCTGCATTGCCATTGAGCAGGTGACGTTCTTCGAGCCGGTCACGGATATTGGAATCTTGTGATCGACGGGCCTGCATCTCCTTCTTCTTCTCCTCGACCAAGCGTACAGGGATGCCACCTGGTGACTCTTGTGCACTCATCAGGAGATCCCACAGTTCCTTCATGAATTCCCCAGCGACTTTATGAAGGAACCCGGTCAGGTTGATCTGACATCGCTTGGCATCTGGATACCTAGTCTCCTCTAGCATCGAAAAGACGAGCTCAATCACAACCTCATCCTCCATGCCAAGTAGGCTTGTGATCCTCTCGGTGACCCAGGGCTTGATGACTTGCAGATTCACCTTTGTCATGTCCACTTTCTTGTGGAAACTTGGTGGGAATTTGGTCGTCTGCAAGAGCTTCTTTTCCGCATTCGTGTACCGTGCATCATTATCCGCAGAGATACCTTTGAAGGACATGATCTTCACTAATGCGACACGCTAGAGTCAGTGACAGGAGCACTACAGAAAAGCTAGCCACGCTGCTCTGCGGACAAACATCAAGTCAATCCGTCCAGTATCAGAAGAATAGGAAATCGAAATACTTGACGACACTCTTCCAAAGAGAAGGGACTCTGTTTGTCAGTCGTATGTATAGCTGACAAGGTCGATAGCTTCACTCTACAAGAATGTGGGAGGGAAACGCCCGAAAACTCGGCGCCAAACTTTCAGTGGAAATCGCGAACGAGAAGAAGCCCAGAAGATGACGACAGAAAGAGTCAAAAACTCTCAAAGTTTGGTTGGCAGGCAATTCACAGCGGGGTCACAGTCATTCACCATGGTCACCAGCACTGCTGCTGCTGGACTTTAACATCTCGAGACTGGCCAGTGACAATTCCAGGTCGCAAGGTTGTCAGCAGCAGGATGGATGACTTTTACTCCATCCTTCCAGCGACGCGAGTCCCTGTAGCTGAGCTTCCGAATGCCACCGCGCAACAGAAAGCACCGGAGTTTCCGATGGATCTCTCGAGAAAAGGATGTCTGGTTCTGTTCTTGAGGCACTTGGGCTGTCCGTTTGCCGAAAAGGCATTCAGACAACTTCGCTTCGTCGGTGAAGCGTATGGGAAGCAACTCAACTACTATGCCGTCTCGCATGCTTCAAAGGCAGATGTAAGTCTACTCAGGATGCCCATCCAATTCCCCCTTGTGCTCGACGGGCAAACTATTGACACATGGCACAGACTGATGAGTGGGTGGAAGCATTGGGTGGCAGGGGCAACATCACTCTCGTCATCGACACCACTCGAGAACTCTATGGGAAATGGGGCCTACCGCTGACGGGTGTCGCTCATACTTTTGGTTTGACCTCACTCTCACAAGTCGTCTCCCTTGCCTGGAACGAGGGAATCTATAACCGCGCTACCAAGGGTAAGTGCAGACCCTGTCGCTCTATCGTTGACCCATCAAAAGTTAAATACATTCTAGGCACACGATGGCAGAGCAGTGGATTTTTTGGCATCAAGGACGGCAACGTGGTGTTTGCCAAGAGAGCCGATACCGCCAACGACATTCCAAATCTCGGCCAGATTGCAGAAGCGCTCACTTCGAAATCAATTTAGCTCTGGGACATCTTGCTCCAACACGAGAGAGTGTCATCTTTCTTTATATGGTACATAATTGCACATTGGTATAAATGAAGTTGTATACGGCATTCTATTCCGAGGTGTATTTTGCCAGTATCCGGTCCTCAATGCCGTCGCAGATCCAGTCATGTGTCGCAACTTCCAGATTCTCAGTCTCTGCTGCAAACATCTTGGACGGATCTTGACCGGGCGCAAAGGCCTGCATCGCGCTCGGATTGTTCATGGCGTTCATATCGTTCACGCTTCCGGCAGCATTCTCTTCTCCTAAAAGTAAGGCGTAGATGGACTGTAAGCCAAAGAGATTCAGGAAATACCACGAGATTGAAGAGACCCAGGTTACGTCGAGATCTTTTGTGGCCACTCCGCTTTGCAGCATCTGCTTGAAGCGCAAGGTCAAAGGAAAGGGCAATTTGACTGGCCGGTCAGCATTCGTACCGTCATTTCCCTGCTAGCTCGACTTACGCAAAATGAATCCAGAAAAGAAGAAATTGATCCAAGCCATCAAGCCCATCTGTGGTATCATTGTCGCCATACTTCCCTTCATCATATTCATCATGCCCTCCATACCTGCTGGGTCCGTCATTGGATTTGGTGGTGCTTTGCCCTTACTGGCCGGATCTTTCAGGTAGACATCTTCATTGAATGCTTGTACGAGATATCTGCGCTTGGCCTCGAATGCCATTCGAGGAATATGGTAACCATTTGCTCGTAGAATACCAGATCGCTGCAGGGCCCGCTGTTCCCGAATCGACTTGAGGTCCAAGGGCTTGGCCATCGGTGCCAGTATGATGGAGATGTTATGTCGCAATAGTCCTACCAAGATCATGACTGCCAAGATTGGCAGAAGAACCCAATTCCTCAATGCCGAGTCCAGCAGGAGTTCTTGATTTGCACCCATGTTCGGCTCACCTTGTGCACAAGAACTGGGTTTATGGAGAGCAATGTCTCAGTCACCTATTGACGAGCCAGGTTGGGCAGATACTGGATATTTGCAGCGTGACGGCCTGAACGAATTTGGACAACTTATAGAGATTCAGCCGCCGTCCTGCAAGGGTTCAGAGCAGATGAGGTACGGAGGAGAGAATGCAAGCATCTTTCGTCAGATTTGCTTGTCGTTGTGATTCAGCATCACACACAATGGGAGCTCTTGTCCTTGGCAGCCACTGGTTCCCCCACTCGGATCTTTCCTTTGTATCAATCAACTCTACCTGAAACGATTGTGTGGACAGACCGCGTAGATTTATCATACACGCCAGTCCTGAGCTTCCAGGTATTTCTCATCAAGTTCAAAAACAATAGTAACCATTAGAACTTGTGACAGCGAGGCACGGCAGCTTGCAAGCGTTCTTCTCAGGATGGTCAATGTCTTTTCCCTGACGGAACTGAAGAATGCTTCGGATGACAGTATCCCCATGACGATGCAGAAATTGGGATACAAGCAATCTCATACCCTGATGGACGTCAGGCTGCTTCTGGGATATATCGGGGTCATTGCAGCAGCTCTGGCAGGAGGCTACGACTACAAAGTAGGATTTGAAAGGGCAAAGGGGTATACACTCGTCGGAGTACTCGTCTACTTCATCTTCTATGGAGCAATGAACATATGGCAATTCTTGGTGGAGAAGGGGACAGTCTATGTCGGAACGAAAGGCGAGTCCAAGGTCATCATCCGGACAAAGACCGATAGGGCAGCACCGGTCTATCATGTCGAAGTCAAGCTGCAGAGGACGGCCAATGGAGCAATTGAATCTGTCGATGGACACGAGCTTTTCACCAAGTGGTTCGACTGTGATGGAAACATTGTCTTAGAGCCACTTACAACCTGGATGGGCCTCGTTGTTCAGCGGCTCGAAAATCTTGACAAGAAGAAGCGAAAATAGACTACATTCTGCTTCAACCACGTTCTTCCTTTCTCCAGCCGTCCCACTCCTCATTGCATGTATCCATCCATTTTTGCTCTTGGACTTCCTGTGACCACTGTCTTGACTTTTGTTACACAATCATGAACGCTTCTGGCCCCCTTCTCATTACCCGATGTGGATGCGGACCTTGTAGCCGTCCTTGCTCACTCGAATTGAAGTCCAAGATGGCCGAGGTCATTCTTGACCCGAAGATCGGACCTCTGGTCGTCCCTGTCACCTCTATAGAAAATCACATGATTAGTCTCCGCCGTACCCGACGGAGGCCGCAGATTCACTGTCGAGAGAGTCTTGCAGTCCAGCGAGATTTCCCCCGAGAAAGTGTCTGGGTAGGATAACTTCATATTTGTGGCCTCTGTGCTCGCATGATGAGCTTGAAACGGGTATTTTTGCGGATTCTTCACGCTGACTCGATGCAACCCTGTAGTAGAGGTGGAAAAGTCCAATTCGTGATACGCCGGCTCGACACTGTGTTCATCCTCCATAAGGACAATTTCGACATTCATCTCTGCGGCTCCTGTCATCATGGACAGGGAATTGTAGAGTAATGTGGTCCCAGTGATGTACCCTGTCGCAAGACTGTACATGGCATTCGTCACACGGGATTCTGGCAAGACCAACAGATTGTTATTGGCATCACCGCTGATCTTGACGGACAGATCGGATATGGAAGATTTCATGTCTACATCTGCAAACGAAATGTGCGTGAGGGTCTCCGTTCGGATGATGAGGGAGGAGAGATGCATTGGCAGCCAGATGTCAAGTGTATAACGCATGCACTTGTTTGAAGTCTCTGGTGTCTGCAATTCATATCGTCCTTCACGGACTCGTGTATAGACCGAGTGCAAATCATCTCGCTCAGCGCCTTGCAACTTCACATCGAGTCTGACGTACTCGAGTACATCCTCGGCTTCCGAGTGAAATACTATGTCACCAATCGCCCTACCTGTCGTGACAATCTCCAGGCCGTCCTGAAGGAGAGTCAGATTCTGTTCCAATAAAGGCGTGATGATTGTTCCTGGATATTCGCACCCTATGGAACCAAATCTCGGCGCACGGAACTCAGAGATCGTTGTTTTCCCATGTGCAAACAGATAGAACATCGCAAAGATGAAGATTGCCAGCACCATGGAGCCCAATCCGCCGAGGATGAAGAGTGTTCTCGGAGAGTTCTTGTAGACACGTTTTGGTGGGGCAATCTTGACCCCATCCTCATGCTGTAGTAGAGACTCCTCCTGATCATAGTCATTGTCATCGACAGACGCATGTATATCCATGGAATGCAATTCATAGGAAGGATGCCCGACCATCACTGATACCTATCTCTACAATGAAGTTTCAGGCCAGCTGAAGATTTACAAATGCAGTGCCACTCGAGCCAACAGTCTTGTTCCTTCAGACTATATGGAAAGACTCTCCACGGGACTCCCAAACAGGGAAGCAAAATAGTCTCACCTTTGTCACCCTTGTCCCCACCACACTATCGTACTCTAGCAAGGTGACGAAATATCTGGACTCAACTGCGCCTCACCCCCACATCTTGTGCTTAGGGAGAGGCCTCACAACTCTTGGCAAGAAACACCTGCCAAGTTGTTGGAGATCCAGCTCGGCAAACAGCGGCCCACATTCCCGGCAACGCCTGACCATTCGATCCATCACCAAGACCAACGACACCAGACTCTCTTCTGGCAAGCACGAGCTCTTTGTGCGCTTTTAAGCAAGAGGTCCTTGCCTGGTTCATCGAACAGAGTGCTGGTCACTCCTTTACTGTCGTGCCCTTGCGTTTGCGACAGACATGTCGCCCGAGGAAAGCTTCCATTCAGAAATCAGCTGGCCTGAATCTGATGACGACAAATCCAGCTTCACGCCAATCACTCCAAAGGCCGACAGAGTCTCGGATGTCCTTGGCAAGCGGAAGCGACCGTCAGATCCTGATCTGCCCATCACTCCAGTCAAGCAAAAGATTCAACAACTCGATACCCCGCCAAACACAGACCGTAAACAGAAAATCCATCTCGGCAACGAGCCGATATCAGCTGAAGAGAGTACTCTCTATCCCCGAGACTCCTGGCTTATCCTTGCCGAGTTGAGAGCGCAACCGAGTCTGAGCCATTTGGGTAAGCTATAGAAAACCAGAGTATCTGCGGAAAGAATTTCGTTCCTGACATGTTCCTCTCTAGAAACAAAGTGGGAGCAACTCTTGCTTAGACACGCAAGAATTGTGCAGGCCGGGAAGAAATCACAGGATGCGCTGCGGAAAGCCTTGAAGGCGCGTGATATGGACGTCGATCATCTTCGAAATAGGTTGAAGACGATGGAATGTGAGAGGGAAACACAACGATCCCACATCCTCGCCCTCAAGCGGGAGCTTGTATATCTGCAGACACAGAAGGAACGATGAGATGGCTTCCAAATCTTCTCACCTCCTCTCTGTAGGCTTACGCATAGTAATTGGATAGAGCGGGCAACCATGTCAATAACGTCTGTTCAAGATCATCTTGGCTAAGATAAATCCATGTTCCATCCCATGTGTATTATTGCATTTCTCCTATACATGCATATATATATATGTGTTCCATAAAGATCTGTAGATCCCACTATCGTTGCGATTGAACCTCTATAAGGAGAGATCGCGTATTCATACAAGCCGTCGCTGCACGAGAAGCACGGCATAAAACATTCTGTAAGCTGAAATTCATTGTTCGTCCTGTCTCGTTCTCCATCCACTAGCGGACCAAATCACCGAAACGAGGTCACGAGCAGAAGAAACCACCTCAGCAGCACGGCCAAAGATACCTGGTGGAGGTGAATCATCCTGGATGCCATCATAATTGGGCAAAAAGGAAGATTCAGTACTGTTAGATCGACTTGTTCTGGTTCCTGTCAGAACTACGGGATATGTCGACTCTGTTTTTGGAGTGAGATTGGATTCTTCCTCGTCCGAGTCGTCTTCGGCAAACACAGTCGTTGGGTCTGCAAATTGTCCTATCAGATCGTCCGGAAGTCCACTTGGTAGTTTAAGGGTTGTGCTAGGCAATTTCGCTATGTTGATGGGCGGTTTTGGAGCAGATATGCGCATTGTGGGTGCATCGTCCGAAGAGCTCGAGCTATACCCGTCTTCTTCAGGATCAGCTTTGATTATGGAAATACATTGCTCCACGCTTTCATTGAAGTGGATTCTTCGTTTGACAAGTTCACCTCCAGTTGATTGCCGAAAATGTTGCTTTCTAGCAGAACGCAGTGCTGAGTTTGCGGAATGTGTCCTTACGGCAACTGGTCTTGTGCTTTTGAGTGTAACTTCCGAATGCGAGGGAGAATCGACGCGGGGAGAATCGATTGCAGGGAATTCAGCCATGACCGGATTGTGCCTCGCAAGCATCATCTCAGAATTCGAGCGTTTCTTGAGAATAGGCTTGTTGGATCTTCTGCTTGGGACCACATATGAGGAGGAATGGCTCTCAAGGCGAGGCTTGACCGGAGGCCATTCGGCAGACCCAGTCCTTGTCAAACCATCCGGCTCAGCCACGGGGGCCGCGAGCAGGGTCTCACTTGAAGAGCTATTGGTGGAGGAAGGGTCAAATTTAGTTCCTATATGATGAGATTTGCTTTTCTCAAATCGTGGCTGTAAGACTTACCCCGATGCAGAGGACCGTATAACCATGTGACATCACAATCCTTCAACCAGTTGAGAGTTTCAGGGGAGATTGTCTTGAGGTTGTTGCGCGACTTTGCCCAAGTCCTCCATGAGGCATTCTCCAGGCGTGCTCCAGATTGCAAGAAGGCTTTCTGCTTCGTAACCTGTCGCCAAGAGACCCATATGTCGTTCTCCGTCCATTCATGAGAAAGGTAGTCGACGTGTCGGTCAGGATTTATTTTTATACTGATATCGTCCGCTGGAGCTGCGAAGCCTGGTGACGGAGAGGAAGAACGGCTTGATCCTACAAAGAATGTTAGTGTGAAGCTCGGAACTGGAGTCAATAAAGGCATGATACCACTTGAATCAGTGCGTGAATTTGAATCGTTGTCTGTAGAGCCAGGCACGTCACGCTCATAGACAGGCAATATGGCAGGATCGTCAGACATCTGGTGTTATCGAGACCAAAGGTTAGGCTCCCAGGCCTGGATGGGCTTGACGAACCGCGCCGAGATACTCCTTGGCCCGGTCGAGATGGCGACACGATTCTATCAATTGGTGGATGCCAGCGTCCGAATCTGACTCAGCTGAAGGGGCCAAAGACCAGGATTTCGAAACAGGATATGGTTCCTCTATGGTTACTAAAGTCTGTTGAGTACACTCCCAAATTGAGCACCACAAGCGACTCCTGCAGCAGAGGTCACAGTTTTTGTTGTGAGACCGACACCGCGGTCGCTGAACATTCCTATCACGTCCGTCATTGCCAGAGACGACAGGTTCTTGAGCTAGAATGAGGACGACGAAGGTGACGGAGGCTGCAAAACGGGGGAGCGCACGCACGAATGTCCGCCCCAAAATGCGGCAAGCGCTGATCAGCTGTCGCGGTCTGGAACTGCCGAATTGCGCTTTGGATTGTGCCTGTGCGAGGACCTCAGTGCACTGGGGGTACAGCCAGTCCGAGAGTCCTTGAGGTCAGGTGAGCAAAAGACTAACACAGAAGCACACCCTTGCAATCTCCAGGCAAGCCATTAGAGCAGGACAGCAGATTATAGGATTAACAGGTCTCAAGTGCTATCATCCTTAAGTCGGAAATGCTACCCACCCATGACTTTTTACTGGGTACAGAACATGGTCACGTTCATTCATATTCGATCTAGTTCCTCCTGCGTGCCACAATTTATATCAGAATAGCTATAATTTCTCTCATTATATGACATATGCATATATCTATAATACACAGATAGAGGGTTGTCCGGGCTATCTCCAAAGCGTATTCGATACCTGGCTCACAAGCCCGCCCCAAACGATACCCTTCAAGGAAATCCCAAGAAAGAGCAAACAGAGCACAATTTTATCGGTGATACGCGGTCTAAGCTTTATAGATGCTGCCAGCCAAAAGACGACCCTGGCGTGCAGTAATACTTTGATTGACCCCTTGAAGAGCACATGGCATGTCGACCTTGACTCAAAAGACCGCACGGAGGGTGTGGGCGTGACTGAAAAGCACAGCGCTAAAGGTGATCGTCTTATGCCACTAAGAGTTACCCCTAGAAGAGCCAATCTACCCCGTGTATATTTGCATAAATGTTCTGTTCGCACAGAAGTCTCAGTCATGAATGACCGTTGAAGTGAGACTCTAGCTCTAAAGTACTTCTTGTATAATCTTGTTTGCTTCCTTGTAGACATGTAGAAGTTTCGAGCATTTTTCACGTTCTTGTGCCAGATTTTCGTCCTCATACAGAAGAGTATCAAATAGCTCCTCTTTATACAGCTCAGCAACCAAGCGATTCTGCACATTCATTTTTGAGAAGTTCACCAACAAGTGCATGATGGCCTTCGGTACTTGATCTGCAACAGTCTCACGAACGATGTTGAAGTAAGACGTGATCAGATTTCGTATCAAATCGGTTTCCATCTGTTCTCGCTCCGTCAGCTGAGGCTCTATCGGTAATTGGCCCATCTCCTGTAAAGAGTCAGTTAACTTTGTAGCAGAGTATGTGTGCACATACAGAGACGATATTATCCATCTGCTTCGAGACTGTATTCATCGATAGTCGATGGTCTACTCTGGTCGAGCTTTGCAGTGGCACCGCATCGTTGTAGCCACGCTGATGTTCATGCTCCTTACTTCCGAAGAAATAGGTTAGGAAGCCATCACGACCAGTCTGCATACCTGCAGTATGTGTATGACTTGTTTGAGAATCCCCCCAAGACGAACCATTCGCAACAGGAGGCTCAGTATGATAGCCATTGCCTACAGGTCTCGTCACAGCCTCGGAAGCACTGACTGGTGTGTGGCTTCTATCATCAGCGGTCAGTTTTGGCTTCACTGACTGATTTTGGGAGTCTTTCTTGAGTCGTTCGTCATGTGCTAATTTGTCCTTCTCAGACTTCTGATTAAGGACGTTTGATACTGCCCCGGCACCACCCAAGAAATTTGGGTGGTTGGTATTTATGTAAGCTCGTTGTATGGCTATCAGAGATTCGACATAGGACGAAGTTGGTCCTAGTCTTTCACGCAGTAAGTCTGAGACCACCTCGATCAAACGCATCTGCAATTTCGGATATCTCGCCAGATCGAGATCGCCACATGAATGACAAATCTTCATCAGTTCCTCGTATACCAGCTCAACGCATCTTTGCGACGGCGGTTCTAGAAGCTGTATTTGAGGTTTCACTAATAGGTCGAAAGCAAGTTCTGGCACGAACAAAGAAGCTCTTGGTCCCGTCGAATTTCTGATGGCAGTCCTGATGTCACTTGTGGACAAGTTGTGTGTCGGGTCGATCAGAGTTAGTGCGTTTCCGAATACAGCGTTGAAGATTTGATAAACTCTCGCACCGCCGCAGAGTTCCTTAGTGGAAATTTCGGACGATGTCCCATCGATACTATCAACGAAACTGTTTGCAAAACGAGTCATTAATTGTAGAATGGTGGACCCTCGATGTGCTTTGCCAGTCATCGGACCACCATACGAGACGAGCTCCTGTTGTGTTTGACCCATAAGCGTGTTTAAACGGGCTTTGATGTCTGGTAATTTCTCACGGATGTGCTGCATCAAGATTGAATTAAGCGTCTTTGCTAACACAGCAGTACCGCACTTGTTGGAAATATTTCGGTAAGCTGGATGTGACTGGAAGAACTCAATTTCTGACTGCAGAGCATCGCCAAGGGATTTGCCACTTTGGATATCCTGTTGACTCCTGTTGACACATCCAATAAATCCCAATTTCAATGGATATACACGTCCTGAAAGTATATCGAGCGCATTGGTACCATGATCCATCAGATCGAGTTTTGTCAAAACACCAATCGTCCTTTTACCTTGAGCATCGACTTGTCTTGCCAACTTCAGCCCTTCGGAGTTGACTAGGTCAACATTGGCGGGTGAAACAGCAAGAATTATACTATTTGGTTTGGCAATGTACTCACGTATCAGAGCTAAAACCTGTCGCTCGATATCGCCCGGTTGGTCGCCGATTGGAATCTTCGTCAGACCTGGTAAATCCACCAAAGTCAAATTTAGAACGTGGGCAGAAAATATTTTGAGGTGAATCGGTGACCTGTTTATGCCTTTGTTCATACCGGCAATACGCGATGTCTCTTGCTCGATTTCTGTACGCACTTGGTTGAAATCAGTGAATTTGCGTCCGGGCAAGTGCAAGAATTCAGCCCATTCGTCCTGTGGTAATCCATTGGTCGACAGACTTTTTGTATCTGGTCCTGCCGAGGGCGCCGCAACGTTTATGAGCTGTAATACCAAAGGTCTCCTTGTCACAATGCCGGTGCCCCGGGGAAGAAAGTCTCGTCCGACTTTGATGGTTATTACAGCGATGAAATTCTCATAAAAGCCTTACCAATATTTTCCAATACTGATGACTTTCCACTAGATTGAGATCCGACGACAACAACCTGAGGTAGATCTATCGTGTCCGAGCCTATGGTGTTGAAAACAAGATCTTGTAACTAGGAAATCAGAGATTGACTAACATAGCTGGACGTGTCTCTACCTTGTTCACAAGGGGAATCAGGTCCTCTAAACAGTCAGTGACTCCACTCGGCTACAAAATGTTGAGCTTTTTACCTAATGAAGAAGACATAATGAGTTGCAGGTGAGATGTCTTCTTCCTTGCCTTATCGACTTCTTCTTAAGAGCCCGCGCTGAACAATGATGTATCCAGCCACTGTAAAATGTGTTGAAAGGTGGGACCGAACGAAATCACGAAAGAGCTCTTAAGGTTCTGTGTTCGGAAGTTGTCAGCAGGATGCAAGCAGGCTCTCCAGGATCTCAACTATGGGCTGACACAAGCACGACAAAGTGATAGCATATATTTGGTGTCCAAGCACGAACCGGTCCGGTGACTTCGCTACGGTACTCTCGAAAGCATGATGCTTGACACGTGAGGAAGCTCAGTGTGCACCGCCACAATGCGAAATAAAGCCTGGATCTCTGGGGAATGCTTTCACACCTTCTACTTTAGCCCAAGCCTCCCTGATGCTGGCGACCGTGCATGACACTCAGCATCTCAGCAGCGGCCTTGATAAGGCAGCTCTAGCACAGCGCATAGCGCATCATTTGAGCGAATGCATTTTAGAATTATGCACTGCTATCAAGTTGTTCCTATGCTGTCGCTAATTGAATATACTTCTATGCCTTTTAATCTATCGCTTCGCAGCTTGCACTGTACATCTCCTTACACATCCCCTGGAGACAGATATACTTCCATCGTTCACCTACCTGTCAAGGAGGTGCACATTTGACCACCTGTGAGTAGATGTGCGTCAGTTCATCTCGGAGCTTGGAAATTGCAAATTGTGAGGCTTCACTAGAAATTACTGACTGCCGCATATCCTCCGGCAGTCTTTCGCACGACTGCCGAAGAGTGACTAGTTGTTGTTTATATGCATCGTTTAGAGCACGGTATCGTGACTGATATGTCAATTCATTGGCCTGTACCGTAGTATGCAGGTGCTCGATTTCTTCCTTTAGTGCCCTGCTTTCAGCTGCGATATGAGAATGATGCTCACGATAAGAAGTCATATCGCTTCTGAGTGCTTCAATTTCCATTTTGGTGTCCGACTTATGTTGTTCATAGAACGTGGTCAAAATTTGAACTTGATGCTCCGCGTAAGCCCGTCTATCTTTCTCTATGCCAAGTTGCTGCTGAATGGTATCTGCAGATGCTGCCTGATCCTGCAGGCGAATTTTGAGGTCTTCATTCTCCTGCTGAAGATTGGCCATAAATGCTTTGATAGTCCTGGTCTCTGCTTTCGCAGCGGCAAGCGCTTTATCGCTCCGTGCAAGCGAGCAGATATGCCCTTTCATCTGCATTCTCAGACTGGTCATGTTCGATTCTAACCCCTCACATTTGACCAAAAGCGCTTCTCTCGCCCCCTTTTCACTCTCAAAACCTTTGGTGGCAGCTCCATGCGCAAGCTTGAGATGATCTATCTCATTTTGAAGATGATCTACGATCTTACTTGTACTGACACTCCGAGAGTTGGCCTTGTATCTCGTAGTGTCTCCAAACGTGTGTGCCTCGAGAAGAGTGCTCTGTCGGGAAGAGCTGACAGTGCCTGCAAGTCGTTCTAGCTTTGCTAATTCATCTCCTCTTTGCAAGATTTCGGCTTTCAATCGAACAGCTTCTACTTGCGCTTCTGTTCGAGGTAATTCGTTCGCCTGACCTGCACATTGCATCACTTGGAGACGAAAGGAAATTGGTTGTTGTGTTTCTTGTGCTTTAACATGCCTTCATGTCCGACACTCGGAGAATGATTTAACTTTGCGTGCTATTCCAGCGTACGCTTGCAAGGGGAAGTTCTCCCTAGCATATGCAGGCCGACACGTTGTCATAAATTGGCAGGGCGCGTGTTCACGAAGCGATATTGGAAAGGGTCATGATAGCAATTGGTTGTGTATAATTCGAAAAACACTCGTGGCACGGCAAACGCCACAATCTACTACAGTTTGTCTAAGTCAAGATGGGTATGCCAACCATAAAATCTCCACTTCGATTATGGATGAGACCATCGGCAAGTAGCATAGAGCAGCCTCCCAAACTGAGAGTGAAGGCATTGCATCGAGATCCGCGAATGAACAAGCAATTGTTGGTTGTGCATATACAAGAGCACCGTGTAAGGGTCGTGAGCATCAAAGTTTCCTGTAATGCAGTCGTGCAGATTGTGCCATAGGCTCTTAGCTTGCAGCTGTGTTATCAGTCGGCAAATCGAGACATTTCGAACTTGGCCGCCAGCGTTTCAGAATCTTTTCTTGGTGCTCTCTTTCGGTATCTAGCGGGATCAGTCTATAGTCCAGCTTTAGTCTGTCAAAGCTCACCGTCTTCATTGTACAATTCCTCCACAAGATCGAGACAAGCTGGTCTTACAGGCGGCCTAAGCATGACCATGTATCTAAATATTCGTCAGTCTAGTGGTAAGTAGAATACAAGACATAGTCTTACTGCAAAGTCGTGTAACCTAAGTTCGCTCGATCCGGATCTAAGCAAAGAGTCTTCAGCTTCCACACCATTTCTCGCGTGAGCTGTGGAAGATCTGACAAGAATCTAACAAAGATGCGATCCTTGGCTTCTAGAAATGGAAGCATCGCATCGAGTACTTTGCAGCACCAGAGCTGATATTCATCCTGCTCTTCACAATCACCCTTTTCTCCAATCAAAGGCTTCAGTGTGCCTTTGACACTACAATGGTACCATTCTTCATTCAGCCACGAGGCACAGAAATCTATGCGGTCTCGAAAATTGTCCATTACATACGAGAATGTATTGAGGCGGAGAAGATCCTGACAGCGATGCACCTCTGCAGCGGCATCCGTATCGACCTCAAGTTGTTGAGGACATATGCCACGCGTCGGGAGACGTGTTATAACAGCTGTCCAAGCTTCCCTGTCCCAGATAGAACCTACCACCTTCTGTAATCCGACATCTCTGGCTATGAATGAATGTTGGTCTAACCGACGATTCGGCACGGAGGAATTCAAGAGTCGTACGGAGGTATCCCGTATCTGCGCCTTCACGTTCTTCAGGGTAAGCTTCGGTGGGTCTGGCATTTCAAAGGAATCATTTATCGGTGCGATAACTGATTTGATTTGTGTCTCAGGAGGCATCGTAGCATATGGGCTAGTCTCAAGAGGACTCAGGGGATGATTCACTTCATCAGGAATCGCAACAGGAGCGACAGGGCGGTTCTGTACAGCCGCGTAGCGAGAACGTATAGTCTAGTACTTTGTCAGTGAATTACCAATCGAGGACGACATACTCACCCCGACCGAAGAGTCCAGTTGGTCCCCATTTATTGACAATAGTGTTGCGAGGATGATTTGGACAACCAAGTTACTTGGTAATTGGTTAACATCGAAGCTTGCAAGGCTGTTGTCATTTGCCAAATTGAAGACAGTGGCAAGAGTGACGGGCCCTTCTGGTAAGGGGGGTATGGATAGTATTGACGGCTGAGGTGTACCTTCCCCATCTATATCGATCTTGGTTCGTTTTCCAGGCCCTTCGGAACTCTCTGGAGCTTGCCTTTTCTTTGAGATCTCTTCCTCATTGCGCTTGACTCCAAGAAGATACTGCTGTATTCTGTTGCCGAAGGATCCAGCGGCATTAGTTCTGTCATTAGCACCGAACAAAATTCTCATAGATGGAACTCACTTGAGGAGATGTGTTAACACCAACCTAATAGATTTCTCAACAAATCGGATTTGCAGTCTATCTTTCATGGTGTCCACTTGTTGTACCATTGTACTAGGATCGCATGCCAAGATTGCATCCAATATTTCGGGCAATAATACAACCCTGGTTTTCACGAGTACACAAAGACAATTCAATACGGCGGTGACTAGTATAGGATCGCTAGACTTTGATTAGTTACTGTCGCAGTTAAAGAAGCAATGTAACCTACGCCGGACGCTCGCTCGTGACAGATTTGAGCCTTGAGAGTAACATAAGGCCTTCAGCCTGAAGTTCCGTATCAATCAGAAGCGGGTGGTGCTTCATGACAATACTCAAGGATACATCATCTTTTCTGGATAACTAGACAGATCAGACAAGTCGCAGGCGCGCCAACAGTGAATAGTACCCTAGGATCTTTCGAGCCTGGCGACTGGGCCGATATCACTCGTTGTGTAAATTTGACGCAACACAGACGCAAGCCTTCGTTAGGTGAGTGCCAATAGTTCAGGATGGTCGACTTCAATCTCGACACTTGTTTCCACAAGTTGGCACTCTGTGGATTGGAAGCTCTGAAAGGTATCAGCCTAATCAACAATCGTGCAAGCCAGAGATTGTACGCACACATGCTGAAACAACATCGGATAGATGATGGAGGAAATCTGAGCGTAGCACTTACAAATGCTAATGTCCTGCTCTGCAACCACAGCAGCACTCATTTTCTCTATGACCTTGAGTGCTAAATCATGCTTGTCTTGTGCGAATAATTTCGGTGAAGAAAAGGCCGTCAGAACAAAACTTGCCACCCATCTTCTAAGCTCAATCGAGTCGTCCGTGAAGACAGGAAGAACACCGATCACTATCTGGGGAAAATAAGAAGCATCGGACTCCACAAGTAGTTTTGCTTGGTCTAATTGTGCTAGACGTGACGCCAGAGCACTGTCTACCATAATAACAAAGGATGAGCTGTAGAGTTGTCGTGCTGAGGCCGCGGTCTTCCTATACCTTCGAAACTCCTCTGAATATCGTTGCGAAGGATGAGTCGGCACCTAGATATGTAGTGCTTCTGACCAGAGCTAGAACTTTCGAAGACAGTATTTGGAAATCGTGAGGTGCAAAGATGAGGACACAAATTATGCACAAATAGAAGTCTAGCTAGCAGAAGTCTCTTGCATCTTCATAGAGTGCCTCGGGACTGCTGATCCTTCCAGGAGATCATATGTTTCGACAAGCAGGGCGTAGATTCAACTCTTGTGATGCCTTCTTGCTTTGTTAGGACTCATGAGTGGAGGCGAGTACCCTAGTTCAGCTCGGGTATAAATGACACCACAAAAGCACTCCATTGTTCCATAATGAGGAGGAGCCACTAGAGACTTCTGTGGCGCCATTACTCTTGTTACATTCTGAGTTCATAGCACACTGGAATTCTGGCGCTTGACTTCTGCATGTCCATTACATTAATCTACAATAGCGACTTCAGTGAAGCCACTTCACCAAAATCAAATGGCAATTCTACCTGGTACTGGAAGTTATCATAATCCACGAGGATTCGGTGTCTCTGATGCACTGAAGCGTGCGAGATCTCCTCATCGCTATGGTAACCTTATAATCGGACTCGGACTTACCAGCTTCATCGTGGCAGTTTGTATGTCTCCATTGAGTTCTAAATTCATTGATCCACACTGCTGATTAGGCACAGACACCTATTCAATTTCGGCCGTCAAACAGGATGACTTTAGTGATGTCGTGCTTCCACATCCACCCATCGAAGCGAACAAGCACTAGTCATGGCTTAGAGCAAAAGATTGACATGCGTTTCAAGTGCAGGTGATAGCAGCAGGAATCTAAAGATACAAGATGCTATTTTTGGAAAAGGACGACCTATATGCTTTAAATGTCCTCGTCCAGAGGATCATCTAACAGACCATCGTTGTGCAGTGGTTCATAGTATCCTGATCTGAATCGCGATCGATCGATCCTGGTCTGTACAGTATGCCATAGGAATCTGGCGATGGTTGGAACCGCGGCAAGCACCGTTATCACTCCGGAAATAACCACGACTGCAAACTCTTCGATTTTATCCTTCGTAGTGTGTAAATTCTGTTCCAGAGAGTCATCACCTAGTCTGATCTGACCGAGAGCACGAGCACTATTTGTACTCCAAACGTAGTAACCCGCTCCTCCACCTATCAAGAATGGCAAACAGATGATTATGAATAGCCAGAAGCCGTGTAGTCCTTTCCGTGCATCACCTAGCTCGCGTTCGTGTCCTGGACAAGCATGAATGCGTCCTTGATCAAATGTCTTGCCTCCTTGACAAGTCGTCAGAGGAATCCTGCGATATCCGGTAGGTTCTGTCCACGAAATCCGGTCGTCCTCAGCACAGACAAGACTGTGATCTGGAGGTGCCAGACCAGGAATGAGTTGACATGTTCCGTCATTGGCTCGTTGATAGTTATAATCACACTCATAATCGTAGATTGTGCATGTGCAATTCTGCACAATCCTTTGCTCGGTTTGCAATTTCGCTCCAACATAGCACTGACTCTCAATTTTCTTCCTGAGGTACTCGCTGACATGCCCAAAGAGGCATTTGTCCTCATTGGATGGGTGCGATGGCGTCCACAGATAGAAGTCACTTTCGGATGTTGTATCAGCATCCGGTACGGCACCTATAATCCATCAGGATGTAAAATCGGGAAGTTCTTAAGCTTTCTTACACTTTCGATCTGTGAGACCTGAGAAATCTATGTTGATAGTCTTCATATCATCTTCTTCCGAATCAGGCTTGGCGAATAACAAGAAATTCCTGCTGTTGTCCGATGGAAGGGTCGTAATATCTCGGATATACATCTTGTCTCCAGCAAATACGTGTTCGACCCAGGTTCTGCCCTCGTCCAGCGAATATAGTACTCGATCAGTAGGCTCACCATCCTTCACTATGACGACGATGGATCCCTGATCACCAAATTCCCATTGATATGGTCCCTTGTGACTTTCCTGCCAGCTAATACCACCATCATTACTCAGGAAGGTGTTACTATCCTCATAATTGACAAGATGTTCACCCACGTTTCCTACTCCAAGAAGTATGCCGACAGCCGACCCGGAAGAATAAGTATCTCGAACGTCGACACGTTCTGTGTAGCCATGTAGATGCAGTGAACACTTCTCAAGTGATCCTTTGCAAGAGAAAGCATTTCCTTCGGAATCTTTCGAAGGTGGCGTGAGATAATTCCACTCTCCACCATCATTGTGTGTCATCTTGGTTCGGAGCTTCTTCCGCGATCCCGACAGGGCATCGTTTTCATTCGAGACAACGTTGACAATGGCCACGCCCTCAAGACCCATGAGCTTTTCGAAATCCACGTATCCGGCAGTGTTGCGATTGACCAGATCGAGCGAGGTCACGAAATATGTTCCATTGGAATTCGATTTGAGTATAGACCCCCACTCTCTGCCTGGTTGAGAATTAGTCGTAACATGCAAGAATATGGATTTGGTCAAAGAGTCCAGAACAGTATAGGCTTGCTGCTGCGTAACATCAAATTTTGGCGGGAAATGTCCATGTGCAAAAGTGAGTCCATCGATTGAGGCGTACATCTGCAGGTATGAATCATCGTGAACTTCTGCGACCACAATGAATTCCTCGAACACTGCAAATCCTACAATGTTCTGGAAAACTTGCTCCTGACTCTCGAAGTAGTCAATAGACGAGTACAAGGTCAGATCACCTGATTGATATGTGTCAGCAGTCCAGGCTGCACAAAAAATCAGATTGGCATCTGCATCGACTTTGGTCGTACCAATGTACTGACAGTTATCTGTATAGTCGAGCAAGATATCCCACGACAGGCCACCATCCTCCGTGTAATAGGTCACAGCACGACATTCTTCTGATGATTTACTATCGCAGCCTTTCATGCCTGCAAACAGAAGCCAGTTTGAATGTGTAGAGTGGAAGTCCAGAACGCTTTTATGCAAATTGTTCGGAGCGGTCGGGAGTTCGATCGGATGGATAGTTTTGCCCCTGTCTTTACTGAGAAATGCACGCTTCCCTGGAGTCAAGAAGTATACCCAATCCTTGAAATACCGATGGGGTATGATGGCTGCGATATCTTCGTCTTCAAGCACTTGCTGCCAACGCTTTCCATGATCGTAACTTTTGAAAACATTATTTGCGTCAATTTGCATGATGACAGTCTCGTCTGCACCCGAGGAGCCCTCGGTCCTTTCGAGGTAGAAGTACTGACGGGCGTGACCGTCAAAATCGGTGGATTTCGCAGTTATCTTGCCTGTGGATGGCTCGTCGGCCCCATTAGAATCACAATCTCTTTCGACTTCTGCGTCTTTGCTGAGACCGGTCTCACGATCACAAGTATTGCCGGGAATGAGTCTGTAGCCACTTGGGCCATTATAGGTTTTCTTGCCCTCGATGCACTCCTTGGGTGTCCCTGAAGTGCCTGCTAAGACGCATTTATCTCCGTCCTTGATGAAGTTGTAGTCGCACTCGAAGTCTTCATCTGTACATGGACAGTCTTCTTCTTTCGGTTCGGGTTCGTTGTAAGAATCACCCACATAGCACTCTTTTTCCGCTTTCTTTCTCCAGAAATATTGTTTGTGACCCATGAGACAGGCTGAGGAGCCTTCTGCATCATACCGAGCATACCACTTCTCAAAATCACTTTTTGCATCGTTCTTCTTGTCCAACGTACATTGTCGTGAACGTATTCCTGTGAAATCTATCGCAAAGACGTGCGCATTGGCCGATGTATCATCCCCTTTGCCTCGACTTGCAACCAGGACGAATTTTTCGGTGGTGGAGTCCGGAGTCGTTGTAAGTATGCGGGCTCGAACTTTCATACCTAAGTCTAGACTGTCCCACGTCTGACCGCGGTCAAAAGAATAGTAAGCAAGGTTTGTTGTGTCCTCGTCAAAAACAGCCATTAGGATACTGCCCTGATCGCCCCATTCGTACTTGTGTGCATCTTGCTTGCTCAGTCGCCAGGAAACCCCTGCGTCATCGGACACGAAGAGATCGCAATCAGAATAGGGCAGTAATGAGGATCCAACACTTCCGACTCCCATCAGAAGGCCTGGTGTCGTGCTCGAGAATATTCGACCAACATTGTGGGGAGCTGCAGCAGAATAGAGGTGAAGGGAGCATGATTCGGGATCATCCACATCGCAATCCGAGTCCTTTGGTGGCTTAAGTGGTTGCCACTCGCGTCCATCGTTGAAAGATATCCTCGACTGAAGCTTTTTCGCAACGTTCCTCTGCTTCTGCACCTCCTCATAATTGGCTACTACATTGGCCAAGACGATGCCGTCAACGTTCTCTACATTTTCAAAGTCAACTATGCCCATCTCGTTTCTGTTTGTATAATCAAGATTTTTTGTGAAATAGGTCCCGTTAGAATTTGATGTAAACAATGCTCCGAATGAATTTCGTTGCATCGAGGTCGACATGACATCCACCTGGATACTGTAGGGTCGCGATTCAAGCACGGTGTATGCATCTTCTTTCAAGACACCACCATCGCTCGGAAATTCTGCAAGATCCCAGATAAGCCCATCATCGGAGACATACATTGCCATTTCATCTGTGCCTATGTTCTTGGTTGCTGCTACTAAGAAAGTTTGCACCGCTCCGACACCCACAACGCCACGCAGAGGTCCATTATCACTCGATATCTCTGTGACTGTTTCGAACCAGTCCTTACTAGAAACCAGACGTAAATTCATGGGAAACTTTTGTTTAGCCTCGGTATCGTCATCAATGCAGATCACAAGATTCTTAGAAGACTCCTTGAAGACTTTTGTCGATCGAGCAAAAATACAAGAATGAGTATTCTCCCTGAGTAGCTTTGGCTTGTTTTGAAACATGTCTTCTGTGTAATAAGTAACATCCCGACATCTGGTTCCCCAAAAACCAGAACCCTTATCATCACATCGTTCCCCAGCATACAAAATATGATCGTGATCGTTCGCGTTGAATGAGAGTGAATCTTGAAGGACGGATGGTGGATCGTCAGTCTTGAATGATTGCCAAGACTTGCCACGATTACTAGTCCGATAGTGTTCCTTGTCATTGCCAAGGACAAATGCAGTTTTTTTGTCGAATGGGTGGAAGACCAGATTTTGAGCCGCTTGATCTGGTATGTCTTTGACTAGTGACCATGTCACTCCGTCATCCTCAGATTGATGAACGGTGCCACTCTGTTCGTCCAAGAACAATATCACGGATGAATCATCGAAATACGTGAATTTCCGTGGAAGATGCGCGAAAGAAGTTTCATGAACTTTCGGGACCTTCGCAGCTATAGCACTGGTTACGCATGCCCAAAGAATGCACAACCGCTTGATCGACATCGATCGTTGATACTATACAAAGCGATACTTTTGAAGTTTGTGGACCAGTGCGCCAAGTAGAGACAAGTTCTGTTGGCAAGCACAGGCGTACAGACAGAGTGCTCTACAAGGTGGTCTGTCCAGCAAAGAGGCAATTAACAATTGTCATGATGCTATGCACTTATAGGATGGTGGGTGATTGACATCCTGCGTTCTCGCAGTAGATAACGCGGGGCGTCATACTTGTCGGAACCATTGCTCGGGTATAAAGTAACTCGTTCTCAAGTGTGGCTGATCGGTTGCACCGGTATACGTAGCATTTCAAGCAGACCCAATTGAGGCCAAGATAGGTGGCTGAGCATACTCTCAGTCACCGAAACTCTAGACTTCTTCTGCATAAAACTTCTTGACCTGTCTGTAAAAATTGCAAGTTATTGTACTGCTCAGTCTTTCAGATGGTAGTATGCATTCCGTTCGACAAATATGGCGCTGCTCGAACACAAATCATTCACAAATGAGAGTGCCACAATTTCATTTATGTAGTGGATCTAACTCGTCCAGGCTATCTTGAGAGATGTCATCTTCTTCGGAATCATCCATAGTACTTGCAAAGGCATCGTACAGCTCGCCAGCCGGCTCTTGCGCAGGAGCTGATCGACCGGGCTCGGCATTCAACTCCTTGAATTCGTAACCATCTCTAGAGGTTGCCATTTCCCTCCTTCTTTGAATGATCAACCATGCTGATAGGCTCGCAACGAAGGCGACAATGATACTGATGGCAGCATATATCCATAAAGCCTTCCGAGAATTCCATTGAAATTTGTCGTTCTTGTCGTTCGTCTCTTCTGGAAGTGGCTGAATGACAGTGGTTGGAAGTGGATGATGTGTAGTTGACGCAGAGCCAATTTTGGTTACCACAGGTCTGACAGGTGTCACGGCATCTGTTGGGGCTGTAGGTGAGCTTGGAACCTTGTCTGGATGAGCTGTTGATACTGCTACCGGTGCGCTGACCGTGGTCAGCTGCTTTTGATCTTCGGTGGCGGGTTCCTCTCCAGGCATCGGTAGCGGAACAGCTTTAGACTCATCGACTGACTCTCCCCAGAAAGTCATCCTCCAACCATGGAATGTGCCTACAGACTCGATGTTGTCATGGTCCCCAACGACCAACCGCCACTGGCCTGCACCGCTCTCCCCCCAGTGCTTGACTGTCATGAAGGTCCATTCCACGAATCCTTCGGTGCTTGTGTCATGTCTGCGGACCGTGGCCAGATTAGATATGATGCCCAATGGAGATATGAGATCCACTGTAACATCGCCACGACGTTGATGAGATATATTTATCGTAACCGTGATATGTTCAAGTCTTTTCAGATTGGCATCTTTCATATGTTTTTCCGTGACATCGAAATAGGAAGTGATTTGTTGATGTGGTTCCGTTCCCAGTGCCTCTTCTATATTGATCACCGGAGAATGATACCAGCTTTGTGCTTGTACCAAGGACCATACTTTGGCCTTTTCGACCATGGCATAAGCATCTAATTTGCCGAAGCCAAATTTGTGGTTGAAGCGGAAGCCAGCCGGAGTATCTTGCCAATCTTCGTCATCATGGTTGAATGGAACTGCAGTCTCCACACAGAGGTACTGCAAATCTCGCCATGTGAGATCTGGACGTATAGATAGGACAAGTGCAAAGATACCAGCACCGATAGGCGCTGCTGCCGAGGTTCCTCCATGTCTGTCGCAGCAGGTGTTCTCTCCAACATCTGTAGTATGAATATACTCTCCTGCGCCCGACGAATAGGTTACTGCCAGTTGAGGTGCGCAAAGTTCCGAATAATACGGATGCTGATCCAGATGGTCAATTCCACCGATAGTGATACTGAATATGCTGTTCGTATAACCATCAAAATTACAGTTGTCGTCATAGAGAGCACCGTTACCACTTGCAAAGACAAATATACTGCCCTTTCCGTTGCGACCGTTGCGAATACCATTGACAATGGCGCGTTTGATCAATAGACCTGGAGCTTCCATGGCTTGGCCATTATCAGGCGGGCCCCACGAGCAAGAATAGATCAGGTTGTTATGAAAATCATAGTTCAAGGAGATCGCCTCGTCTGCATCCGTTATACGACCGGACAATATTCTGAGGCCTGAGACCCTGGCTTCGTAGGCTATGCCAACACCACAGACATCGTTTCGCATGGCGGCGATTTCCCCTGCACACCTGGTGCCATGATAATCGTCGGATAATTTAGGAGTCGGATAGGGATTGTGGTCATTAAAGTCATAAGAACCCTCACCGTAGTAATTCGCCTCAAGGTCAAGTGAGTTCATGTCAATTCCATCGTCCACAAGAGCTACGACTGTGTCTTTTCCTGTGATACCTTGTGCCCAGACTCCAGTCACGTTGATATCATGACCAGCATGTTCGCGATTGTACAGATGCCACTGAGCTGGAAACATTGGATCATGGATTGAGAGAGTGTTTTCGATATCCTGGATGTAACCAGGATTTAGCTGCTCATCTCTCAATTGTAGGATGTGATCACGTTGATGTCCTTGAGTGACCTCAAGCGATCCTCTTTTATGCCGTTGTCTGGGATATTGCTCCTCTAGGAACATCAGGCCTGGTGCTCGTTTACGAAGCGAATTGGCATGAAGCACGCCACTGGATCGGGGTACTGAGATGAGGTGGTGCCCGGCGAGCTCCTGAAACGAATGCTCCAGAGAACCTCCAACTGAAGTCAAAGATTCCTCCAAGATCGTGACGTCTGCGATTTGTGCTACATAATACACGTTTGTGTCGTAATCACGTCCCCTATTCAGCGCCTCCGTACACTGTAAGAGAATGCAGCATGCGAATGCTGCTATTGGGAAGTTCTTCATCCACGAATGCTAAACTGATGCAAAGACGATTCTTGTCCTCAGAACTGCCTCGCCATGAATTTTCGAAGTCCCTTGATGTCAGTCGAACTTGTTTGAGCCAGCTGTGTCCTGTAAAGAGGATCAAGACCTCCTATCAGGCCTGGCCATGTTAAGTGAGCCCGATATTTTTGCAATGCCTGGGGATGGGAGATGCCGTGCTCCACAAATCGAAGCAATCCCTCGTTCATCCGCTTGGGGTCTCATGCACATCTTGGAAACAAGTTTATTCCACTCAGCATCTCTCATGAGGAGCTCGCATTCATCAGCGAATTCTGTGCTTGCGCCTAAAGGGAGTTCCGTCAAGCATCAGTCGGCTCCACTTGACGACGACTCAAGTTTACGTCTCACCCGTCTCGGAGGCGATCTTTATGCCAATTCATCCTGACCTTACCGTAGATCAGTCAGTACTTCTTGCTTGCCATACATTGTTATCAGGAGTAAGATCATATGCCTGAGCTACCAGCTGCTCTAAGGTCGTCTGCTTCGATTGTTGCTCGCTCGAATGAGATAGAATCTTCAGAACCAGCTGTCGCCTACTGGGCCAGATACTGGCTGGTCCAGAAGACCATCTCTAGTCAGCAGGAAACTCGAGCTCCCGAGGTTGAAACCTATCTGCTCCATGTTCTGGAAGAATTGGAATCGATGAAAGAAAGACACAGAGGACTGCGTGAGATTGAGGACTCTACGGCAGGCAGGGCGAAAGTCGAAGCCTTTGCAAACCAAGTTTTCGACAATGCAGACAGGGAGGAAAAGGCCAGGTTGGCAAACAAAGGTACGTCCATCAAATTCCTCGCAGCCGCAACCTTTCTCGAGATCTGTCAAGCTTTTGGGAAACCATCAAAGGACTTGGTTGACAAGCGCAAATATGCAAAAGTACAAGCAATGCGTATACAAAGTGCCATCTTGGCAGGTAAGGATCCTAATGCCAAGCGTGTTCTAGGGTCGAACTCGGAAATTATGAATGGTGTTCTTGAAGCCGACTCTGCAGTGAGCGAAGCAGGTCCATTGCCAAGTCTCCCTTCTCCACATGAATATGATACAGAAGTTGGCCGTGCTGATTGCAGCGATCATACTCTCAGCGCTACGCAAACAGAAACAGATCTACCAGGGCCTGACATACCTACCAGTTCTGACAATGTAATGACCGATCAAGACACGGATCGTAATATATCCGAGATTACTGAGAATCCTTCTCAGGACAGGTCAGCTCAGAAAACCTCACATGCTATTTATGAGGAACCCCAAAGGCCACCAGAACAAACACAATACACATTCCCAGCAGCGGCACAAACACCATACGCATTCCCAGGACTCATATCCCCATCAGATGCTCTGCCAAGTGCAAACGCGCGCCTGATCTCCGAACCACGTACGAGTGATTCTTCCACAAGTCCAACATTGATTCATTCCGTGGACTCACTGGTGGATGTTGATGCTGATGCTATACAGGCGGCTCAAAAACATGCAAAATTCGCCATTAGTGCGCTTAACTATGAAGATCTTACAACTGCTATAACAGAACTCAAGAAGGCACTTGCGAGACTTGGACAAATCTAGAATGAGCCAAGTGTCGCATCATCTAGAAGTTCACATTTACACCAGCTTCGGGACTTGCCATCCAGCAAAATTCTCAATGTCTGCGGAAGTTTCGCCAAAAGTCGGGAGGCCATTGTGGAACAAGGCTTTGTGGCACGGTATATACTTCACCAAAGCCATGACTCAATCGATCTCCAACGAACTGATCGGACGAATTATTGCATGCTGTGATTTTGGTAGCCAGCTCCAAGCTTGACAACGACCTCGTGTTGTCTAGATCATCATTGTCAAACTCAGCCAAGTGTTCCATTTCTTCAAGGGTCCTAGGCGATCAGTCACTCTGACGGAACGAGTACTTGAAATTACCCTTTCGGGGATTGAGAAGATCTCGCTATCACATGGGATGGTATGATTGGTAAATCGCTAATGTACCTCGCGAACTCCACAGCAAAGTCTCGTACAGGCTCAGGTCGTAATGCTTGCACGGGCCGAGCAGTAGCAATATGTGAATGAAAGTTCGGGTTTACGAGGTGTGGAATTTGGGATACTGCAGCGGCGGAATGACTGGGATTCGACATCACACAGTCAGACGAGTACTCGGTATTCGCCGGGCTTCCTCCTTGCAAGACCGACTTGAGGCTTGACATTACACAATCTTTCTGCCCGATTGCATCACCATTCGTTCCTGCCACGTTCCTACTCTTTTGAAAACCGACGGAGTCCAAATCAAGCTCATCACGCGACGCCAGCTTTGCAGAGGATTCTGATATTCGGTACGAGGCTGACTTCGTCGATATGCTTCTTACTAGTGGCGCGTCGGTTCCATCAGATTTCTCTGGCTATATCAGATTTCATCTTGTCTGTATGTAATGAGTGTCTCACCAAGTTTTGGTGATAAGGTCCAGGACATGCATGATTTCGCAGGAGTTGCCACGTTCTCGAGCTCGCTCATGATTTCTTGTGGAGGCCGACAGAGAAGGGGACGTTCCATTCGGATACTTGGGCTTCCCTGACCAGCCACTGCTTGACCTCCTTTGACTGGGTCAATCGAATTGGTGCCTTCCTTCTCGCTTACTATATAGGCCTGTACATGGCTCTGCTTACACGCCACTGAATTAGTGGATTGCAGTCCTTTCGCCTGTAGACCTCTACGTGGTGGCTACATAAATTATTCTGGATGCCATAATGGAGGGCATGCATACTGCAAGAGATATCCTTGAAGTGCCAGCTAGAAATTTGGACTTGATTGGGCGACTTTGCTGCATCATCGATCTTTTGATGTTCGTATCGTGTAAGGTGTTTGAGTTGGTGGCTCTTGGTTGCTTCTGCAAGGGTATCTTGCCTGTACGTGATTTTGGTACGTGTCGTGCCCGACGCTGATACATGCCTTAGCTTCTTAGTTTATGTCAGATAACAATCAAGAATCGACTTGCCGTGTATTTGCTGTGACAAACATGCTGTTTGGATCCGTGTGCTGCTTTGAACATCACAATTGATAACCTGCCGGCAGTGGTCAATTTGATGTTCAGGAAAAAGTGAGACAATGATTGAAGAGTCACTAGAGTCCATCATAAAATTTCTCGTGTTATGACAACAAGGGCTTGTATCTTCTACTCGCGCTTTATATCCTGAGCGGAACCCAGTGTGATGGTAATCTGGGAAAATTACATTACAAAAGATCACTCCATCTGGAACTGATCAAGGAGATACCCATCTCACTCCTATAGTCCAACCATTTGTTGGTCAATTGTCGCAAAATCCCTTGTAAACCCTCGACCGATCATATCTCACGGATGTCACTAGATTTCCTTCAACATGGACCTTACTTCTAAAGTGGAGCTATCTAGATTCATGTCTCGCCTACTTGTCCCTCCACAAGCTCTCCGGAAGATCTCCCAAAATGTCGGGAGGTGGCTGAGATTGACGTGGGGCCGCCACTTGATTATTGTTTAATGGAAACACTTTGGTTTAGCAAAAATGCCAGCTCAGCAAGCTTCAGATGTGTTACAATACAACCTCATCAAGCGGGAATTTTCCAATCTCTGCCCTAAGAAGAGCCAGATTGATCTTACAAGGGGACGGCAAACTTTATCATGTTCGTCAATATGCTCTGGTTGTCAGTATTGCTCCTCACTGCAGAAGTCAGTTGTCTGTATTCGAAGAAGAGTCCTGTCAAGACTCTGGATGCCAGGAACTTCGACAAGACTATCCGCGAGTCTGATCAATTGACGATTGTCAAGTTTATGGCTCCATGGTGCGGGCATTGCAAGAACTTAGTACCTGTCTATGAGAAAGTGGCGGCGGCCATGGAAGGTCTTGTCAATGTCTCAGCTATCAATTGCGATGAAGATGCGAATAAATCAATCTGTGGGAAGTACGGTATCCAAGGATTCCCGACACTCAAGATAATGAGACCCGTGAAGAAGAATGGGAAGCGTACTTTCAAGGCTATAGACTACAACGGGCAGAGAACAGTGAAGGCTATTGTCGACCAATTAAAATCCGACATGCCATCCGAAGTACGACGACTTGAATCCGAGCAAATAAGACAGTTTCTATCAGATCGGAACGAGACAGCAAAAGTTTTGTTGTTTACAAAGAAAGGAACGATTTCACCCATACTAAAAGCACTGTCTACTACTTACAAAGACCAAATCTCTTTTGCACAAGTTAGAGATAACCAGAAAGCAGCTGTAGCAGATTTTGGCATAGAAGATTTCCCGACATTACTCATATTGCCAGGGGGGATGACCCCTGCAGAGACCTACACAGGTGATATGAAGTTGGCCCCAATGTCACAATTTTTATCATCTTTTGCACCATCAGACAGTACTTTGCATGCTGAGGGGGATGCAGCGGATTCACAAAAGACAGCTTCGGTTTCGAAACCTGACACTAAAATAGGTGGTACTGCACCAACGGTTCTGGGATCCTATACAGATTTCCTACAACGATTTACGGACCAAACGATAAAGTCGTTTTTGCTTGTCTCAGAAGACCTTGCTAAGAGCACGGACCTTGAGGCTACCATGGCGAGATTCTCTGTCTTTAGTGTTACTCCTGCAACTGCAAAAGCCATCGAGGATGAACTGAGCATTCCTGCAACTCAAGTTGTCTATCTCAATACTAAGAAGCTTTGGTACACCATACCATCGAGTACGATCACCACAAGAACAGGATTGCTTGAATTCTTGGATGACATCAGACAAGGCAATGTTGCAGTAAAAGAGCATTTCGTGTTGCGCAAACAGAAGGAAGAATTATAGAGAGATCGCCTTATGCCAGACTTCGTATCAGAGTTTAGAATTTGAAGAGTCTGCTGATGAATGATGTTGCAGCACGTTGCACGAGCCCAGAGCTGGCCGAGCTGCCAATCGATCTTGCAAATTTCATCTTGGCATCTTTGTCGCATCGTGTATAAGCCAGAGCATTGGCTCCACTAAGTATCATGGCAATGATCACCAATGTAAGCCATATGAATTCGAATTTCAGAATGGCAACAAATGCTAGGAGGACCCATAATATTGGGGTGGCATAAAGAACGCCCCAGAACAGTCTATTGTCTGTAGGGTTAACTGGATTCTCAGAGTCTGCGCTTTCGAACACCCAGATACTGGCACCATCTTGCCCAGTCTCTGAGAACCAGCGGAGTCCGACGAGTAGGCGGCCAGCTACGTTCTTGACCGTCCAGAAGTCGAAAGCCAAGAGCAAGACTATGATAACGAAAATGAGGATGAAGTTGGAGGTCTATATTCATCAACATGCTAAGCCGAGTGTCTTCACGGCTAGGGAAGCTTACAAAGATCAAGCCCAACAGATAGGTCAAAATAGCACCTAATCGGAAAGCCAGAAAGAAGAAAAGCGCGACGGGATGGGAAGAGAGTTGGAAGATGTGTCGATTACTGACGTCGTCGTCACCATTGCTTCGACTATCCTGTACAGGAGCTGGCAAACTCATAATTTGAAACTGTACAACGATGCTAACAATCCTCGTTAGAGACCGAGATACTTGATCAGAACTGCAACTCGACTAGGATGGCCAGTGTAGATCGTATCACTCGCCAGTATCTGCCCATCAGCAGTCAATCACACGAATTCACGGCAAAGACGCGAGAGAGCTGCCCCACCTTGGCACGTTCCCTGGCAGGGGACAAGAAACTCTGAGTGGCCTCTCATTGCGAATTGATTGGCGGGCACTTGCGCAGGTCGATCACTTTCGAGTGATCGTGCTCCACATCATTTTTATTCACTGCGTAAACATTTCTCCATAGCAGTGTAAAGACGACACTTCTCAATATAGTGTTCTACATCCGCTAGAACCACTCTCTACAAGAGGCTCTGTTGCGCACGAACAGACTCTCTGGGGAAGTGGACTCAAACATGTCTGACGGCATGCGACAGGCATAGGTGAATTCGAGGAGAAACTTTGGATCTGCTCCTTTCACCATCCACCCCTGTGAGCTACCTGTGTCTCTCCCTGCATTCATTAGTTTGTCGCTATTGGCATCAGATAGCACTCTCAGTGTAGTTTCCAATGTCCCAACGAACTGGGAGACTTCCAAGTGTCGATCCCTTGGATAGCTCGACTCGTATCAGATTTTCGGAAAATGTTCTTCCACTACACCGCTTGGATAGTGCGGCAATAGAGAATGCAACGTTAGAGCGCGACGAAGATACGGCAACAGCTCCAACGCGGGTGGCTGCTCGCAACAGATCATACTCAATCAGTCAGAATGCTGAACTGAAGGAAGCCTTGTTGGAACCTGGACGTGAGCCCGGCGTGGATGTAAACAATCTCGAGCTCGACATGTAAGTAGACTCATTCATGGTTCTTGCTAGTTACAGACCTTATGATATCTCATCTTTCTTGCTGACCAGCTTCTTAGCTATCATGAGTGCCAAATCACGATCACTGACTATTCCAAATCACGATTCTACATACATGGTCCTATGGGCAACAAGGAATTTATAAGATTTCTTGAGGAGCCAAAACCTGATTGGGCATCTATTCGATGGATAAATGTCAATGGCATGTCTTTCGATGTCATGAGGAAGCTATCCAATACCTACGCTCTTCATCAACTCTCTGTCGAGGACGCACTACATTTTCCAACTCGAACGAAGATTGACCACTATGCGGAGCACTCCTA
Source organism: Taphrina sp. SM11 (assembly GCA_004000165.1). Classification (NCBI taxonomy): domain Eukaryota; kingdom Fungi; phylum Ascomycota; class Taphrinomycetes; order Taphrinales; family Taphrinaceae; genus Taphrina; species Taphrina sp. SM11. Next base: position 15,866 of record RHDT01000320.1, on the reverse strand, counting down.
CATCTGCCTTCCCTTACTGCTTCTCATAGAGGAGGAAGAACCGGACGTGACCTCTGATACAGGTCATGTAAGCTCAGCCAAAAAGTTTGCAAACTGGCTCGATGGAGATGATAAATCCGAAGGCTCGATTACGCACCTGTACAGAGCATCGGAATTTCAGACGACCTTAAGAGAATATCACTTCCCTAAATCGACATTCAATCGATCTGTACTACAATATGGCGATACAAATCTAGAGGTTGGCATCGAACAAGTCTCCTTGTTTTACACCGCGGGAACTGTGATCAGTATGTTTGAGCAATCTGCCGATCTCATCGGCAGACCTATTCTCCGGCGTATCAGCGCGGGATCGGCCATGTTGTTGAGGACCACTGAAGATATAGATCTTCTTGTTCACGCCCTTGTCGATGGAATTGTTGACAATTGCGAAGGTGTTATCTCGAGCTACCAGGAGCATCTGGTATGTAACATAGTTTTCCCACTGCAAACAAGCACTTATTTCATACAGGCAGTATTGGAGAGAGGTGTTCTCGCTAATCCTAAGAGAGAACATGCAAGAGAATTACATCTGTTCATATCCGACCTCTCTCTACTGAGGAAGACTCTGGCTCCTATCGTCATCATTGTTAATGATTTTCGAAATAATTCTCAGAATGGCGCTTCTGCCAAGCCTCAGCTGACTATGACAACCCCAGGTCCATTGTCTGACGAATGTAATAGTGAGGGTACAAGTCAAACTGGCTACTTCCAGCCTAGCTCTGCCAAACAAGGCAGTACACGCTCAGGCTATTGGGCAGATATAGGAGACCATGTCTATGCCAATGCAGATAACATTGACAGCATGAGAGCACTATCAGATAATATGATCAATCTCATATTCAATACTCTGAGTTCTCGGCAGAACGATATCATGCGGTCTCTGACCATGTAAGAAGTGCCCAATACATACACCTAGAAGACTTGCTGACGAGATAGAACCACCATTGTGTTTTTGCCTTTGACGTTTTTGACAGGTATGCACATTAGCAATTTCTTCACACCTTGATAAGCTGACGAATTCAGGATACTTTGGCATGAATTTCAAGGGTACCTGGGGTGCACTGGACGAGGCAGTAACATATTTCTGGAAGATTGCCGTACCTGTGACCTGTTTTATACTTCTTGTAATCGCTGCACCGTATTTTAGTCGTGCTCAGAGGAGACTTAAACAGAAACAGAGAAATAAGAGTGAGACCAAAGCCAGAGAGAACGTCAAGTGGAGATTACGCAGACGCAAGAGTTCAATTCAGTAAGGATTCAGCAACGCATACAGCTCGAGAGAATCACCTCCCTTTGCAAGTTCTCATCGAGAAGAGCTGCGGACAATAGACATGATCGAAATTGCACTTCTAATTTGTCCTACGTCTGAGTGCAAGAATATAGACGATATGAAATAGGCAGAATCTCCAATCTAGGATTCAGAATGTTCCTAGATCAACAATTTCTTGAGTCCATTTGATTGTTGTGCAATATTCTGCAAGTCCGAATTACCTCCAATGAATTTTGAACGTACGAAGATCTATGCCATCAGTATTCATTGTTGCAAAACAAGAAGAAACTTTACCTGGGGAACAGTTCTGGCTCCACTTTTCGAAACGAGATATTGCTGTATGAGATCTCCATCAGGTACTTGGTCGAGCTCAATGATTTGGTGTGGTTGTCCTTCTGACTTGAAGAGCTGTTTTGTCGCACGACAGTGTGGGCAATAACTCTTTGAAAAGACAACGACCTTGTTCTTCGCGATCAGTTGTTCGACATCACGACCAATCTGTTGAAATTTTTCATGATGGAGTCGTTCATTGTTGATTTGCCACCACCATGTGTTTGGGACAAATTCGCTGTCTCCCTTCAATGGATCATCCCATGGTTTGTCCCCAAGGATGTAGTGTATGATCTTTGCTTTGTCGTCACGCCAGATTGGTGCATGAGTTGAGCGAAGAGTCTTCAAGGCGTTGTAGGTGTATGGTAAAGGAACCCATTTGTCTTTGAAGTAGTGACTCAGGACAGACTGATCGGCAAATTCAAAAGTGTCCGTCAAAGTGGCATTGGACATGATGGACAAGATGTCATTAAAGTGCTTTCGGCTTGGATCGATCACCTGTAAGCCTCCATTCAGGATACCTGTACCGAAATTCGAGTGCACGGCATGTTCCAGCAGATGAGCTTCTTCTGGTGAGTCATGCTGATGCGTATATGCACAATTCTCGGGGATCCAGTCTTTAGGGTAGTGAGAGAACTTTCTGGGATTGCATACGCATGCATGAGTCGCAGCCATCGTGCCTTTCGGAAGATTCATTTCTATCAGTTCGTCGGCATTTTCGCGAACAAGCATGTCGGCGTCAAGTTCGACTACTCTCTGATATTCAGTCATTCCATGCGGAATCAATTTGCTCCAGCAATCATAGAACCTTTCATCCAAGCCGTATTCCTTATGCGTGCTGGGAAGTAAAAGATTCACTTCTCTAGTTACAATATTACGTCGATGTAATTCCTCTATAGATTGTGCATCTAGTGTGCTTGGATGGAAGACTACTAGGGGATATTTCGAAGCGGAGCGTTTCAAAGAATAGTCCAGTGTTAGAGCACCAGACAAGTATTTGTCATTCGTCAACAATGTCATCCATACCTTCTTCGTTGGTCGGTTGTTTAGCGCATAATAATTGAGAGCAAGTAGCAGTGCTGTGAATGCTGTGCTGAAAAGTATCGCACGCGAAACCATCGCCGAAGTCAAAGCACGAATATAGGAAGTCCAAGACGTCAAGTTACACCCTGAGGTCCAACCTCCATCATGGGAAATTGTAAAATACCTCGACCGTGTCGCCCTGCCCGTCCTGGAAACTTGCGTAATGCTTCTAACCTTAACTAGGAAATCTTAAGCGAGACAATTTATGCGTTTTCTTGCCGCAGATCAAGCCACACGGAGCACGGAGTCTAGGCAGAACATTATAGGTACTCAATTAAAGCAGATATGTTCGAGGATCAATAATACGGGAACAATATAAAATGTGAGGCTGAAATACTACAAGACCTCCAGATGTGCGAAGATTCACAAGAGAGCTCATGATCCGTGTGACACTCTCTTATCTGGTCTGGATGTTTTGACCATGTGTGGGTGCTCATTCCTTTGGTAGCATCGTTCATGAAGACTATGATTACAATTGTCGTACTATCACATGCATTGAGCATACATCTAAAGTCATTCCAGGAGTGTTCAGCTCGGGCCGTAATTTCAGGCTTATGCAGAAGCGTTTGCTTTGCTCCAAGTTCACGTTTCATACTTGCAGCATAAGAGCATCGCTTTCGAATACGGTTGAGAGAGAGAGCCATGTCGTTGTCTAAGAAAGCACGACCAGACATCAGAATATTGCTGAGTCTCAGACTTCGACCTTGCCTGTCCTAAGCGAGCATCCTAGTCTTCTGATGACTTGCAGCCTGTGCAGTGAATGTGTATACTTGCTTCGCGCACTAGAAATTCTCGTTGTGCACAAAGTTCATCAAGGCCTGCTGCACATACGTATAGAAAGTTGGCAGGAAACTCAATCCTTCATAAGCCATGCTCGACGCCGTGTATCTCTCTTCTCCTTATGCTTAAGCTTAAATAACTGTAATTCAGCCTTACTGTGCTTTACATTACGCCGATTCTCCTTCATACTTGACCCACTTTGATCCAGATTATTGAGGTCGAGAAAGTTTTGCATCTGACGATCCGATCGGGCATCAGCAGTAAAGTTTTCTGGTACTCTTGTAGGATCAGCAACAAATTTGCCAGTACGGCGATCAAATTGAGCTTGAAAAACGGGGACATCGTTGCCACGAGCCTGATGAGCACCTACATCAATATTCTGACGCTCTTTCAACCGGTCCTGTCCGTGGCCGATACCTTGGTCGGATTTCTCTCTAGGATTCTCCCAAGTCGTCTCCTTAGTCTGCTTGTTGTAGAAGAAGAATGATTTAGAGGACTGATCATATATAGCTTGCCAGTCGTCCTCGCCTTCTTCGGATTGTCGCAGAGAACCTCTAGTATTTGTATCGAGCTTTCTAACAGATACATCTTCCTCAGTCAAGGATGGCGGCTCTTCCGCGGGCAGAGGTGGAGGGGAATTCGATGTCAGGGAGGTGCTCTGACTCATGGCAGATTGGTCACGACTTTCAAGTGGGTTGACCCTGTAGCCAAGTGCTTGTGCGCAAATTATAATCCTTACACAAGAGCTGATAAGCGTCCTGCTCAAAACCTGACAAGCTACACGATCTCAAGGACCGCAGGTGTTTTCTATCGATTTGTGGAAGTTCACAAATTACGGTATAGTAGGCACTACGGTGCGCCACTTTCTTCGCAATCTCGTATTCTACTTACTCCAAAATCCAAATCGGAAAGGGCATTGTAGTTACAAGTGAAGTGTGGGGGCAATAAAGAATCTCTGATGAAGAAAGAGCGCTAACCACTATGATGATATCTCGTGATCCCAATGAAGCTTGATAGGGGGTAGGTTCCAAAATAAATCATGATATCGGAACATATGAAGTTCCTGTTCTCATCTGTCAAGCATTCAGCAATGCCCGTCACTACTTTCGTAGAAAAATACACTTCGAAGCAAGAGCACTTTCCCGCATTATTTTGGTACGCCCGCGAGATGACGGAGTGTAGCACGCGTACTAAGTGTCACAGGCCAGTGGATATCGATCACAATTTTCAGTCAGCTTAGCAGACGCATCATATACAGTGCCAGTCTCATTTAGAACAATTGTTCGGATATATAGCAGAGATGGTGCCGCTGAAGCAAATTATCTAACTACCATCTTGTGAGGAGCAAGCGACCGTGTCAGGGAGCTGCCTACCACGCTCTGGCACTGGCTGAAGTAACACACCTCGAGAACGCTCAGCCAGAGTCACCAGGCAGCGCAAGTCCATTTGGTCCTCGCCTTCGGCTTCGAATTGGTGCAACATTGCAGATGACCAGCAGACTGGCTATCAACGAAGAGCCGTCAGTCAACACTTTCCATGAATGAAAGCTTTAAAATCTCGTCAACTACTGCAACTGGCCAGGTTTCAGGACACTAAGTAGCTTATGTCTTCTGAAAAAACTTATGTCGGGTCACAACTGCTTCACGTCGCACGCTTCGACGTGGATCGTCAAGTGCAGGAAGCAGACCAGCAAGGATCTTGGATCTTAGCGGTTGTATTTGGTCGGTCCTAAGTATATCGACGAGAAGCGCCAAGAATTGTAAAGCAGCTACTCGTACATTCTGAGCCTAATCAGTCATTGTCTCAGTGAACTCATCGTGCACTTACCGGAGTGTCACTACCGTGACCAACAATCCTTTCTAGCAATAGGGGCACAAGTGAGGAGACGTAGCGTGAAAGTACGCTCTTTCCAGCAAGTCCTACCTTGATCAATATCGATAATGCATGTTTCTTCACGGTAGTGTCGGCCATATTTAGGCATTGTAGCAATGCAGGCATCAATTGTGCTAGGTCCTCGAGAAAAACTTCTGAGGAAACATTTGCAGCAAGGGTAACAAGAGCCACCTGACAGTTTCGTGAATGTTGTGCATGATGAGCCCTCTGTGAGTATTCCCCTTCATTGTCATCCAGCACAGGATCTTCAGAAGTTTCTTGCCGTAGAAGCAGCGGCGCCACATGAGCGTAGAATCGCTGTTTGAAAAGCTTCTTGATGACTGCATGACCATCTTTCGTGACAAATGGATCATCGCCAAGGATAATAGAGAATTGATCAGCTACTTGTCCGCCATTGTCTGGATCTCGTAAACACTGGAGCAGCAAGTCTACAACACCGAATGCTTCTTTCGCGTTCCTTAGTAACAAACCTTTACACAACCAGGCTGCCATGTGACTATCACACGATGGATCGAACTTTGAGTGAAAGTATGACAGACCGTCCTGCAATTCCATTGGCGATTGGCATTTGTTGACCATCAAACATGCCATTCGATAAAGTGCTACAGTCACGTCTGGCATATGTCTCTTACAAGCTCTTGATTTCTGTAGGACTGCTTCAAAGAGACTGGCATTGAAGTTTTCTATGACACCGAGCTCGATTCGGAAGCCACTGTAGACCCCGACAAATAATGGGATTGTGTTCGATTCAGGGTTCGTGTCCGGATAGAATGGTCGAAAGCCAGGCTTGATATGGCGCACCAGATTATTGACGCCCCCTGTGAAGTACAAGCTAAAAAGATCTGCAGCTATGACGTTTTGCTTCTCCAACGAACAGGAGCGAGTAGCACGATTCACGAGCTCGCTAGCCGTTCTCATTGCGGATGTCTGCATCAGTATTGTGTGCTGAATACCTATGACTCGTTCAAACAGCGCAGGAACTATTCTGTCGAAGAACAGGGGATCTGCTCGCCCACTCTCAGGCTTCAGACGCAACAGAGCCTGTAGCAGTGCGTCCAGGAGCTGTGATGGATACATACTCTCGTGCGGATTCTCGAGTAGCGCGCTATCCATGCGACTGAGTAACCTTATAATGAGAGTCTCGAAAATTGCTTGATTGACAGATAGGCGTGCTAGTGACCGAAGGACTGTCTGGCTGTCACGAGGGCTGAAGCTTGTCGTGGAATCTGGCAATCTCGCCAAAAGTATAGGGAAGGTGTGTTCCAAGATAAGAGCGGACTTGTACACTGCTATTTTCGATAGAGAATTCAACGCCTCCTCATAGAGTTCACCAGCGCTTGTAGCCAGCACATGGTTGAAGCGCACAATTACATAGGAAAAATCTTCATCGCTGAGCGTCCGTTGAAGTTGCATGAACGTGGTGAGGCATGCCATCGCAGTCATCGAAACCAACGGATCTAAATTTGCCGAAGTGCTAGTAGCATCGCATAGAACTTTCAAAATAGGATCCTTCGTAGAGGAGAACACAGTATGAATTGAATCTCCTGGCGCGACTTGCTGGGTATCTTTTAGCACCAAAACTGCTTGAATGATGTACGTCAGAACTTCAATCAGGGTGGACTGTGCATTAGTTCCCGTTGCTTCCTCTATCAGAGCTAGAAGACCAGGCACACTTGATTGTACAACTACATTGGCTGCCACGTCGGAGGAGCGTACTATGCTGCTGAGTATCATACCGCAAGATTTTGCTGTTTTGAGTTCTGGATCCTTCAGCTCTTGGAGTGATTCTTCAATTATTGGCTGAAGCCAACGAGCAAGCACTCCTTTCCGTGGCATTTCTGACAAACCTTTACACAAGCATGAGGTAATTGCCGTAGCAGTGTCGAGGGCAAGTTCTTGGACAGAGCCTTCTTCTGACTGAGTTATTTCGAATTTGAGTGCTGACCACAACTGTGAGGTATACAGATCCAGTGTTCTGGCACTATAAACTTTGCAGCAGGCACTCAATGTCATAAGGGCATCTTTCTTTACGGATGCAGCCACGGCATTGAGTTTCTCTATCAAAGCAGGAATAAGATAGGGAGCAAATTGATGTGTAGCGCTCAGACAGCTACGCAGGCGTAGCTTTAATCCATCGGTAGTTATGTCTCCAGTTTCATTGCCCTGAGCACGGAAAGTTATTGGGAAATAACAATATACCACGTCAAATAGGTCACCTGCCTGGGACACTATATCGAATTCCAGAAGGATTATGCGGAGAATAGAAAATGCCAGCATGAGATTTCGAGGATCTTTCTCACCGGTCAACAGCGTTATGAAACCGTCGATGAACGTCTTCCCCAGAAACTTTAGTGATTTACGGTGCTTTAGCATGAGAGTATCCAGCAATGTGTATATAAGTAGTCGGGTTCGTTGCGGCCTTTGCTGAGCATCTTCCAAGATGTTGAGCAGTGATTGCGCGGTCTCCTGAGCATCATCATCTGTGAAAAGCTTCATTCGTGCAAGAACAACTAGAGATGAAAGTGCCTCGAATAGGCAAGCATCGTCTGCAATTCGGCTGCAGAAGAATTGGTTCATAGTAGTGATGTGTTGTCCACTCAAACTGTCCGTCGGCAGTTGCGCCAAGACTTCTTGCAGGTATAGCATGCTTCTTGCGCGAAGTGTCGCATCTTCTGTCGTCAAATACTCGCCTAGAGTGCTGACGACACTCAAGAGGGAGATTCTGCCAAGACAGATACTCTGAACCACTTCAAGAACTATTTCCTCTTTTTTCTCGAGCTCATTTTGTGAGCTAGCAAGATACTCACTAGTGAGCACATCTAATTTCATAATCCTCAGTATAGACGGCGAATTAACTGTAGCCCATTGGTTACCTTTGTGCTTTTTGTATGTATGTCTGAATATATAGAACGACAGCTGTGAATCTCATTAGACTTCACTTCTGCAGTACCGTAAATTAGCGCTTGAATACGAAATCAATGTGGCTGAAATTATCCTTTGATATTCCGCTCGAACATGTGAAAGTCGAACACCATAAATTTCAGCATTAAGAAGGACTTTGCTTTTGATGTCTTTAAGGACTAGCTGGACTATCACTCGAGCGAAGACGGTTGGAATACCTAGTTCGGATTACTTCCGCTCTGAGCACTACAAACGAGCGTGAAACGTATCAAGTTGGCTCATGAACAACGCAAGAGTTTGAAACATAAAACATCACATCTCCGAATAACCCCCCAAGCTGCCATAGCAGGAGTCCTCCATATAAAGTCCGCATCTTTGCGGTGGCTCACCTTGTTGAACTAGCTCACTTATTACAATGTCTGCTCGGTCTTTCTGCCGTGTGATTAGTGCTGCAAAGATTGCTGAGCCTTTTCGAAATGAGCTGAGAACTGGTATCGCGAGCTTGGGAATATCACCAGTCCTTAGAGCGTTCCTGGCGAATGACGATCCTTCAGCTCGCGCATACGCCGACTGGACAGCCAAGACAGCCACAGAGATTGGATTCACTTTTGACTTACAACAAATTAGAAGAGAGGATCTGGAGCAGGCTATATTGCAAGCCAATAAGGATCCCAAAGTCAACGGAATCATGAACTACTGGCCAGTATTTCCGGATGTCCAGGAAGACGCGCGGGTTCAACAGCAAGTCAGCCCTGTAAAGGATGTCGAAGGATTCTCGTCAGTATTTATAGAGAATTTATACTCGAACATTCGATACTTCGATCCTCCAACAAATTTGATACAGTCCATCCTACCTGCGACACCCTTGGCCCTAGTGAAAGCACTTGAACACGTTGGTGTCTATAATCCTCTCTTAGAAAGTGGATCTAGACTCTATGGAAAGACAATCACCATCGTTAATCGAAGTGAGATAGTTGGAAGACCATTGGCTGCATTGTGTGCCAATGATGGCGCGACTGTATATAGTGTTGACATTACTGACGTTCGCAAATACACTAGAGATCGCCTCCAATTATCACGTCATCGATGGGAATCTAGTCATTTGAACATGACACAGGCTGCTGCAATATCTGACGTTGTGATATCAGGGGTCCCAAATCCGTCTTTCAAATTTCCCTCCGCTGCGATCAAGGATGGCGCCGTAGCAATAAATTTCTCGTCTGAGAAGAACTTTGACAAGGACACCATCAGAGATCATGCATCAATTTATGTACCAACAATCGGCAAAGTTACAATTACTATGCTTCTAAGAAATTTGTAAGTATGCTGGCGTTCTAGTATTGACACTGCTAGTATTGACACTGACATTACAGGTTGCGACTAAGCCAGAATCAACAGAACTATGTGTTCAAACAGCAAGCACAAGAACTCCAAGAAACCGAAGCAGCATCTCCTCATCATGCTATCTCTAGATTATAGATAGATTACTGGACTGAATGCTGTCATCATTGGCAAAGCAAAGAGTTCTGCTCGTGAGCAGCATCCTTGCAGTTCAAGGATACATTAGGATACAGCACTTGAAGAATGATTTAGCAAATTTGCTTGTTCAGTCATATGGCCTGTGAGGTCGATACGGTATTCTGGAATGATTCTTCGTCACTTCTTCGAAGAGACTGGCTATTCGAGCATTTGCTTGAGTAAGGTCCTCTCGCAGGCGATGTGAATACCAATGCAGCAAGATGTGGTTACCCCACCAAGGGCCCTTTGCGGCGATTTTATGTCGGTGCCATGTAGCGATGAACGGACACGTGCACGCGTGATGTCAATGACCCGCATACTAATGCTTGTGCGGAGTAAAGGAGATACATGCTTTAACACCGCACGGTATATGGATGATTAAGTTGAGGGTTCTTGCATCTCGAAAACGCATAAGCTAAGATCTTCCACCGATGGACCCAGTGAAGATCGTTCTTCTAGATCCTAAATATCAAGAGTATTTCGCAATTATCAAGGGATTTCGAAATGGTCAGAAGTCCTCCACTGTCGATGTCTCTCGAAGCGCTCTAATGAATCAGGTCTAGTATACGGCGCAAAGATCCGAGCTCCACATGCCGCTGTAATGGTATTTTTGTTCAAGACTGGCAGGTTAGATATGTCCAGGTTGTGATTTATTTGACTGACTTTGTAGTATTCGTCAGAAATTATTATACATTCTTTCGGCTACACGACAACACGCGCAGAATCTAGCAGTCTATGTTACAATTTACAAAACATGTATGTTGATCCTTAGACGATCGAATCACGGAAAACAGGGAGCTCTTGATCCTTTTCTATCTGGTCTTCTGGGTGGTTATACTGTCTTTGGAACAAATAACAACATCAATCAGCAAATGGTGCTCTACGTTTTCTCTAGGGTGGTCTTAGCTTCTGTAACAGTTCTTATGGACTCAAGCATAATTCAACGTCATCGACATCATCTATCTGAAAACCATTTCACTGCTTCATCCCCGGCCTGGCCTCTGTTCGCGAGCTTGTGCTGGGGATCAGTGATGTACCTTCACGAACGTCATTCTCGGACTTTGCAACCTAGCCTAGCTACAAGCATGGAGTATCTTTACAAAGGTTCTGATCATTGGCATGACTGGAGTAAGCTTAAAAAGCACTGTGCTATCCTTGCTGACAGGTTGTAGGAACTTTCATGTGGCATAACAAATAAGCGCATAAATGTTGACGAACTTGTATCGAGGTCGTGGTACACTCCTACAATATTGGTATTGGGATACTACTGCTATCATGATTCAGCTTAGCAAGTCGTGCTATCAGTTCTGCAAAAGACCTTGAGAGCTCCGTGGATATATAGCAAGCATGACAACATCAAAATCGTATGCGGCGTTCCGACGATGCGACACTCTAAAATTTCCAAAGGACGTCTGCAGCTTCCGTAGCATGTCCCTGACATGCAGTGAGACGATGATCAAGTCCGATTTGCGATTCAAGCGTCATCAATTGGATCGAGTTCCAAACCATACTTTTCAATCATGGTGTGGTAAGGCGACAGAAGCCAGTCAGATGAGCCAATCTGCATAGTCAACAAAAGTTTATAGCACCTATATACCATTTCAAGCTGCGCATGATGCACAGAAACTCGTGCAGTCTGCTCTGACCGCTGATCGATGATCACAGGTGATATAAGTAGCCTTGAGTATAAATAGAGCAGGACTACATTGAGATTGCATGAAAATGTATATTTGTCGCTGTGACGATCGGAAGAGCTGATCAGATATTCAAGCGGTTCTGAAATCCTAGTCTATTAGGGCCCGCTACAGTTGCCCACGTATCGTGTTATTTTGCATATTTTGTGGCTGACAAATTGCGATATATCCTGAAGATATCAAATGCCATGCGTATGATTTGTGAGAATTGACCAGGCCAGTTAGATCGCGATATACTAGAATCATCGACAGCTTTTGTCCTTACCCACATCGGACGAGAATATCCGAGCCGGACCAACAATACGGTATTTCTCAAATTCAAATCTATGATACAAGTACGCACGCTACAGTATCTCGATACTGCCTTGCCTACAGCCATAATCAAGTGGCGAGACTATCCACAGCAGTGCTGTTGCAATGGCGAAAAATTATCAATATTTCGTACTGTATGACCACCTTTTGCACTTGTTATAGCCACTGGCCTCCTACAGCAGGCATGTTCTCTACCAACGATTGCAGATGGACAGGACGCACACTGAGCCAAGTTTCTGACACACGACTTTCGAAATCCTGGTTTATTACAATCTCGCTCATGTCATTTCCTTGGCTAACCTAATTTCTCCAAATACTGTAAGGCGCTTTAGCAGACTTCATCCTGTACAATGGTGCGGAGTACAGCGTTTTCAGCAGCCATCATTTCAAGCCACTATACAGTAAATTGACGAGGTTGCATTTTCCCATTGCCGAGCTCGAATCGACCAGAAGATGCTGCAAATCCACTTGTATACAATAGTGCGGGGTGAATTGTTACAAAAGAGAAAAAACTCAATTTCTTGTATGACCACCTCTTGTTCAAGGCGTTTTTTTGTCTGGCCCAGTTCTTCCAATTCAGTCGTTTCAGCAGATGCCAGACATGTTCGATAGGATTCAAGTCAGGTGAGTTTGCTGGCCAGGGTATCGTTCGAATGCCGTTCTGCTGCATGAATCGAGTGGTCTTACGACTTGTGTGGATGGGTGCGTTGTCTTGCTGCAGCGTCAAGTTGCGGCTCCCGAGAAGGTTTTCGATCAGACCATCTTCCTCGTCAATGAGAGGCAACAACGTCTTTTCAAGCAGGTTCATGTATCCGTCTGAGTTGATGGACCCTGCAGGGAAGTATTCTAATGGTCCGAGAGTCTCGCCGTAGAAGCATCCCCAGACCATGACGCTTTTCTTATGTTCTTTAAAGGCTGGCACAAGATTTTCGTGATCGAACCTGCCGTCGGGGCTACGAAGCACGTACCGCCGTCCTGCAAGCTTTCCCAGACAGATGGAGGACTCGTCAGACCAGATGATGTGTTTCCAGTCGTCGAAAGTCCAATGCCGATGCTCCGTGGCCCAAGCAAGGCGAGCTTGCATATGTGCAGCGTTCAAAAATGGCTTCCGGCAAGCTACTCTTTTTTTGAGGTCCTCCATCTTATGTCAATTTTTGCAGACGAGTCTTCGAAATCTCCAGATAGTCGCAGATAACTCTGTTGCTTGCCCATCTCATGTTTCGGACCTGGCTGGTAGGCTGTCTGCACAAGGTCATCATATTCTTCACTTTCGGGCCTCTTCTTCAGCACTTCGGAGTGACGTACCATGTCGTTTTGAATATGTCTGGAGACCGTCATCTTACTGATCGATAGAGCAGAGGCTATAGAAGCCTGAGGAAGTCCTTGTTTGGCCAGCCTGAGGATAGTGTCGTGCTGGGCGGGCTTTATGTGCTGGAACTTCGAAGTTGGCATTTTTGTTGGATTTAGAAAAACGGTGGTAGAAGAGCGAGACCATGCCTAATGCATTCGAGATTCGTCACGGATATGCGCGTCGCGTCGCGCTAACTCATGCAGGTACTTTTTACGCGATTCTGCATGTTTTGAGCTCGGCTAGGAGAAAAAAGTGACATCATGATTTTGTAATGGCTTGAAAAAGTGGCTGCTGTGTGACAATTCACCCCGCACTATTGTACAGGATTGATTCAAGCGAACGCAGTTCGCAGGGCCGAATCTGAACAACTGCCACATTTTAATTGTTGCAATTCTTTTATAGTAACATCAAAACACTTGAGAATATCTGCAGAATTTCTGCAAACAATCGCTTGGTTAATCATGCTGATACCGTAAACGCTCGAAGAAGCAAGTCATATCCCCGCTCTTTTGTCATCGTCTTCACAAAAATGGCGAAAATATTAAAATTCATGCTACCGACGCATCAAAGCATCTCAAAACCTTACTATCCTCAGGCTGGCTAACCAAGGTCTGCCACAAGCGTCTAGAAGATTGTAGAAGCCAGGAGATATCAGGAAGAGAGTCGCCGTCAGTAAGCCTTTCTTGAATGCCGGGCATACAATAGTGCGGGGTAAATTGTTACCAAAGCGGAAAAACTCAATATTTTGTATGACCACCTTTTGCACTGATCACTGCCTCTACAGGATTGATTCACGCCAGCGAATTTCACGGGGCCGAAATCTCACAACCACTATTTTTCAATCGTTGTAGTTCTTCTGCTGCACCTAACAAAAGAGTCAAGCGTTTGTTCATGACTACCCCACTATGAAGGACGGTTTTGAAATCGTTAACAGTGAGAGAGCAGAACGCCACGTGTACGAAGAGAATATACAAGGTCCTCTCTGCATACGCTGAAAGTCTGCCAGGCCTCCGAGCGGTGTTTTGCCATCGCATGCATGTTGCAGTATATCCACAATATGTGGGTGATATATAATGTAATATTCACCTCTATCTGTGATATCTGTTATTTCTATCTAGATCACTAGCTGAGCCAGTCTGCAGGTATGTGCTCTAGTGTGCTGGTCCATACTAGGGCGCAACTAGGGCGCTGGGTTGGTGTGAGCTCCGCAAAGTGGAGCCGCAAAGTGGAGAGTGATCATTCTCCAACCTGTATGTCCGTTTGCGTTTGTCTCAAGAGCTTTAGTCAGGATGTCAGCGACTTGAACAGAGCACTTGACGTATTCAACACTAATGGTTCCTCTCTCGAGTAGTTCTCGAACGAAACGAAATGCGACATCGATATGACGTAATTTGTCGGAGCGAGAGACCTCATCCTTCAGAGAGAAAATGCATGCCTCGTTGTCGCCTCACGACACTGCTGCTACTCCGTCAAGCTCGCCGGGTATGCATTCCTGAAGGAGTTTTGTAATCCAGAGCACACTCTTCGCACCGCGGGCATATGCGACATATTCCGCTTCTAGCGTCGACATGGACACAGACCGTTGCTTGGACGATTGCCAAAGGACCACATTTCCGAAAACCTTCACGATGCATCCAGTCTGTGAGCGACGAGTCAAGGTGTCAGCTGCAAAGTCTGCATCCGAGAACATCTCGACAGCTGGGGCGCCTGGGTGAACTGAGTAGACCAGGTGCAGGTCGGTGGTCTGCTTCAGGTACCGTAATGCACGGATAAATCCGTTCCAGTGTTCCTCTGAGGGTCTTGCCGAGAACTGTGCAAGCCTGCTCGCGACATACGCAAGGTCAGGACGGCTAGCCGTTGCAAGGTATAGAAGTTCACCGACTGCGCCTAGATACCTGGTTCGATCTATGATCTGGGCATCGGACACGGGGTTGTGCCACTTGTCGAGCGACCATTTTGAAATCGGGGTAGCGGCACCTCTTAACTTGTTTTCCGGGTCATACTTCTCTAGCATCCGTGCAATATAGCCATTCTGTACCAAGTGTATGCTGTTATTCTCATCCCTCGTGGTTGAGACAGCAAGGAGGTTTGACATATGGCCGTTTGCGACATAGCCTCGATCGGATATCTCAAGTTCTTGCGCAATCAAATCGTACTAATGGTCGACACCGGCACGCTCGCCGCACAAGATAAAATCATCCACGTAGACCACCAAGACCACTTGTGAAGTGCCATGAGAGGCGATGAACATACATTCATCAGAATCAGCTTGTTGAAATCCAAGCTGTCGGTTTGTTGTTCGTCTGTTTTATTAACTAAGAGCTGGCCTGGTGGGGCTATGGCACTATGACTTGCAACTATACCATGTCTCCAAGGTGGTGGCTTAGTAATAGAGTGCCATTTAGCCGAGTCGATTGCCCACTATGAAGGACGTTTTAAAAATCGTTGACAGTGAGAGCACAAAACGCCATAAAACGCCATAAGCAAAAAAGTAGCGGTCTCGATTTCTTGCACACCGAAATCTGCCAGCCCTTCCCGCTGTGCTTTTGCCCGTAGCATACACTTAGCTTTCACGCTCTTGAAAATCTGCCCCCGCTCTTTGTCCTTATCTATGGTGAAGCCATGAGCTGAGAATGTCGTCAGTCGAGGCAGTAGGAGACCATGTATTTCGCCTTCTACCCGAACTGAATCTTCT
>RHDT01000316.1:0-10452 GCA_004000165.1 Taphrina sp. SM11 | reverse complement strand
CTGTCTATCGCGAATCTCCACTCAAGGTGTCTTTACAATGCACCAGCGGTTACTTGTGCCGAAGTTCTAGTTCCATCTAAGACCTGGAAAGATAGCAGCATTGCCAGCTCTGTGAATGACTTGGTTAAGGAAATGTATCTGGCCGCTGCACTGGGGAAGTGCAAAACTTTATTGCTGCATGACCGACGGAAGCTGTTCGCATTCGAGACGTGATCTACGAAATTCTCACAATATCGAAGAGGAATCTGGCACGTCATTATGTCACTTTCTCATCCTTGTCCAATAAGCATATATGGTCTGAATAACGAACGAACATGGAGATCTCACATCGTGATCGTTTGTTAAAGTGCACACCATTGCTATAGGTCTGATGCGCTTTCCAGCTGAAGCTTTGTTCAATCGACGCTAGCAGTATACCGGACGTGCACACTGATACTAGGCGCAGAGATTGTAAGCTGGAAAGCTGCTTTTCTTGATTCGAACAGTTTGACTGAATTGTCGTGCGATAGTTGCACCCTCGGCGCTTGACTGCCACGATCGATGGTAAGTCGTGTATAAGGCTCTTCTTACTCTTCATGAAAGTAGCAAGCGGAACTTCAAGATCTGGATCACACTAACAAGCTCTGCAAGGAAACCTTCGAACACGACCTCCACGTTTACAAATTTGGTATACAGTATTGGAGTCTGCTTAACGTATTCATCTATCTCTAGGTCTATTGTTTTTAACAAAGTCCATCGAGTCGAAGTATCTTGGAGACTATAGTTATCTTCGAACAGTATCAATTGGCATAGATTCCAAGCATCATAGCTGGAGTTGCACAAAAGAGATCTCCCAACAGGAGTACAGCTTTTGAAAGGATACATCAGCAAACGTGAAGATACCATGACTCGATCGGAAGTTTACACGCTTATTGAGGTAGCCCACGAGAAACCTGACTCCAGTGAGCCTTTCTCCCGAAGAACCAGGTTTTATTTGCTCGCTGAGAGGTAGACATCCTAATCTGGGACATCTACTTTGCTGTGAACGAGAGCATATAAGCCATTCTTTCTGCGACATCAAGATCTGAGTGAATTGTCATCCGGTAATTAGGCACTTAACACTAAGCTGCAGAATGCTGAAGCCAGATGCAAGCAAGTTCCATCTCTTTGAGCATAAGTAGCATATTGTCATCCGACGATTAAAGTGGGGTATTGCAAGCTGGCTGAATTCTAACATGTGAGGAGCACATCGAACCTAAGTTACATGTTTGCAAGTTCAGGATGTAGCTTTACGACTCGTCTCCACAGCATTAACCTATCTCTGATTGAATAGAGCACCTTATATTCCCGGCAGCTAGTACTGGTACCTAATCGATCCAAATTATTGGCGTTGCAAAGTGAGCTTTCTTGATGCCGAAGCTATTGTGTTTCCATTAGCTGCTAGACCTCTAACTCCGATGCCAAGTACACGAATGTACGTAGATCTTCCATAGAGGTGTGTGACACATAATTGTCGCAAACCGTGCTGCACCAAGCATCCGAAACACATTGCCAAAAAACCCTTTGCAACAACACGAATGCTTCTTCATGGTTTTGTGGTGACAAGATTTGCTTCGCTTTTGAAGACGTTGGAGACTCGGGCTCATTGCTTTCGTGTCATGGATTGATTATATGCAGATAGTGCGGAAGTTGCTCAGTAAATGTCGCAGATTGCGCCAGAAGTCCAAGCCAATTTCGTCAAATGTCGTGCCTTGGATTCGTTTGTCCAACAAGAAAGGACCAAGCAGAGTTCTTGTACTTCTGCAGCCAAAATAAAAAAACAACAGTACGGACCTGGGTTCTGCCTGATTAGGATTCGGACAAGCTCCGCTTAAGTCTGCAGTTAGATGCGACCAAGAAGGGTACGATCGTCAAATTTGTGGGTTCTGTCAAGTACAATATAAGAATAATTCCCGAAATGAATTCCTCACGTTCTTGTACTTTTATACTGATAACTACCTACTCCAAATAAGACAAGTTCCCAATTCTGGCTCTTCAGCCCTTCAGTGGCCGACTTCGTAATAATGTCTTGAAATCTCTCAAGAGGTCGTAGGAATGAGGCCAAGCATAAAATGCTGAAAGTTGAGGATTTCTACTTGTTTGTATTTGCGCAAATCCTCATGTATTTTGTGTTTCACGCTCGAAACGTCCGTTCTCATTTCTAAAAATTATTAATTCGCAGATGGTCGAATAATAAGGACATGTTTACCCCTTGTGCTTCGTTTCCACCAGCTCCTTGGGATCATTCTAGAGCTATTTTGACTTCAATCTTTAGGATGACACCATTCACATCAGCACAGCGTTTGACCCGCAAAAAGTGCTCACACATTTCAGAAACGAGCTGCATGATATCTGCCAAATTGGTTTGGAGATCCGTCCCGGGCGCAGCCTGAGCGATAGGCGATGTCAGATCACCTGCTGTCGGAGTTCCTATCAAGGCACCAATGCTGATAGCATCATTATTTGTTGTGTGTAGCCAGTGGAAATGCTATAGAACACGAAACCAGGGTATAGCCATACTCAGTTCTCCTCCTACTAGTGCGCCAACAAAAACACTTCTCGCAGTGCCTTGTAAAAGTCGCGGCTGCGTAGGCAGTATCAGTGTGCTTTGTGCTCTAGCTCCGTAAGAAGGAAGTGGGCTAGGAAAGATCTGTACTTCTAGTGGACCATCAAATCGCGGGATGATTTTAATGCTAGCCTGAATACAGAAGCGACGATTTTCTGCTGACCTGACTGACATGAGCCTAAGATCGACCCTAAGCAGTTTACTGTGGTTCGGCAACCAGCAGCCTGTGGTAAAGTTCTCTCAGCACGAATGATCGAAGACCAATATCGATCACCAGCGTGTGTGTCCAGAGGGAAAAACCACGTACCCTAACAGATGCCCGGGCAACAGATGTCTTCGTCTCGAAGACTAACCTTATGAAAGAAGAATAACGAAAAATAAGGGCATGCTCACTTCTTGCGTCGTGAACTTGCCTCTTTGAGATTTGACTCAAAGCGGGTGACCTCATCTTTGCATGAAGCTGACTGTGAAGCATCGATCCAGGAACCCTCATGTATCGGGTAAACCAGCCATTTGACGAACTACTGAAGCTTGCCTCTGGTAGTGCGCCGTTTGTCAATGACTGATTCAACCTCGAACTCGCCCTCTTGTCGTGCCTCGTCGATGACCGTTGGGGGAGGACGTTCAAACTCTCTTCCAAATTATGTATCAACAACAGCTTTAGTCAGATGACAATGACTGACGACATTGTGAAGCTTGTAGGATGATGGTAAGTCGAGCATACAAGCACCTTTGCCGATCAGCTTAATCACTGTGAAAGGACCAAACCTTTTCGGGCTAAGCTTTTCTGTCGGAGGATTCAAGCCTGGGATCCTGAACGAGGATCGATTCTCAATGTACACTTAATCACCAACAGCAAAGCTGTCAGGGTTACGCTTCTTATCGTACTGTAGTGCCATCATAGCCATTGCGTGAGCTAGAGAGTCTAATGCATCAGTTCGAATACTCAAACGGTCTTTGCTCAAGTCTCTGATCGATTCATTGCCGCTTGGGACGATTGTTTGTTTGTTTGCAGTATCACGTTCGCTAGAGCTGGCCAGTGAGTAAGTTCTGACACATATTGTACGAGATATTGCGCAAAGTGAGGCAAATGGAACAGTGATCCGAGGTCTAAACTCTACTATCAACAGAGTACAGAGTTGATCTTCTATAATTGGCTTTCCGATGGAAACTTTTGATGCATTCTCTCTCTAGATGTCGTTGGATCACTCATTTTCCGGACCTTACGATATGCATCTGGAGTGCCTGTCGGGGGTCGCATGGTCCTCGAGACATTCGTTTACACATACGAATAATGTCGTAAAATCCATTAACTATCGTGACCTGCTCACTTGTCTAGTGCTGTCAGAGTCGTGACCGTCCAAGATCAGCTACAATATCGAAAACTTATCTCCCGCGTACGATTATAGGATCACTCAGACACCATTAAAGGCGAAGTTTCCGAACGCCAAAAAATCGCGCTCAGGAAACTAATTGAGTTTCTTGACATAAATCGAAATTGGTGCGATTTCCGATGGATGTACAAAGTGTGCATACAAGATCTGCACAGTTAGGACGACTCCCATGGCCGCGTCAAGCTTGCGGTGCAGAATCAGATGTGAAGGAATGATTCTCCACATCCACGAAAATATAGTGACTATCCATGGTCTGAAGATTGATGCTTTCTTCAAAGTGCTGAATGATGTATGCTTGTCAAATAGTTGTCTCCCTGGAACAGTATCGTATATCGACTTCCAACTCGGAGCAAAGAAGGGATGTTTGTGTCCTTCTTTCAGAAATTGTGGAATATCGTCCTGAAAAGCACCATAAAGAATACGTTTTTCTCTCAACTCTGCGATATCCAGAAGCAATTCGGGAGGTATTGTTGCAACAAAGTCTACAACGTCATTATCTAGGAAGGGCGTCCTACCTTCGATTCCATGTGCCATTTCGAGCCTATCCCCCAAACACGGGAAACTCCAACTGGCCAGATGACGAAAATTCTGGACCATACTAATATGTAGCGAGTCCATGCCGGAGAGACTTGTCCAGTGATGTTCTTCGAATATCTGTGAAGGTTCCAGGTTCGAGGTTTTGACCGCTTTCTCATTGCTGCTTAATAGGAGTTGCTTGAATTTCCCAAACGTGACTGCTCTGAGATAGGAGGCAGAATGAAACCCCATGAACCGCTTCATTGTCCTCCAGTTATTGTTATCATTCCATAATAGACCCTCAGATCGTCGTTCCGTAAGCTTGAATTTGTCGTAAAGATCTGACACGTTTAATGTCGCTTCCGAGGGATCTGCGAACTCCCCCATTTCCAGTCTCCATAACTTTTCCAATTTGAAGAATGGATAGCCAGCAAGTATCTCGTCAGATCCCTCCCCTGTAAGAGCTACTCTGAAGCCGTCCTGGCGCAGTTTAAGGGACAAAAGATACTTGCCCACGAAGCTAGCGTTAGGTGTCGACATCTCAGTATGATAGACAGATCCTCCACGTGACTGGCTAGAATGTCAACAGGACACTGAAGTGTTTTCAATACAACACCGTAATACTGAGCTATTTTTTCGGCTTCAGGGCTCTCGTCAAATTCCGAATCTCTGAATGAGATATGATATGCTTGAATCTTTTGCGTTTTTGAAGCTAGTCCCGTGACCACAGCTGAATCAATACCCCCACTGAGATATGTACAGAAGGGTACATCACATCTCATCCGGCGGCGTCAGTAGTCCATCTGCAGAAGCAGTACGAAATCGACGGTCCCTCATTACTCAAGAGTCTTGCAGATTGCTTGTCAGACACACTCTGAAACCCCCTTTGAGGTTATTCTCTGTAGCTTGTGGACCAGCCAATGAAGTTGCAGACATCTTCTCTGTAATCGAAGATCCTGGCTTAATCAACGTCACTCTCCTCGACCAAGACCCCGACGCCTTGGGAGAAGCGAGACTGAGCATTCGAGAAGCGGAGAGGCTGGCAGGGCAGCAGATCAAAGCAGAATACGTGCAACAATCTATCGGAGCACTTCTCAAACCAGGCGCAGCAGTAGACTTGCTTGGAACTTTTGACTTCATCTACTCAATGGGCTTGTACGATTACTTGGATCAGCCCACCGCTGTAGCGTTGACTACAGCACTTTTTAGTTTACTAGCTCCAGGTGGTACTCTTCTTCTTGGTAATTATGCAAAGGCCAATCAAGTAGATGCTATTCGTATGGAGTACTGATGTGACTGGCCACTCCTCTATCGCACTGAACCTGAGTTCCTCAATCTGGTAAAACCTGGTCTGGCTGAAGATGTCGTTGTTGATACCGAACCTTCTGGAACACAAATGTTCCTTCGTGCGCGTAAAGTCAGATCTATCAAGAAAGAAAGCAAAATGGAGGAGGCTCGTTGAGATTGTATATTCGAAGAAAGCAGTAGATTCCTACAACTCTCCAAACAAACAATGAAAACAGCTTCGGATCAAAACCTTCTTTCTGCTTAGCCATAGTCCGGAAGCAAAAATGATCGCATAGCTTGAGGCATCGGATAGCTTGTATGAAACTTTAGTCATAATCCTGAACGTACACCTTTGTCACAAAGTGAAGACGTCCCGTATAAGCCCCAGAATCATTATCGCTCATTGAAACGTGGTCAAATTGAACATCAAATCTGAATCTCTGCGTCAGGACTAATCATGCCGGATTGCAATAGAGAGAATTAGCCGTAACTCTGTGATAAGATATCCTCACAATAAGGTCTTGTTATCATATCCGAGATTGAGCTGTGTACAGATGTCTCTAGAGTTTTGTAGTTTCATGCATCAATCGTCAATCGTTCTCTACGCAAGATTATCAGAGTAGACTCGAAAGTCTCGGTCACAATGGTATCGGTGCTGTTCAGAAATTGTCCCTGTAATGTCGGAAAGTCTACTGTGAAATCTCTGGCCACTTCGATGGGCATATTTGACTATAGATGATCGAAGTGGCAGGTTTAGCATATAACGAATCATCAACTATTTCTTGTACACGTGCCGATGTTTTTACATACCTATCCGCGTGGCCTGACCCCAAGTCCTATAAGATACATGCCAGCCTGGGTGCTAGCACTCACGCCACTAACGGAGTATTCAAGCACAATGTATAGTATGTGCAGCATTGCAGCTATGATATCTCATGACTCACAAGCAAATGAGTCATCTGCTTTTGCGATTGATATGATATCGACATTGAGGTATGGCGACAAGGACGACATTGCTTACGCTTCCTTCACGAAATGACCAGGTTCTACTCGCTCATACACGACTCGCGATCGTGGATTTACACGCCGGCCCGCAGTCATTCATCTACAAGCAAGGCGACTATACTTATGCATTCTATCACAGTGGTGAATTCTATGATATGGAACTCTTGATGGAGAAGATGACATTAGAAATAGGTTTTCGATTCCGCACCTAGACAGCTACAGATGTTATCATGATGTTGTATGTTCGGTACCGCCTGGGAGTGTTTCGCTATCTTGATGGCGAATGGTCCCTTCGTGCAATGAGACCACAAATTGTACCGTGTCGTAGTCGCCAGAGACAGATTTGGAATCAAGCTATTATTATACCACAAGCATAACAAACCAACATACTTTGCGTCAGAGTGTAAAGCTCTAATGAAAACTTCCTGCAAAAGAGGATTCGCATCGCAATTCTTGTGTTAGGCTATTTCTGCTGCGTATCCTAGACACGATATGTCGTTTGCAGACATCGGGACAGTAGAGCCAGGCCAATACCGAATTGTAAGTCTTGCTGGACCAGATAAATCTGCATATTACTGGACACGAATCAACAAATGTCTATGACACAAGTGAGAACAGGCTTGAAAGGTTGATTAGCTACAGCGCTAAAGAGCCGCATGAAATGCGATGTTTCATTCTGTACATATCTCTGCGGGTTTATCGATCCCACAGTGGTCACAGAAATTGCTCGCAGGTCCCATAAGATACAAGCATGTCATATATCTTTTACTGATTAGTAGCCAAGTATCTATCTGCCTTTCAACTTACAAACTTCACAATTCCATCAGCCATCGTAACCTGACTCAAGCTGTTGCCGACAAAGAATTTGGAAGAGACTTTAAGCGCCTCCCTCCATTAGTCATTGACGAAGTACGACAAAAGGGCGATTCCGAGGTTGAATCAGTCATCGACAAATGGTACACCATTAGAGGCAAACTTCAATACTTCGCCAACGGCTTGGCTACTCTTTACATGAGAGTTCTTGGTTCGGCGCGTTCACAGTCTCCTTCTATTCAAGATGAGTACACCCAATTCGAGTCCAATATCAGTCAAGCAAGTTCATGTGGCAAGAAGCGAGCATGCTCTTATTTTTCGTTATTCTTCTTTCATCAGGTTAGTTTGCGAGAGAAAGACAGTTGTTGTCAGGACATCTATTAGGGTATGTGTGGAAATCCCTTTGAAAGATAGACGCTGGATATCAAAACAGCCTCCTCTACATAAACGATGAATCATCATTCACCTGAACTTCCTGTGCATTCGCCACAATCGCAAGCAACGTCCAGTATCTGCGAAGTCATTCTGTGGTGCTGTGGTCAAATTTTGACATCTTAGCTGCTATATCAGACTTGGTCCCCTTGGTCATGATGGAGAAAGAGTTTTAACGATTCTTTAATAATATAGTGAAATGTGTCCAGGCTGAATTGACCTGACCACACGAGAATCAGAGCCGGTATCTACCTTGCTTTTCACTGCGTGCAAACAGTTGAATACAGTCGTCATCAATGGTCTCGATGCTCGCCGGTTGAGTGAAGTCTGAATTTGCAAACAGTGTACGAAGGTCCTCGGGAGTCCGATAATGCATGGGCCAATCATAACCTAGAGTCCAGACTCCTTCGTGGACACAAGGTTTGAAATTGCCGACATATACCTGACCACCTGGCAATAACAGGTGGTTGTGAATCCAATTGAGCATGAGCACTACTGTCTTATCATCAAAGTAGTCAATCAGACCAGCGGAATACACAATGTGATATTGGTCGAAGGTATACTTTTCCGGCTGTTTCGCCGCTCTGACGACGTTTGCATGCACCAATTTGATGGGACATTTGACTTGGGTTTGTTCTTCGAAAGAAGAGATCTGTTCTTTGACATAATTGATCGCGCCCATATCGGCATCAAGCCCGGTAAAATGTAGTTTTGTTTCCGCTGTAGTCCCAAGCGCCTGAACAACGTCGAACATTTCGCGACATGGTCCAGATGCAAGACTCAGGACTTTTGTCTGCAAGTCCGAGGTTTGTGAAAGCTCAAGCAGGAATTTTGTGAGGTGAGTTCTGCGCTTGACCACAGCTTGTGGTTGCTGAAGAGTTTTCATCCATCTAAAAGTAATGGCAAACTCGGTGAGTCCGAAGACAAAGACTTCTGGAATATGCTCGCAAGCTAGCCCGTGATAGCATCGCTCAATACACAGGAAGTCACCAGCATAGCCGAAAGGCTTTCGAAGCATGTGTCTATACAGATTGTTCAGCCCAGCAAGCTTGAGCAGACTTGGTCGGATGAGCAGATGCATTTGGCGTTGTTCAGTGACTGACGCGCAGGTCAAGTAGAGCGAATTAAGAGCTGCAGTGAGACGATCTAGTGGATCCTGGTAGTGTTCATTGCAGAGCTTGACTGCTAAAGACATCGAAGGACGCATTTCGAAGATCTCCTGTGATTTGCTAGCTGCCCGTAGCAAATCTGCGCATGCTGAATGTACTCTGTCTTGCAATATAGTCTGGTTCTCCATGCTTATTTCGAGGAAGTTTAGGGTTCTACCGAAGCACCCTTGTCTTCAGGTATCTAAGTAGTCGTTATACATATCAGAATGAACTCCAATGATGACCCTTGCTCTCTGGCACGAGTTGATCGAACTTTCGCACTAAGCAGATTGGTCTGCCCCTCGGCGACTTGCCCTCGGCTGCCGATTTTGATCCCCGCATCGGAAGCCACGCGCTTAAGATTGGACAGCCCCTCTGCCGCGGGATCAAAGGTGGCAAGTTGATTAGCCCACACGATGCGATACCGTGCAAGCCATGACTACGCTCATCTGAACTTGTCGAGAACAACTTGTGAGTCAGTTTTCGGTGAACCCTGCGACTACGCTGAATTTCCGAGTCTGCCAATATCATTAATATAAACGAATTACACGCCAAATTTCAGATATGGTACAAAGCGTCACGAACACACGTTTCAACCATGTGCTCTGATACTCTGCCACTGGCTGAACGCCGAAAGATTGTGTAGCGCCCCAGGAGATGACATCTAATGCAGGCGAAGAGTTCTTCCAAATTTGTAGCAAAGCGGGGATGAATGTAAACCCAGTGGCATCGAGACAGGTCTGAGGCCTACACTGTTCCTAATAAGTCGAAAGCTAGCTCTTCAGTGTAGACTCAGACATCGGGAATTTAGGTCTAATCATGCACATTTGGACCAGTGATACATCAAACTTAGTGTATATTGAAAGAGATCCGACGGATTCTGATATCTACAAGCTTTACCTGAACAAACCACGAAACACACTCGATTCGAAACACATTCAGCGAATATCTTCTGCCTTATCATGGATTGAAGAACAAGTCAATGTCGACGAGAACGCTGTTGTCATTCTGATCGGAACTGGATCGAGGATATTTATCGATGGGATTGATCTAAATGAGGCGATCGAACGGCCACTCTTCTGGTGCGATTCCTACTTCGCCTTGATATTGCAGCTACTCAACTACCCCTTCGCAATCATAGCAGCTATCGATGGACATACAATCGCTGGGGGTGTTGTCTTCTGTATGGCAGCAGACTTTCGTATCTCATCCGAGAGCAATGGATTCATATGGATCAATGAGGCATTGACTGGAATTCCCCCAGGAAATCACT
>RHDT01000315.1:0-15227 GCA_004000165.1 Taphrina sp. SM11 | reverse complement strand
TATGCGCTTTTCGGCTCTTTCCTGTTCGCAATGTCATCCTGGTTCTGATTACCAACCTGATGTAAATCCAATTATTTGGAAGCTGCGATATATGAACAGAGTTGTGAATTGCTCAGAGTATCATTGCAAAGTGGTAGGAAATCACCTTATCATGGTAAAGTGTAGTCATTAGTTGCTGTCTTACGACTTGCGCACGCATTACGATTCGGCCATGTGCACAAAACGATGTCGAGGCTAGTTCACAATGGCATCATTGTGGGCTGTAACGGAGATTGCATTGACTCTTTTGACACGAGCAGTTGGTTCCCATCGACTTATTTCTGCTTCAGGATCGGGATATGATGAGACCCCAGGTCTGCTGCTTTTCTTTCTGCAGAGGCTCATGCATCCCGATATACAGAAGCTATGATGATGCAAAACGCTGCAGATACTAAGGCTGTGAGGACACGGAGGGATGCAGACCCTTTGTGGTTTTCAAATCATCCTGCAGAATGAATACCCATGGCGCGAGATACATTGAGATGTCACTAACATGACGCTATTTGGGTCGTGAGACCCTGACCGTGCGTCCAGATCCGGGATCCAATAATTTCTCTGGCACTTTGACCTCTTCCCTGTATTGACCAGGTCCGAGCGTAAACGCCAATGTCCGAGCCAATTGTCTAATAACGGCCGAAAAACTGAACATGTCAAAAGTATGTCACCGACGATAGTCTATGGCTGTAACCACAGACAGGGTTGACCTGACCATGATAAGTGCAATGCAATTCGAGTCCACAACAAAAGGATAACGCTATTACAATCTAAGTATAGTCTTGAACCACGTACACTATGCAGACACGCTTCCCAACGAGAATTGGACTAGTCCAGGTGGGACATCATGAGTACTCCTTCCACGAACAACTTGGCGAGGGGTCTTTTGGCACAGTGTGGAAAATTCGTCGTCTTGTCGATGGAAAAGTAAGCAGGCATCGTGTAAATCAGTAAGCTTGCGACATTTGAGGCCAACTACTGTGATATAAACAGGATGATATGAAATCTACTCGAAAAACATTGCTAAAATCGATAGTTCTTCGCCCTGAAGGAACTCAAAAGACTAAAGAATTCCAAGACTGCTGTCTCTGCGGCCACACAGAATGAGGTGGACATCATGCAACGTCTTGTGCATCCAGGTATCCTGCAAATTCACGGCTACAACGCAGGAACGGCAAGCAATACTTCGTACCACATAGTGCTAGAGTACTGTTCAGGGGGAACTTTGACGTCCTTTATCGAATGCCACTTTCTGAAAAAGTGGATCCTCCTACCGATACGCCGCAGTTTCAGACTGACATTCCCAGAATTTATCTTGCGGAGAAGCTGATATGGTGCATCTTGTTACAAATCGCACATGCACTTGCATATTGCCACTCTCGTGTGCCTGCGATCCTCCACAGAGATCTCAAACCAGAAAATAGTATGTCCGGAGCACTGGAAATCTTGGAATAGCTAGTGATGTGACCGACTAACACCATCTCAGTTCTGCTTACAAGTGAAATCAGTACGAAGCTTGCGGACTTCGGCCTCTCGTCTCTCTGCCGACCAGGGTCTCCCTTATCGGCTTGTGTTGGGGTAAGAAGACTTTACTGAATTTACGAGCAGAACCAGAGACTAATCAAGGACAGACGCTAGTGTATATGTCCCCGGTATGTCAGCTGTGAAAGAAGTGTAAAGAAGATGTAACTCACTTCCACAAGGAAATGCTGGAAGGCAAGTCATATGGTCCGCCTCATGATGCATGGTCGTTGGGTTGCGTACTCTTCGAATTGTGTACTCAGAAGTGAGGTTTCTCATTAGCCCCATTTTGTTATGGTGGTATATATTCTCCATGCTGACAGATACTGATTGTCCAGGCCCCCGTACATCAGGTCAACATCCGCCGCTATGCTCCAGGCCATCAGTAAGGATGCTCTTCTGGATGTTCCCAAGCACTATTCATCTCAGCTGCGTGCTATTATTGAAGGACTCCTGAGGCGCTGCGTAATGACAACGTCAAAGCTAGTGATAACCCTTGACTGATAGATTTAGCCAAGAAAGCGCGAGACACCACTTCAGATCGTACTTTCAGCCTCCTATGCTTTGGAAGTGCAATCACTGGTGGATAGCCTGGTAGTCAATAAGCTGACGAGTCCGAGCAAAAGTCTGAAGAACAACCAATCTGATGCCAACACTGTATTGACAAAGCAGCAGTCCAATTCCGACCATAAGGGTCCAGCTGGCCGCTTCAAAGTTGTTCGAAAAGAGTCGCTACAGCGCCAGGCTGTAAAGCTGAACATGTTAGAAAAGAGACTACTGCGCAAAGAAGCCATGTTGCTCGAACGACTGGCTGAAGCCGGACAGAAACGGATTCACAGAGTTAAGTCCCTTCGCGTACACTGCGAGCAACTTCTGTGCAGAGTAGATCAGCTAGGGGCGGAAGCATCTAGTCAGCTATATGGTATGTCGGCCAAAAAGGGGCTGCGAGAATCAGACCGCAAGCGCGCCCACGCACAGGTGAGAGAATGGCTACTAAATATCAAGTTCCAAAAGAAGACTAAATATCAGTAGTCCGAGTTCTGAACAGCTGTGACAGACTTGCCATGACATGGGAAACCACTCTTTGTTCACAAGGTTATGAATGGGTTTGGGAATGTCTACAAAGCAGTTGTGCCCGACATCACGAGATCCCACAAGTTTTAGGAGATTTCAATCAATGCGGAACCTGAGTAGCAGAAGTCAATTGTCTTCAAGAGGCTTATCAGTAATTTAATAAGGTTACTGTTCTGTTTCCAAAGAAGGCATATGGGTTGATTTGATCGTCTTGTGCCACAGGCAGTCAAAGGAAAAACTGTGAAAAGTAATTGGTCACCTTTATGCGAAGGAAATCGTTGCAATTCGCATAATTTGTGTGGCTTTCAAGATTGCTCCGAACCAGTATTGGTCGCAATCGATCATGAACTGATTGGTTTGTGTGTTGTTGGGTGGGGTGGAGCGGGTAAGAAGAGGAAATTTCCATGGAGCTCCGAGTCAGCGCATGGCTGTAAGCTTGTGTCAGCCGTTGCGGTGTGTACGGTATGCAGGACGTTGTAGAAATCGTTGACAGTGAGAGCACAAAACGCCATAAAACGCCATAAGCAAAAAGGTAGCGGTCTCGATTTCTTGCACACCGAAATCTGCCAGCCCCAACAACAGAAACATGATTTTTTGATTGTTTCTTTGTTTGCTTGTTTGTTTTGTTTGTTTTATTAGCTAAGAGCTGGCCTGGTGTGGAATCTGCTTAAGCGGCTTGTTTAGAGGAAGTGGATATCACAAAGGCGCAACGTGAACAAGAGTGTGCCAACTTACAATATTGCGGGGTGAATTGTTACGGGAACGAAAAATCTCAATATTTTGTATGACCACCTTTCGCACTAATCACTGCCTCTATCCTTCTAGGCATGCTCTCCACCAACGATCTCAGATGAGAAGGATCCGTGCCGACCCAAGCTTCCTTCACAAGAATTTTAAAGTTCTCAGTCGTCAGAGTCTTGTTCAAGGCGTTTCTTTGTCTGGCCCAGTTCTTCCAAATCCGTCGTTTCAGCAAATGCCACACATGTTCGATGAGGTTCAGGTCAGGTGAGTTTGCTGGCCAGGATATAGTTCGAATGCTGTTCTGCTGCATGAATCGAGTGGTCTTGCGGCTGGTGTGGATGGGTGCGTTGTCTTGCTGCAGTGTCAAATTGCGGCTGCCAAGGAGATTTTCGATCAGACCATCTTCCTCGTCAATGAGAGGCAACAACGTCTTTGTAAGCAGGTTCATGTAGCCGTCTGAGTTGATGGAGCCTGCAGGGAAGTATTCCAATGGTCCAAGAGTGTCGCCATAGAAGCATCCCCAGACCATGACACTTTTCTTATGTTCTTTGAAAGCTGGGACAAAATTTTCATGACCGCATCTGCCGTCGGGGCTACGACGCACGTATCGCCGTCCTGCAAGCTTTCCTAGACAGATGGAAGACTCGTCAGACCAGATGATGCGTTTCCAGTCGTCGAAAGTCCAATGCCGGTGCTCCATGGCCCAAGCAAGGCGAGCCTGCACATGTGCGGCGTTCAAAAATGGCTTCCGGCAAGCTACTCTTTTTTTGAGGCCCTCCATCTTGTACAATTTCTGCAGACGAGTCTTCGAAATCTCCAGATAGTCGCAGATGACTCTGTTGCTTGCCCATCTCATGTTTCGGATCATCTGGCATTGGTAGGCTGTCTGCACAAGGTCATTATATTCTTCACTTTCGGGCCTCTTCTTTGGCACTTCGGAGTGACGTACTGTACCATGTCGTGACGAATGTGTCTGGAAACCGTCATCTTACTGATCGATAGAGCAGAGGCTATAGAAGCCTGAGGAAGTCCTTGCTTGGCCAGTGCCACTATTCTGAGGCTCGTATAGTTCCACAGGTATCAATTCTGCCAGGTTCTTTCTAAGATACCAGTCGAGCTTCTTGTCACTACATCTGAATATAAGCAAGCCTTTCGGACTATAGACACTGTTATTGGAATAGATCTTTGTCGTTCGTGGTTGGAGGTGTCGATTTGCCATTCCAAACCGTGCACCGTTAAAAGAGGCAGAAAGACGACAGTCTCGGCACTTTCTCGATGTGCTATGTGTCTATGAGGGCTCTATAATATCATGCGACGTCAAATTGCCGTCTTCTTTCGGCACAGTCGCATAAGAGTGGAAGTTCAAGGCTTCTTCCAAGTCGTGTCTATCATTGTAGATATGTCGAGTACAGAATCTGCTATGTGATATAAGCTGATGGCAAGAAGAACTTATTGACCTAAGTGCCAACCTCTATGTGAGCTTGATCCAAGTTGTTCTGTCGTGCGAGGTAGAATCACGATACACCTAGTTGTCGTATTACTCGTTTGACAATCTCTGGCAAACCGTGGCTGTGTGAAGTGCATCAGCCGTACAACACCTG
This sequence comes from Taphrina sp. SM11, assembly GCA_004000165.1. Taxonomy (NCBI): domain Eukaryota; kingdom Fungi; phylum Ascomycota; class Taphrinomycetes; order Taphrinales; family Taphrinaceae; genus Taphrina; species Taphrina sp. SM11. The sequence goes on along the minus strand of RHDT01000315.1, from coordinate 10,257 downwards.
CTGTAAAGTAACTACGAAGAAGCTATCTTACGGAAATACAGCGATGCAGCAGTCATATCTCCTACTGTGCGACTGTTTGTATGAGACAATTTGCACCTTCCAGCAACTAAGAATAGTTACGCTCAAGTCATCGGAGTGCTTTTCACACGCCGTCTCCTCTCCAAAGTGTTGTTGAATCATGATTACATGTCTTAGAAACGAACGGTACGTTGGCATTCGTTGCAGCGACAATTCCGAGTCGCTCGAGAATAAAGTAAGACTAGATTCAGTCAACGGACTGTGTGTACTTTTCCTTATGTCAAAGACTTCTAGCTAAAGAGTCCAGTATACCGCGACCCAAACTCGCTACCATGCCCTCTGTCTACATGATTCTGATCCTATCATGTTGTGTCTGCGAAAATCAAGTCTGTAATTGCTACAATTTTCTCTCTGACTTCAACTCTCTGCACGTAGCTTTCCGCTTTTGCTTTGATCTCAGCTAGACTTTGCCATTCTGATAAATCTATTCTTTCGAGATTAGCTCCTTCGAAATCAAAACGGAAAAATTTGCTTCCCAACATCTCCCTCATGTTGTCGACATCGGCTCTCATTCTCTGTTGCGCAACTGCATTAGGAACTTCTTCTGCAAACTTGCTACCTGGATTGAGATTAATGTCTCTAGTCCCGGACGTCCCTATACTCATCATGAATGTGATTGGTTCTGATGGATACAGATGGTCCGATTCCTTTTTCACTTCAACAACTGGGCAATTTAGAACAACTCCACAGTCGATAAGGTTGATCCCTTCGATGGACTGCCGTGGAAAGTAGGTTGGAGCTGCAGAAGCAGCCAAGGCTACATCCAGAAGAGTGGCTCTAGAAGACCTTCCACTAAAACTTTCATACGATCTGAGGACAGTGTGACCAGGTGCTCGTGAGTAACCTGCAAGAAGGAAGACGTTCGACGTGCTGGAATTTGCAAATGGTGCATCTGGCGAGATTCCCCTGGATTCGAAGATTCTCCTAAACGCGTTTATGCGCTGTTCATTATCGAATCTCGGCATGCCAAAAAGTTGAAAGAGTTTATCGGTGATAGGCCAGCGGGGATTGGAGCCGGAGCCCTGAGTGAAAATTGATTCGGACATGGCTTCATATGCTCGGATAGCCTCACCGGTCGTCATTTGTAGCGAGCCAAACATGAGGGCGATTAGACCTCCAGTGCTAACGCCACCAATCACATGGAAGAAGTCGGCTGGTCGTAACAGAGCAATTTGTGTACCGGGAAGCCCAAGTCTATGACCGATTTGGTGCATCAACATATCGATGACGACGAGACTAGCAAGACCTTTCACTCCGCCACCGTCTAATGACAACAGTCTTTTTCCCCCTTTACTGGCTAGAGCTTTAGGTATCTTGGTGGCACTTGGTAAGAATGGGACAGGATTGAGTCCAAGCACTTCATCGTCCTTCTTCAACCGGGTCACCAGATCTCGAACATTCTCCAGACTTTGCGATATTCCAGAGATGTTCTGACTCTGCAGATTCTGGAGCAGGATTTCGAGCATGTAACAATAGTAGTCACAATTGTCCATCCCTATCTTCAATGCCAATTTCTGAAAGTCCTCATATCTCACATGACTCTCTTTAGCGAATTCTTTCGTATAAGGCAGCAAGATTTCTGGGAGAATTCTCTCGTAAGCCAGCCTAGATGTGAAGCACCACCTAGCCAGAACTGACATAGACTCGTGCCAGTCTATTCTACTTGTATCGGGATGAAAACCTTTTATTTCTCCATCTTGTATCGCAGTCGTGCTAGGATATATATTGTATTCCCCCCATATCATCGAGGCTGGAAGGCTTACATATTTGGTTGCCAGTTGATCATGCCGCACTTTAAGTGCTTCCAAGTCTAAGATCAGATCACCACGAACATCATGCAGATGCTTTAATTTGTCGAATCCATACTTTTGTAAGTTCACTAATCGATCATGAAGTCCCGTCAGACTGCCAATGTCCGTTGCTGGCAAAGGCATCATAGATTGGGCAGCAGGGACCTGGTGCTCTCTAGCTAAAAATTGAGCAACTTTCGCTGGCCAATCCGGCTTCAAGGCTTCCAAACGCGTCAACATGATTTGACCTGTAGCTTGAGCACCGTGCTTCGTCTCGCGAACATACATGAAAGCGCCTAAGCCTCCGGCAGCGAGGGTCGCGAGACCGATTGTAACAATTTTCCTGCTATATGGAGACCACATCCTGATGTACTTTCCTTAGGTTACTGCGTACTTTGGAAAGCGCGAAAAGCGCAGTACACTCATCAATAATTCGAGCACAGGAGGACCTTTGTTCACTTGAATGAGAAGAGCACTCGCAGTTCCCGAGAAGGTGAAATTTGAGATCGGCGGGGTAAAACATGGCGTCGGGATCATGGCTGAGACCAGACCTGGCAAATCGGCATCATCACACTTTTCGTCTATCAGACTAATTGCTGACTAGTATGGTCAGGCGTCTCTTATTTCTTCCTATTTCGAGTCGCACATGATACCCTCGAGATGTGTGATACGTGCCGCAAGAGAGACTCCTCACAATGGCATATATCATTCTTTGGACGACTGCAATGAACTAAAGCCGCCACAATAGTACGTCCACTGCGAGCAGTGGACGTACACGAATTACAATGGATAGTCTGCGAATGAGGACTAAGGCTTAAATGTAGTTCTGTTCCGAATACGCCCTGGTCTCCAATCCGTGCGACTTCTTAGCGCCATCTTTGCGGCAGACAGATCCCCTCTGACGAGATTCTACACACATACAGCACAGACCGGCGATCATCTCCTGTTCAAACAAACGCTACACAAGCAGATTAGTGCCACATTTCCCCACCAGGTCGCTTAATCTTGATTAAGGATATGTTGCACCCCACCTTTATAAGCCACTGCATTGCTTCTTATCCAAGTCTCGGCTCTGGCTTCCGAGCAGCCGCTTCCGCTTGATAAGAAAGCGCTCGCAACGCTAAACACTTATCGTAAATCGCATTGAGCAAGGTCTTGTAATGGCACAACGACAAACATGGCCACCTATATCTCACGATCAGGCGTACATCCGCATATTCTCTAGGCAGACAGACCTGGGTCTGCCACTTGCCCAACCAGCACATCTGGAGCAGTATCACATTGGAGATGTAGGATATGTCGATAGCGATAATCATTTTCACGTAATCTACTTCAGCCCTTATCGGAGAGGCAAGAACAATCTTCCTGCATTCACCGTAAACGAGGAAGTCAAGCTGCCGAGCAGCCCGTTGAATTTAAAGCTGTCCAAGGAGAGAACACATATGCAATCCTTGGAAGACACACTGACTGAGTTGCATCGTTTTGCACCTGCGGTGCCTGAGCTTCGTGGTGTGCAAAGTTGGTTTAATACATCCATTGGTGGAAGGGTCTCTGATGCTGCTGTGTCTATACAAAAGAATAGCATACTAGCCCGATTGTGGTATGCCGCTTGGGCCAATGAGGCGCAACGAAAGGCGTCGATGACAAAATTCACTGAGTTCGAGGCAGAAGCTTGGCTTGTGCTGCCAAGTACAATATACACAGATCGGATGCTACTGTGTCGCCCCTACGAAAGACTTCTCTCAAGTCACGCATTCTTGATGCTTAGGAAGCAGCTTGAGTCTGCCAACTGCCACATTGCATTCATTGAGTCAACTTCTGCTACATTCAATTGGACAATAACGACAGACCTCGCTACGCATGAGCATGGACAAGTTGGAAACACGACCAGTTTCAGGACCAATGTGTTTGGAGCCGAGGAAAGACAAGAGGCCGAAAACGATGACAATGATGCGGACGCGACTTCTCGGAAGCCGGGTTTTGTACGACGCATGGCTCAACGATTCGCTGGTCTTGGTCAAGCAAATCTGGATGTACTAAACCACGGGCTTAGAGAGTGGTCCGTAACATGGTCCAAAACTGCTTTTTCTAGAGGCAGCAAAGACCCAAAATGCAAAGCGAGCAAAGACGGTGAAGCACAAACATGGACCTACGAAATGAAAGCTGTAAGCATACACTGTCACTAAATTATGGCTGTACTTCGAACTGACAGGTAGGATAATGCCGAGAGAAATTGGAAGGACTCTAAGATCGTGTGGATGCAGGTCCGCATTCATGATCCACGAACATTCAGAGCGCTTTGGGCCTCTTGGAAGTATTGGCGGTACCGAGAGAAGTAGTCCTCAAGACATCGTTTAGCTTGTAATGGTAGATTGGAAAACTGTTATATAATTAATAGAATTCGCGTTGTATTGAGATACTCCTTTTTGACTTGGTCACCTTCGTGGTACGATTGTGTTGCGAATGCACAGGAAGTTCAGGTGAAAGATGATGTGTTGTCTATGTAAAAGAGGCTGTTGAAATCTCCAGGGTGTGTATTCAGAGGGAGAACACACGTGCCCTAACAGATGCCCGGGCAGCAGATGTCTTCGTTTCGAAGACTAATCTTATGAAAGAAGATTAAAGAGAAATAAGAGCATGCTCACTTCTTGCGTCGTGAACTTAACTTTTTGAGATTGGTCTCAAACCAGGTGACCTCATCTTTGAATGAAGCTGACTGTGAAGCATCGATCCAGGAACCCTCATGTATCGGGTAAACCAGCCATCTGACGAAGTACCGAAGCTTGCCTCCGGTATTGCGCCGTTTGTCGATGACTGATTCAACCTCGAACTCGCCCTCTTGTCCTGCCTCGTAGGTGACCAATGGGGGAGGACGTTCAAATTCTCTCCCAATTTGTGTGTCAACAACAGCTTTAGCCAGGTGACGATGACTGACGACATTGTGAAGCTTGGAGGATGACGGTAGATCGAGCATACAAGCACCTTTGCCGATCAGCTTAGTCACTGTGAGAGGACCAAACCTTTTCGGATCAAGCTTTTCTGTAAGAGGATTCAAGCCGGGAATCTTGAACGACGAGCGATTCTCAATGTAGACTTGATTACCAACAGCAAAGCTGCCAGGCTTACGCTGCTTATCGTACTGTAGTGCCATCATAGCCCTTGCGTGAGCTAGAGAGTCTAATGCATCAATTCGAATACCCCAACGGTCTTTGTTCAAGTCTCTGATCGGTTCATTGCCGCTTGAGACTAAGCGATCCAATGTTGGACGAGGCTTGAAACCATATTGAATTTCAAACGGAGAGATCCCAGACGATTTGGACTGTTGAGAATTGATAGCGAATTCGACCTCTGGTAGCAAGTCTCTTCAACTCGGTGTGGGAGATCTCTCATGACCTATCATTGCGCGAAGCATGACTTCCATTGTCTGATTTGTACGTTCTGACTGCCCGTCCGTCTGTGGTGCATAGGATGTTGACATCAGGAGTTTGCAATCCAGAAGAGTGCACAGCTCCTGCCAGAACTTTGAGACAAATCGGACGTCGCGATCTGATACATTTGCGCGTGGAATACCAAATCTAGAGTAGTGATACTGCAGAAGACGGGCTGCAGTGTCTTTTGCATTATCTATCGTACAGGCTGGGATCAAGGTGACCATCCTTGAGAATTTGTCAGTGATGCCAAGAATGGCATCAAATCCTTGATCATTGGGCAAACCAGTGACGAAGTCGATTGTTATCACCTCGCCTATAGATGATACCAATGGCGCAGGGTGTAGCAAACCAACTCGCTTCGAACGCGCCTTTGAGGATTGACATTGGGGACAAGAAGCTATGTACGCTTTGAGACGTTTCGACAGAGACGGCATCTGATACGAATGAGAAAGACGCTCATAAGTCTTGTGAAAACCGGCATGTCCTTGGTCATCGTGCGCCTCTTGAAAGATTGACTTGTGTTGTGAAGTGGATACACACAACTTCCACTGTTCGTGTAAAGATGGATCGCAGAAGTAGAGCAGTCCGTTGTTGTCCACAAAGCAATTGTTGTAGTCTGTGTCGGCGGATTCCTTTGACTATGAAGCCTTCGCGTACAACTCGAACCAATCGGGGTCGCATCGGTAGTCTTTGACGAAAGCATTTGTTATGGCTTTGGACATGATGACAGCCGAACACGTGCTGGACTGGAGGTCAAGCGTTAGACTATTGATCTACAGATCTGATGCATCCCAAAGAAGTGCAACATCGATCACGCCGCGAAAGCATTTCGAGGATAGTCCTCTGGCCGAGAAAGACTGCGTTTCAGAAATTTGCTGACTCGCATATGAATCCACACGCTCACGAATCTCGATCAATCTGTCAGACAGAGCGTGCGAATGCCCATCATCAGAGTTAATCTTGATACGTAAAAAGATCACTTGTATACTTGACCACTAGGCCGTGCTGCAGCAGGCTTCAAGTCCTTGCTCTAAAAGCATGGGGCACCAATCTACGCTACAAGCCAGAGTGCATTTAGTATGCGAAAATCTAGTAATAGCACACCGGAAATCGCAGGAAACCTTCGAAATGCGCCCTTCGATGTCTTTAGCCGTCAATCCGCAATCAACACTACCAGGATCCGCTATATCGTCTGACTGCAGCTCTCAATGCTCTACGTGACCTGCGCGTCAGTCACTGAACAACGCCAAATGCATCTGCTCATCCTACCAAGTCTGCTCAAGCTTGCCGGGCTGAACAATCTGTATAGACACATGCTTCGAAAGCTTTTCGGCTATGCTGGAAACTTCCTTTGTATTGAGCGATGCAATCACGGGCTAGCTTGTGAGCATATTATAGAAGTCTTTGTCTTCGGGCTCACGGAGTTTGCCATTACTTTTAGATGGATGAAACCTCTTCAGCAACCGCAAGCCGTGGTCAAGCGCAGAGTCCACCTAACAAAATTCCTGCTTCAGCTTTCACAAACCTCAGACCTGCAGACAAAGACTCTGAGTCTTGCATCTGGACCGTGTCGTGAGGTGTTCGACGTTGTCCAAGCGCTTGGAACTACAGCGGAAACAAAACTGTATTTTGCCGGGCTCGATGCCGGCATCGGCGCGATCAATTATGTCAAGGAACAAACCCGAGTCAACTGTCCCATCAAATTGGTGCATGCAAACGTCGTCAGAGCAGCGAAACAGCCGGGAAAGTACTCCTTCGAAGGATATCACATTGTGTATTCTGCTGGTCTGATTGACAACTTTGATGATAAGACAGTAGTGCTCATGCTCAACTGGATTCACATTTTGTTGTTGCCAGGAGGTCCGGTATATATTGGCAATTTCAAATCTTGTGTCCACGAAGGAGTCTGGACTTTAAGTTATGATTGGCATTACCGGACTCCCGAGGACCTTTGTACACTGTTTGCAATTTCAAGCTTCACTCACTCAGCGAGCAGCGAGACCATTGATGACGACTGTATTCAACTATTTGCACGCAGTGAAAAGCAAGCTAGGTACCGGCTGTGATTCTCGTGTGGTCAGATCAACCTAGCAAGGACACGTCTTACTATATTTTTAGAGAATCGATGAAAAATACCTACTCCTTCGTCACCAAATTGATATTATAGTCAAGATTGATCACATCAACGAAGAATGCTTTCACTGATATCGCCAACGTTAGACGTGGTTAATAACATGATACGGAACGGCGGCATAGTCTTCCGCATCTCATGGGCGAAGATCGACTCATGGGCAAAGATGCAGATGCTCTACCGGCTAATTTCGAGAGCTTGACAATCGCAAATGTTTCAATTGAGCCAGGCATCGTTGCTCAGTCGACTGCATTGCAATGTGTTGCGAGAGAGACTTTCAAGGATCAGCCCATTTATACCACGGTCCGGGTTTCTGGTGGTGATCAGCCTTGCACGTCCTTGCAGATTGGTATGGACCTCGTCAAGCTTTCTCGCTCTGGTCGTATAAGGATACAAATATGTTGTTCTAGTCCTTCATGCGCATAAACACAAAGATGTCTGTCTTTGATACATGGCAGACAGACAGCGCTGCGATGATGCCTAGCGCAGTAATCATGGACTCCTTTAGTAGCACGGACTTTTACAACGAACTGTTCTGGATTTCAGTAAATGTAGAGGACTATTACTAACCTTTTCACACACCTTGTGGGGGAGATCGAAGTGAGTAGCATGAAATGTGTCCGACGATCGACCCTCCCAGAAATCGCAAGCGAACAACATAAGTTCCTGTATGTACAAGACGGCCAAGTTGAATCTAGTATCAACCTCGCAGCCAGCGGTTCTTCTACTTTCAGCCACGTAATCTCGGCTAATGTGGGGGATCAGCGAATGTCACGTTCCATCTAAGCGAGACGCCCTGGGCTTACGTTTGAGGGAAGCCTTGAACAAAACCAGCCGCGATTGGCTTCTGCCATGTGAGATGTTTCCCTGATATGCACTTGCCTTCTACCACTACAGAACAGATGCCCATGTCTGATAAATTGCACTTCCAAAATCGTTCCAAGACAGGGTCAATTCTTTGTTGGCCGTGTTCATTCCGGAAACAACGCAGATTGAAAGTCGATTCATTCGACAAGCCTGGAGTCTGCTATGAGGTCTCCAGAAGTCGCTTTCTTTTTCGATGTAGATGGAGTGCTGGTCAATTCTCATATTTACCAAGCCAGAGCTATACACAAAAGTATCGAGCATGTCGATAAAGACCATGGTCTGCGTTGTCAACCACCCACAATCATGCAAATCGAAGAGCAGCTCTTGGGTGGTACGGAAGCGTCGGCGATCTCCAGAATAGCAAACTTGATGCCCGAAATCACTGAACACATGTCGACAATGGTAGAAACAGCTTGGCGACTATACTATGAATCCATCCAGACGGACGTCTGCAATTTTGGCATTCAGTCGACGATACAACTGATTCGCACACTGTATGAGATCGGGCATGTAGTCTGCCTAGTCTCAAACTCAAAGCGCAAGGACGTCCTCGCATATTGCAAAATGCTCGGACTCAATTTTATCCTTCGCCATGAGCACATGATAGTTGCTGCAGAAGACTTCTCAGCTCCGAAACCTGCTCCAGAACCCTATCTTGTTGCAGCAAAGAGATTTCACATCGATCCTGCCGCTTGTATCGTCTTCGAGGACTCAGTGGCAGGCATCATTGCTGCACATGAGGCAAAAATGATTACAATCGGTCTCGACTTGAAACATTCAAGGAAAGACGATCTGCTACAAGCTGGTGCTCGAGAAGTCGTGGCAAACCTCTGGCACAGCGAAAGCATCAAGAGCAATGCATATACACCAGCCACTTTCGCGCCACCAGCAGAACGAAATGGTCTCCATTTGAAAGCATTCACCATGCAAGATTTACCTATTTCAGAGCAAGAAACGATTGGGGACAAGACTTATCTTGTGTATAGCCAGACATTTTCAGGACGGTCACGAGCACAATGGCAGGAGAAACTGTGCGATCGACGAGACCTGCGAACGCGGGTAAGCCTAGTGCTGTCTGCAGACGATCGGGTCGTCGGCTATTTCATCTTCAAGATACGTGAGGTGCAGTACAATTCTGAAAATCGGCTGATCAACCTTGCCAGTGCAGGGGCCTTGCAGGAGGCAAGAGGCACAAAGCTTCTATCGTTCTTTGTACAAACAGAGGCACGCAGATTTCTTCTTTCTAATCCTTGGCTTGAAGCTCATACCATGGATAATTTCCTTTCACCCATGGGCTACATGCTTGGAAACCGTTGCTACAAAGACATCAGACCTTCTCCTGAGCATCCAAGCCCAACGAAGGAAGACAAAGCATATTTGGAATTTTTGGCACCAAGTCTAGGCTATGCCAAGGCTGACGTTGCAGATCCCGATGTGTATCTTTCTGCCAGTAATGTTGGGAAACTAGTCACACCTAGTGATTCCCAGAATCCTATCATAAATCTCTTTCACGAGATGGTCCGAGAAGCAGGCCATGGCCTCTATTGTATAGCATCTTGTGCTCTGTCTGGCCTTCAGCCTATGGAAGTTTTCGCTCAATGGCCAGCAAAACTATAACTTTACCAGTATTTGATCCAATGCCTGGCTAGTGACTCCATGGACATGTAGTCGCGATTAGTGCCAAATTCTTCAGGTAGAATTCTCACATGTTCTGGCCCATGCCCGATCTTATAATTTAGCAGAGTCCGACATTATGCTTCCGATTGAAATGTTTGATAGATTCCACATATTGGTGGTCTCGTGTCCGAGTCAGTATGAGAAAGCCGATATCAAGCCGGCAAAACCGAGCAATACGTGATGCTCACTTGGCTTGAGTCGAATGCCAAGCCGGCACTTGGTGTTAGAGTCAAGCACTGAAAAGCCCGATCATGCAATTCAGGCGAGTGGCTCATGACTGTAG
>RHDT01000314.1:0-20126 GCA_004000165.1 Taphrina sp. SM11 | reverse complement strand
AAGCTTTGGAGCCTGCGAACCGGCTATCTTATGCGAGATCGAATCAGCCAAGCGCAAAGTGTCTGGCGCGGCTACCTTGACTATGAGGTTGCTATCGTGATCTCATAATCATCAGATCATTGTTGTCATGTATCGATGGGTTCGTATGATGCACATCGAAACACTGTAGGGAAGTAAGTGTACAAGCAGGTCGAATGATTCTGCTACAGATAATTTCAGCAGGGTATACGGACTGTTACTAGAGCAAGTAACCTGACTAGCCCAAGTAATCTTAACAAGAGGTAGCTTGAATAAGTCGGTTGGTATGAAGTGCGATCCCTGACGGCTCCATACGTGCTCAAAGACTTTTCATAGCGGGATGTTACAGCATACTCTCGAGCTTGGTAATCTAGCAAAGTACACAAATAGTCTACTGTGGAAGTAATCAGGCGTGGAGGACTGTGCTATAACGTGTTTCATGACATGACTATTTGCGTTTAGGTATTGATAACTCTAGTAATTGATCATCCAAGTATTACATGGCCCAGCAATTCCCTGGAATTCTGAGATTGTAAAGATCATATCTTTCATGAGATTGTGAACTAATTATCAAATTGTGAACTAGATATGAAGTTGTGAACTGATTATGAAGTTGTGAACTAATTATGAAATTTGAAAAACAGCCTCTTTTTGGGGAACACTGTTGTTGCACGTTATGTTGCAGATCACACTTAGTTGGACTGCATCATTCTGTCCAGTCCATTTTGGACTGCATCATTCTGTCCAGTCCATGACAACGTCGGACATCTCACGACACGGTCCGGAAGCGAGACTTGGGATCTTTGTCTGCAAGTCCGAGGTTTGTGAAAGTCCAAGCAAGAATTTGGTTAGGTGAATTCTGCGATTGACCAGCTTGCGGTTGCTGAAGAGTTTGGATCCACCTAAAGGTAATGGCAAACTCAGTCAGTCCGAAATCGAAGACTCCTGGAATATGCTCACGAGCTAGCCCCTGATAGCATCGCTCGACAAAAAGGAAGTCCCCAGCATCGCCGAAAGGTTTTCGAAGCATGGGTCTGTACAAGTAATTCAGCGCGGCAATTTTGAGTAGACCTGGTCGTATGAGCAGATGCATCTGGCGCTGTTCACTGACTGACGCGCATGTCGAATACAGCGAATTGAACCCTGCGGTCAGACGATTGAGCGAATCCTGGTAGTGTTCATCGCAGAGCTTGACTGCTAACCATATCGATGGGCGCAAATCGGAGGTTTCCTGCGATTTGCTGTGTGCTGTCACTAGATCTTCACATGCTGAATGCACTCTGGGTTAAAATCTATTTTGGTCCGCCATGCTTTTTGAAGAAGGACCTCAAGCCTGCTGCGGCACGGTCCAGTGGTCAAGTATACAAAAATATCGTTACGTATCGAGACAAACTCTGATGATGGGCATTCGCGCGTTCTGTCTGACAGATTGTTCGAGATTCCTGAGCTGTCCTCGTGGATCTATATGCGAATCAGCGACTGGCCTCGGCCGTTCACATCACGGAGTTCCAGGGATTGGAAGTAGCCACACATAAGAATTTTCACGTGAGACGATGCAAAGCCTTGAGCTTGATGCAAGATAGTGCGGATCGCCCTCGATGTGATCACGGATATGTGCTCGCTTAAGAGGCATTGACCAGCTCGCAGGGTTATACAATAATACACTCCCTTTTCGCAAGTTGGACATCATATTCATGAATTGTTTGCAAAACGTCATCTCCGTCCAAGTCACACTGTCAAGACAAGGTCTAGAAGGGCAAGTCGAGTTTCCGGAAGTTGCTGCACAAATATGGTGTTGTTTAGTAGTCCTTCCGTGGAAGCAGTTCGTAATCACCGATCACTTATTACGGAAGGATTCTGTGGAGTGCTTTATACTCATGTATCGATCATCCTATGCGATTGTTGTCTGTCGCGTGTCGTCCAGCTAACGAAGTCGCCAATATATTCTCGAGTTGTCGATTTTCGTGGTAGGAATAACACTGCTCGATCAGGAGCCCGAAGCACTTGCTGAAGCGGAAATGCACGTATTACAGGCTGCCAAAGTCCACGGCTGTCATATCAATGCAGAGTATGTGCAGCGCTTTATCGGTACACTTCTAAAGCCGGAGAGCTCAGTCAGTTAATGTTATTTACTCCATGGGTCTATATGACTACCTAGACCATTAGACTGCAACTGGATTGACGACCTCACTTTTTGGGTCCCTAGCTCCTGATGGATCGCTGCTTCTTAACCTTACGCAAACGCAAGTCAGGTAGATGCAATTCACATGCAATACCGGTGTGACTGGCCCTTGATTTACAGATCTGAAGACGAATTTCGAGACTTGATTCATCCGGGACTGGCCGATCATTTAATCGTGGCAACAGAGCCGTCGGGACTACAGATGTTTCTCCGTGCACGTAAGCCTGGACTCAAGGCAGTAGAGAAACTGTGAATCTGTGGCTTTCGTGCACGAGTCAAGTGCTGTAACTTGCGCTCATAAGTTGTGTTCTGATGATATGGCATGGAGAAGCATTGACCGGAAGATCCACTTGGGAACAGAATTAGACTAATGAATGCTGTATTGAAACAAGCATTGATTAGATGTCCTGCAATCTATCATCCACACCTCCCCAAGCTATGGGCTGCGTGTCGCCCGCTTTGTTTTCCGCTCCGGCTGCCATCAGAGAGGTCACTATATAGGGTGACTGCAAGTTCTGTGGCATCATACGAGTTCAGCTAGCCTTCGACCAGATGGAACTCAAGTGGAATGATGATTATTAAACACATCCGATGACACTGCTTGAGAACTTAGCTCAAAGACGATTATAAGAGACAGCCAGGTCCTCGATATTGCGATCATCTGGCCGGAGAACCCGACACACATTCCGCAACCACCTGATCTTGATGGGAGAGAGTCTGCCTTGCTCCACTGTTCCGCACAACAAATGTTCCAAGAAACCTACCTTCTTTTCTGTACGCTGATTTTGTAGCAGTGTGCTAACATATGGTATCGGATTAGGATTAAACTAAGACACCACCGGGGTTTCATGTCAGGAAGTACGTCGTCGCTCAGGCTGAATTGAAGTACGTGCACGTCATGCCAGTGCTGCTAGAACCATATATGCTCATACTCGTTTGAAAATTGCTTCGGATCGAACTCAGTCGGCCGATGAGAGCATGTTTGGTGCCCAATCATTTTCGGAAAACTACAGGACAGAATTTTCTTTGGGCAATCGTCATGTCGAGTTGGCATGCGAATCTCACCAAAAATTCTTTATCAACGCGGAAATGGATTTTGCAAGAAGTCATGTGCTCACCTAGAACCATCACACTGCCAACTTTCGAGAGTGTTTGGCAATGTCAAAAAATCGTCCAGTGCGAATGCGACCGATTGCGACCCTCCAGTCAAAGACCTCCATTTAAGGTGAACTAACGCGGCAGAACGGGCAAATCGGCGGGCACAAAGCGAAGCCAACATGAGATACCCGCACATGTGCTGAATGTGCATTAGCGTGCAGAATTGTTGCTTGGCACTGAAGCTCGTGGTGTAAGCAGGGATAGTATGTAGTCTGCCTTTTCAACACGGTCTGTGAGTTGTGGTGATGCCCGATACGATTGGCTATTCTTCTTTGCAGAAGTAGATTTTGTTCTTCGGCTATGCTGTGGTGCTCACGCGTTATCAGAAGCATAATCACTTGGCTTCCGCTTGGACTGGAATTGTGAAATCATAGCCCGATCTCGAAAACATGGCATTAGGGTTCAATGGTTCTCCAGCATAGCTGAATTCTGTGGATTAGAAGATCCAAGCTTCCTCATAAGCAAAAAATATGCTGTCTAACCACGAGAGACGAAATTCAATTATGCTCTGTCCACTGCAATTAATGACAAGTTTGATGCTGCCAAATCACAATCTGTGCGATCATCTGGTCTAATCAGAGACGATCCACACAAAACGTGAGACAGTTAATTTTAAACCACTGTGCCCAAAATCTTGAACGCACATAGCACAAGCTGGAAGCATGAGAGGAAAAGCGTTATGATCACTACTTATGTGACAAAATTCCTGGTCGTGTAATGCAAGACAGATATGCTGGTGGCGACGTCAGAGGCTTTGTGATTGCAGCTTTGAGGCTCGTTCGATAGAGACTCCATAGGTCGAAACACCAGGAATAAAAGTGCGCATGATGCTGTTCAGGAACGTCCATGAATTTCCTCTTCAATGCGCTCATGGACAGGAGATATGGTGGGATACTGTGTCTCGCTCCGTGTTACAAGCTTCACGACATCGTGACTAGTGGGAAAGCTACAGACCAGGACCCAGGCCTTCAGCCCTCACATGTTCTAGAGTCGGTGCCAAAGACTCATCTGGTCTGAGATTATGTACTAAATACGAGTCTCGGTTGCCCGATTATGTACGTCGCTACATGATCAGAGCATAGATAGATATACGCCAATCACTAAAGCTCGTCATTTGAAGGACGAGTTGGCGCCAACGGCAAATTTGATGGTCACTCGAAGAATATCTGAAACGGTATATGAGGTTGTCATCGCAATTGTAGGTTCTGATGTTCAACGCTCATAAGTGGAGTTGAACGATAGAGGCTAATTCTGATTCTCAACTTGGAAGAATTCCTGCTCTGAGTTCTAACTCTCGCTAAGGTTCAGTTCCTCGCGAGTATCAATAGATCCAAAAAGCATGCTTGTTCTTATTCCGACCAGAGTAAGCCCATCAATCAATGTATGAACAAAACCTGGTCTTCCCAACCGAGACCTTCGCCGAGCAGGACTGCTATTCCAACCTCGCAAGAGGAATTGCCAATGCTTGACAACACCAGACAAATCAGGAACGGATGCGTCCTATCCTGAATCCGTTCCGGTGCATTATTTGTCAGGTAATCTAGCGCAACATCAAAAGTGAAGTACGGAACTTTATCCTCGTCCAGCAGAGATAGAGCACAACCTGCCACTGCCACCAAGAGCAGACTCGAATATCTCGCATTCTTCAGAACTTCGTCATTGAGAAGTCCCAATGCTGGCACTTCAGTTCCAGGTGCCTTTCTCTCCTCAAATCGTTCTGGTAGGAACTTCATCCTGAACATTCGCCCGTTTTGTCCACTAAATATATTGACGATCTCGGTGTCTCGATCTGGAGTCTCCTAAACCAAACTGCCAAGAATCACTGGCGCAGTCACTTGTAGTCCAAGATGACCTGTGAAGCTAGCTGTGCCTAGTGTTTGCCCAAGCTCAAATGAAAAGGCAACCCGTTTATAGGTGTCTTCAAAATCTGAGGTTGTAAGCTAGGAAGCTGGAGTCAGCCTAAGACTTGAGCTTCCCTAATCCAGCGGTCCATATCTATCAGCTCACATCAGCTGACATACAAAGCCTGCATCGGTTGTCACATAGTACTCGACAATTTCGTCCTCTAAATGCCTTGAACACGATCTTCTTCTGAGCTCAGATCTTAAGACAGCTAGAATCAGTCCAACCTCAGACGACCCAGTCACAAAAATGTCCTTACATGCAGAAGCATTAAATGCCAGTCTGGCAGAGCTTGATGCTAACACCCTCGAAATTTTTCAAGAAGATTCAGCAATCGACAAGCCTCCAAGTTTTCCGTGGGCGATATTGTACGTCAACGCAGCTATTCCAGAATCAATGACGAACGCTGGGCGATAGCTTCTGGCACCAGTTCATGCCTTAACTTTATCGACAGTACGGAAGTATCCCAGGGTGTGTCAATGGCACGGACGTAATGTGCATACTGGTTGCTGGGCATGCATTTGGAAGGTATGACTCTGCTACAGAGCTATCGATGCCAGCACGAAGCTCTTCCGGCACTCGACCTAGCAGGACCCAAGCACATCAAGTTCTGTCTAGCTTGATGGAGGAGTAACATATCCTCGAACAATCTCAAAGCACAAGATGGCGTTGTAATTATCGCACGAAAGCATGCATTTGCACAAAAGCTTCAAAGAGCTCGAAAATATGTGCCTTTAATCAAGATCTTTCCCAAGGGTGTCGCGCTTGCTGCAACAGATGTTTGGGTGAGCCAATTGAA
This sequence comes from Taphrina sp. SM11, assembly GCA_004000165.1. Classification (NCBI taxonomy): domain Eukaryota; kingdom Fungi; phylum Ascomycota; class Taphrinomycetes; order Taphrinales; family Taphrinaceae; genus Taphrina; species Taphrina sp. SM11. The sequence goes on along the minus strand of RHDT01000314.1, from coordinate 14,067 downwards.
CAAGATGAAGATGCACGATCTTGTCCTGGGTATGGTGTCGAGTCAATACCCTACTGCTGAGCATTCTGCCGATAGTGGCAGGGAATCTAAGGTTTTGGCACCTGATCTCTCGACATGTTGTACCCAAATTGCAAGAATCGCATCATTACTAGAGCCATTAGGTCGGGAGCTTTCGGGACAGGACTGAATGTTCTTTTCCACAGAGCAGACTCATTGTGCATCATCAGCGTTCTCAAAAACAGGCTGTTTTTCAAGCTCTCATCATGTTGGGTTTGATTAGATCTATGCTAAGGCAGATGTGATTGTACAGTCTTAAAATCTACAGGGTTTGGTGTGGACCATGCTCCGTTTACATAAACAATCGCTGAGATCTCGAAACATTTCTTCAACTTTTGGCAGAATACTATCGTGCACTGAGAGACGTAGTGGTTTCATTACAGAAATCGCACACTGTCATCAAGCCAGGCTGGAGGAAACGCAAAATTGGCCGTCTACAGATGTATAAGGGTGCTTGCCTGGGACCTGAAACGACATGCCGATTGATGTGACCTCTGAGCATTTGTGACTGAAATTGCAACATCCTCATGTGGCGAAATCAGAATGCTGGTTATTGTTTCCGGTGGAAATTATATGTGAATCGAGGATCGTGAAAACTGTCGCAGGCCTAAAATATGTCGAGTCACCCACCAATTCGCTGAATAGGATCTGTTGTCGCAATTGCGCACTCCTTTCAATACTATTCAACAGGCATATTTGGCATTCTTTGTAAACGTCGAGCTAATACAGCTGATTTCATAACTTGGTGTACCACGTGGCTTTTTGTACGAAAATCAAATTTAAAAACGTAAAGTTCTCCACACCAATGGTACGACAAGATAGTGGATAGTCCATATAAGCCAAATATGACCAATTTTCCCTCTGAAGATGTTTGTAAAGATGTATGGAGTGCATATCAAGTTGGTTGTAGTCTTAGAAAATTGGCGATCCACTTCAAAATTCATCGCAACACAATTAAGCAAATCTTGGATATATACGAGAATACCGGGTCTTTCGGCAAGCCTAAGAGGCGAGGCACTGGTGGTCCGAGGCGTATCTTAGATGGTTTACCTAGCTTGGTTTGCAACATCAGCGAATTACTGGCTCCAATGCTAACAGGGCAAGCATATATCACAAATGCTCGCCGATGACGTTAGCCTTTACCTTCGCGAAGTGCAGCAGAGCATAGAGACGAATTTTCTGATCAAGGTTGGTCTAGCCACTATCTGGCGATGTGTTCGAAGCCATCGGTACACACACAAGCAGGTAATTACGGGCGCTATATTGCCGTAAAAGTGATCATCTCAATCGGAAATGTCCGACTGTAGATTGATCCTTTGAGGCGTGAGCTCATGCTAACACAAGACAGACATCTGTTGCAGCGGCCCAGAGATCCGATGTACTCCGTAGCGTCTATCTGCATGCAATCACCGAGTTTTCCCCAGAACAGCTGTGCTTTTGTGACGAGTCTGCATTTACAGAAAAGACTACTCGGCGGCGCTTCGGATGGGCCAAGAAGGGAGAACAGGCGCATGTTAGTCACGACTATGGGCGTGCTGAACGTTGGTCGTTGTTGCCTCTTCTGTCAATATCCGGATTCGAGACAATGCAACTTATACAGGATTCCTACAATGAGGAAAGCTTCTCTAGCTGGATAGAAAACCACGCTCTACCGGCGATGAGACCATTTCCACAACCGAAGAGTGTTCTAGTACTTGATAATGCTCCGATTCACAATGATGAAAAGCTTCAGGCGCTTTGTGCAGCTTTTGGTGTCAGACTGGTTAAGTTGCCTCCCTATTCGCCAGACTATTCACCGATAGAGCTGTGTTTCGGTCAGATCAAGCGAGACTTGCGCTCGAGACACAGAGATACACCGTCTCAAGGCCTTGAAGCAGCTATTCTGGACTCTGCATCGAAGGCAATCACACCTGATATCGCTATGCAGTTCTATGGGCGGTGTGGTTACACATATGCCGATGAAGAAGCCTTGCTTGTTGCACAAGAGCACTGGGAGAATATGACTTGACGAGTTTCGTCATTGCATTTCCTTGGTTGCAGAAACCAGTTTGTACAGGTATTCTTTGGAATTTGAATCGATAATGTCCTTCTGTGTGATTTGTGATGGTCCTTATTCTCATTCTCGAAATCCATGATAGCGATCCTTCAGATGATTTTTCCAAGAATTTTCCTCAAGGTGCAGACACCGCGCGACCCCTAAGGTAATACCGAAAGCTTTCAATTCTTTCCAGGCCGTGAGGCTATTTTCGCGCAGTTTGTCCCTAACATAATGAAATCCAAGATTTTCATCCTGCAACATCCCCCGTATCATCAAACAGTTCACAGTACTGAGTTCTTTGTGCTTATCAACAGTGTAATCCAGCCAGTCAGCAAGGAGTTCATATTCCTCCGTAGCTTCTTCGAACGATGTTGTAGGTGGTGACGATGGCAGATCTGCAGTGCATCGCACAGCATGTGATTCAGCCTCATCTGCTTTGACCCCAGGAGCTTGCCCATAGTAATTGTAGTAGGTGACTGATGGTGCACCATGTGACGGTTCCACAGTGGTATTTCCGGGATACGCCTTGCTCGATGCAGAATCTGTCTCAGCCAGCCATGCCTTGTACTCCGGACAAGTGGCTGGCGGCCTGGTCGCCGTTTCTATGTTATTATATACAGCATTGACCCATTCCACGAGACTCTTCTTATGGATCTGACAGTGTCTTCTACCATGTATTGGGCGATAGCAGTATCCTTGATTGCAAGTACCACATTTATGAATCTTACGGATTTCTTGTTCTATCTGACTCTTCTTCCACTGCTCCGAGTTCAACTCACTTTCGCGACGGGTCGTGGTTGTTTCTCTGATTCGTGGTTGAGGCGTGAGCGTCGGTGGTGGTGTTAAGATCCCGTCATCCTCAGAGTCGAGACTGGCACTAGGAGATGGAGAAGAGAATTGTGGTCGGCCATGTCTTTGCAGTACAGATGTATTTTGAGAAAGCCTCGCCTGTGAGCTCGGAGGTGCAGCAGCTTTTGCTTTATATATGTATCTGAATGCAATCCGTTGCAGTTTCCCTGTAGATTTGACCAGAGTTTCATAATCTTCTGAGATTCCTTGCCAATGCTCCTCCTTAAAAAATTGCCCGTGACAGCCCGCTGGAGTCTTCTTGGAGGTCAAACCTTGCAAAGAAACATACTTGATAGCATCCCAAGCACCGGGTAGCTTCTCAGATCGTTCAGCCACATGCTCTGCCAGTAATGCTCGAATTTCTGGGTATTGACAAGGCCAATCGACATAAAAGTTCATTGTTTCTGAGACTTTATTCGATGCCCGTCCGACACCCATGATATACATTGTTACTTGCACTCTGTCAGGAAGCTCATGACAGATTCTCTTACTGGGCCTTCCGGTCGGCATCATCACTTCCGGTGCGACTGTGTTGTCATCATTCACAGATTCGACCATAGTAGATGCAGTGTCCATTTGTTCAGTCCGATCTTCAAGTGGTATCTGTAGGTGCACAGTGCGGTCTATTGAATATTCTGAAGGAGCTCGAGACGACGTCTGGATTTGCTCAGGGGCTTGCGGTGTCAAATTCATATCATTATCTGCAGAGTCATACATATGACGTGCGTCCTGCTCCTGTTCTGTCAGTAATCCAGGCAGAACATGCTGGTACTTTGATTGAGTACGTATCGGACCTTGAGAGGCTCGAAAAGATAGTATAGAAGGAGCTTTAGAGACCCGACTTGATCGTCGCATGACTCAGTGCTAGTAACGCAGAATCGACCACAGAAGGTGCAAAATAACGGCGTTTGATCTGGTTTTGGGAAAGACAGCTATCGTGCACCTAGCGAAGCTATTGAGCGCTTTAAAGAGCCTAAATAGCTAATATTGATCGACTTGAAGAAAATGTGCTTCTTTCTCGCAATGACACAATTCATTTTGTGCATTCGAATTTTAGCCGACTGGTACACCAAGTTATGAAAAGAGTTATAATTTGTTGACCTGCGTAACTCTGCCAGAATTGACTGATTTTGTAGTTACACTTTAAGGGCCGTTCAGCAGAGACTTCAAACGGTTGAAGATCCGGTAGTGCGCTAGATTCTATGAAGCAGAACCCGTGACATGCTCTTTGACGCGCTCGTTGCAAATCTGTATGATGGCTTCTGTGCCTGTCTCGACGTGACTGGCGGAAACATAGATATCAGGATTCCGGGACTGCCTTAACGCAACCTAGACTCTGTGCCAAAAATAGTATATATGCTTCGTCTTAGAGTTACCTCAGAGAGCATTGTGCTGCTCAGCTGCATGACAATCCAATGACACGAGAACACGGATTGGACGAAGTACATGTGGCTCGTATGTATACTTTATTATAAATCTGAACGCTCGTGGGGCTTGATATCCCGACTAGCCATGCATTGTAAATGCTATCTACTTCCATATTCACCTTATGCTAACAAGTGTTTTGACCGTGGGCAGATCAAGCGTGAATCTTGTGTAAGCTTTTCAATCACAAAACGGCCTGGAAGAAATCCCCAGCAGGACATAAGCCGTGTAAAACACTTGTTCTCACTGACTTGCATTTGTTGATCCAGTCTCGTTGTTTTTGGTTGTGCATATGTTTGTAGGCTGATCACAGACTGAAGGAAGTGTTCTGAAGCGTGTCAACATCATTCTCTAAGCGCAGCGACAGTATCAGTTTCATCCTAGATACCGGATTTGTCCTCATGTAGCACAAGACACCAAATGAGAGTTATTGCAGCTGAGGAACGGTGCACTAGATTTTGTAGTCACTTATCTCAATGGAGACAATGCCAACCTGCGCAGTCGCCGTGCTTCAGCATGATGAGCCAATTTCTGATACAGTTGGGATCTCCGAGACTCAGATCTTGCCGATCTCAATAGATAATTTCAAGAGTTCTTGTTTATACTTTTCCAGACCTGTGTGATTTTGTTGCCTATCGTGACATGGCTGGTGATAGACGTTGTCTGTTCTTGGTGCACTGCCTTGGGGAATGCTTGAAGATGGCGAATCGTCGTCCCTCTTCTCGTTCACCTCTTCTCCCCTCTCTCTTTGCCCCTGAGTATCTGTCATGTGCGGGTCAAGGGTGTTACAGGCATCGCATTTTGTACTACGACCTTTTTCCATACTTTAGTCCGAAATTCAGCTGTAGGAGTTCCTTCTTCCAGCTGGATGTTGGAATCGCACCAGATTCACCTAGACTAAATTCAAGCTGATGAACACGTAATTGATAATTGTATTGAACAGCCTATAGGAGTGTCAGCCACGGCTGTCACCGAGGGCCAGCAGAGACGCGATTCGGCCTTTGAGCATAGGCACACCTAGGGTTTAGGCACGACCTTTTGCACTTTTGAAGCCAAACCCCCGCTGACTCAAGCGGAGTTATTGCAGTCTTTAATGAGCGAAACGGCTCGGGCTTACGTTTAGGGCACCCGTCAAAGGTTCTGGGCTTAACAGTGCCTCGGCTTAAAAGTGGCCCTGTTCAGGGGAGATTACCACGGACTCTGGCACCCTTGAGGCTTTCTGCATCTGACTTCCCGTCAAAGGAACTTTCAAATGGGAAAGCCTGGCTATAGCACTCCAGACTATACGGTTGCACCGCGATGCTGCACCCAAACACTCAAGATGTGAATATATAGAGATCACGGTCAAATCAGAACCAGTGCTTATATGGCGACCAATTTTAGAAAATGTTCTATATCTCTGCAGCGTTTAGCGAACATCTGCATGGCTCAGGCGTAGTATCACTCGACGATGCCATCATCACAACACCGGACATGGCTGGATCTGCGGAATTGACGAGGGTAATGAGCAAATGTATTCTGGCCGCTTGCACAATTCGCTAGTGGCTCGGAGAACATTTTTAGAGAACATCTCTATAAGCATTGAATGGTATATAGCTCGAGTGAATTGGCATAAATTATGGCAATTGTGCTCGAAAAGACATCGTAATTTCAAAGCCGAGGCCGTACATGACAATGGGTGCGTAGTTCAGGGGAGACATGTGCATCGTTTCCGGGTAAGGGGACAATTTTCCTTTTGTCACCTCTTTGCCCTGCAATACACGGATTTTTGTGATCAAGGATTATCAGCTTGTTTCCAAACGTCCTATCCGGACATTTCAGCCGCGAGTATGCTAAATCGGCAAACTAGGCGACGTTCTACCTGGCCCATCTTCCGCTAGGCTATAGAGGTTCCCCTGACACTTTTTACATGTGAATTTACTGCCTTGCAGATGAAAAAGATCGGACTGCACCTAAAGACTTTGGGACTGTTGCGCAAGGTTCTGGCCCGGAAGAATGTTGCCGTCATGATTAATTCAATGATTCACATTTCAAATGCCACTCCACCTTTTACGAAAACACATCAGGAATTCTCTCGAATATGGGTATTGACACTTCTTTTGACAGATTATGAGACCAGCGGGCGAATCAAGAATTCCAAAATCAGCATTTGGCTGACGCAATGACACGGAGTGAGATTGCATAGAGTCGATTTGCGCCTTACCTAGACTCTGGCAAAGCAGGACGAGAAGTCCCATGCAGACATGACACACAGACTCCACAAACGCAGGCTGCACCGACCAAGGAGATCACAGAAGGTCCCGCCTCCACAAACAGCATCGGATCTGCCTCGATACTTGATGGCTCCGACGCAATAATTGAGTTATAGCAAGGCCATTCGAGATCCCTGGGATATGCATTGGTCAAATGCCGCAAACGCTAGCAGATCGCCAAGGCCGCGGTGCTTCTTCAAACAAGTCACCGGCCTGTTATCGACTCATCATCCCTCTTCTGCATGATTCCTATGGACAACTCGTCACCAAGCCACCAACATCGTCCATGGAATACATGCAGCTGCGCCCAGCAGCAATCGACTGGCTCTAGGACACACGGCTCTGTCTTCTCGTTTAACTTTTCGACAAACACGTCGAGTCAAAGATTGTCTCAACACATATCGTACTATCAAGAGATGTTGAAAATACGAGTTATATGATGTGAGAACAGCAATCTTCGTCGATGTGCTCTAGGTTCCATTATCGCCCACAGACTTTCTGCTGTGTAGCTATGATCAAACACTATGATTAGGATTGGTGACATAGGCGCAGATCTCTCGTATTGTGTTGCGCAAATCACATGCCTGGCAGTGGCAGTCAGATCTCTCTGAACCTCACATCGGCGAAGCAGTTGACCTGCGTTGCGGTTGCCTTTCAAGATAATTGTGTGGTTGTGCTATGCCAAGTAACTATAACCCTAGCCCTCTACACGAGCCAAAAATTCAATATTTCCTATGACCAACTCTAGCACTAATCACTGTTTCTATCCTTTAGGCATGCTCTCAATCAAGGACTTCAAGTCGGCAGGATCTATACTGAGCCATACTTCCTCACCAGAATTTCAAATTCTTCAGTTTCAGACCCTTGCATAAGTTGCGATTTTGTCCATTCTACTTCGACCAGACTAGTCGCTCGAGCAGTTCCAGACATGCTCGCTACGGTTCAGGTCAGGTGAATTTGCTGGCCAGGATGTTGTTCGAATGCCGTTCTGCTCCATGAATCGCGTGGTTCTTCGACTCGTGTGTAAGCGTGCGTTGTCCTTCTGTAGAGTCCAGTTGGTCCCCAAAAAGGTCTCCGATCAAGCCATCTTCTTCGTCGATGAGAGGCAACAACGATCTTTCAAGCAGGTTCATATAGCCACCCGAAATTATGGACCCTGCATGAAAGCATTCCAGCGGTCCTAGAGTGTCTTCATGAAAAGCATGACCATGACACTCTTCTTGTGTTCTTTGAAGGTTGGCACAAGAATCTCATGATCGAACCTGCCATGGGGGCCACGAAGCACATATCGACGGCTTACACTAATCCATAACCCGCCCTTGTAGTACTTTGCCCTAGAACTATTGACCCTTGATATACGTGACCTTGTTCCCTGGTCTTTCTGTACTCAGCCATAGCCTTATAATAGATTTTCTTGTACTTGCTTGACTCGCCTGGCCTTCCGTTGTCTAGTGATTTAATATTGCTCTGCAATCTGCTCTGAATCAGGCCATGCCGAACTGAACGCCCGTCTGAAGCAATTATGTCAAGACTGGTTGGTGAACACCAGTAACCCTTGAAGTTGTAGCCTATTTCAACCCAGAACATAAAGTTCATAGCTTTCTGAACCTGTAGGCAAGGCAAGCCTTGTCAAACTTTTCATCTTTCAGCCGAGTTACCATTTGCATTCCATATTTCCCTAACACTACAGATGTCTCATCTGACCATATCATCTTGTGGTGAGCATCTCTGTCGATTGATTTCAATTGACCACTCTCAAAGGTCAATCTTTTCCGCTTCTGCTGGTCTGTCAGAGGAGGGTTCTGGACCAGCACACATTTTTAACACTTTTCCTTCCTGAGAGCTCTATAAATGGTAGAATAGCTCACATGTGATAGGCCACATTCTGCTTGTATCTCTTGCAAAGATTTGAACCTTTGAGCCTTGCTCCGAATAGCACATCGCACCAAAGTTCGAATCTCCCTTTCAGTCAATTTCGCCGGCCGTCCAAATCTCTTAGCGGGATGCAAATTTTTAGCGTCCGAAGGGCTACCGCCATTGATACTGATCTCCTGAAGTTTGTGACGCTCTACTTCAAGGAGTGTGGTCCTATTCATGCCGAGAGACCTCGCCAAGACCGTTTGCGTTGGGCAAATTTCTTTATCCTTGCAAAGCCTTTCGTGAGCGATGATACCTGTACCTCGAAGATGCGTTGGAGTTGTTTATTGGTCCTCGGCCATACTTCAAGCACACTTACTTAGATCTGAAGGCTATTATGTCATGTGATATATCTGTTCAAAGTCGTTGTAACATGTCAGTGATGCGAAACAAGGCATTTCGCAACACGAGATCAACCGGTGCGGGGGTGTCAAACTTTTCTGAAATGAGGAAGTAGCGTCTATTTGGGATGGCGAAATTTGATTCGGCGACCTCAAGTGCTAGATGCATACTGGTCTTCAATTCTTGCACGACATTCTTGACATTCAGGTCTTTTTTGGCTGCACCTCTTTCCCATCCGACCCCTCAAATCACAGGTCTTCGCCAATGTCAGACACGGCTTGAAACCTCAAATCATGTAAATCTGCTAATTTGGACCCCAGATTGATGCTGTCCCACAGCACAAATCTAGTGCTTTTAACCGTGGATGGCTTCATCAGTCTGCTGAAGTAGTCTCGTTGTAAGACGCATCGTGGCTTACACTCTTGCACAGAGTTATCTTGGAACATGCCTAACGTGTATGCGTAATACAACATAAGAATTGAAATGATATTCTACAATTCTGGCTGTACCATGCTAAGGCACTTAACAAATCAGAAGAATTTGACACCTTCATCAACACGCCAAACAGAGTCATAGTCGCGACAGGAGCACTTGGACTTGGGGTCGATATACTGGGCATCAGCTGATCACCCACTACAATCTTCCCGTGACACTTGTCGAGTTTAGTCGAGCAAGCGGTCGTGCTGGTAGGGACTGTTCGAGACGTATTAGTGTTATTCTTTTCCAGAGGGGCTCGTCTTCCAATGACGCCCATGTAAGGTGTTTTGTTGATTATCAGAATGGTATCAAGTGTCCACAAATAGACGGCGAGCCATCAGACACCTCGTACGCCGGTTTCAACGGTGTTCTGTGAGACAGATGCGCAAAATTACCACAACTACCATCTCATGCCGAATACCAAAGCTGAGATCTGGGCGACCAACAGCTTGTGAGATTCCTTGAAAATTGACACCGTAACCGCCAGATACGACTGTGATGGACTCTGAGCTACCAGTTGAACGCACAAACACACTGTTGCCAACCAAGAAAATGCCACTTAGCACGTTGATGGTTGAGAGTCTTATCACGAAAAGGCAGAAACGCCAACGCCAGAACCTTTATTAACGTTATGAACTGAGATCAATTGGAACAACTGAGATCAGCTGGAAACGCAAGTTTGCGAGCGCAAGTGATTATATCGAAAGCCGAACTTGCTTGAAACTGCAAATTTGTCCATGTTTCGACAGGTCAAGACGCATAGAAGCTCGATTGTAGAGATTCCGGAAGCTCAAGCTTCAGGCTGCCTGCCAACGCACAGCATGAGAATCGCAGGTCGTACTGCCTGTTACTAAAGCTTCCTGCCACATGTTTTGTGTTCCAACCATGTATGATTGGGAGAAAAGGGATTCCATCCTAAACTTGAAGGCGAGCCATGCAGTAAGGACAATTTTGTCGGAATGATGACGAGAATGATCAATGCGCCATGCCGTGCTACTCTCTGAAGAGACAGAGCACTTCAAGATATATCGTCCAGCAACGAGAGATACACCCAGGCATCCTTGTTTGCCGTGCACTGGCCTGGCAACCACAGGTCCCTTGAGACATCTTTTATTATCAACCGCGTGAAGTTGGTCCCCACTTCCAAGGTCGGAGTAGTACTTTGCGCAATCAATTGCATCAGCACTGACGTCCAAGTCAGACCCGCTCAAACAGTATGCCAACGCTCTTGCTGCTAGCTTTTCTTGAAAGCGCGAATTACGAGGCCAGTCATTCTATGAATGGCACCACATCTGCACTTATGCTTCGGCCAAGGCTCTCGGTCGCACATCGGTCTCGGCCGCACATCGTAGTGGGTGTCAATTCGTATCAATTCGCGTCACAGGGGCGACGAACGATCTGGAAGGTCCTTAGTTTGGACGCGTCAAAGAAAGACCCGGTCACGTGATTGGGCAGGGTCACCATCAGCTAGATCATCTGTGAGCTTGGAAATGATCTCCATTGCTGAACAGAATATCGTGAAGGATATGTCTGTTGTTGGCTAGGTGCGGTCCCTTCCCCCTGTGTGTACAAGTCTGAATCTGACTGCCTAGCATGCTTGCCAGCGTAATGAAGGTCGAGGTGTAGTGCATGAGCAGAGCTGTGAATTATAACAATGGTTCTTATGACATGTCAGCCAGATTGCCAAGATCGTATTATTGCTATGACCTTGACAAGAGAGATTTGAAAATGGATTGGACGAAATGATGCAGTGCAAAACGCGCTAAAAATTGTTGCTCGAAGACAAATTGTTTCTCAAACATCATCATGTTGAGATTAGGACTCTATAACAGATGTAGACTGTGCAGATTTCCAGGGATCTGCTAGGACCTGTATCGCTTAGATGTTGAAATGAGAGCGTCTTGCGGAAGCCGTATCACGACAGATTCCTAATGTTCCCGTATTCTTCTCAGTGTCTGACGCCTCTCGAACCACAGTACGTGGTAACCCAAAGATTATTGATGGAGTTGCGTTAAGGTCCTTTCATTCGGTTGTCATCGGTCATCATCCAAGACGGATTTGCCAAGCCTTCAACAAGATGCCTAAATGTAAGCGCAAACACATATTTGCTGCAATTCGAGCTCTTCAAGAGCTTGAGTTTGATAACGCAGATGAAGAAGAAGAGTGGGTAACCAAATGCGGAAGCGCTCGCAGCTATCGAAGTATGGGATCCATATCAAGCGTTGGCGGACACACAGTATGCCTTCTCACAAAGGCCAGAATTCTCTGCTCGGTGCCAGCACATCGCACGAGACACACCCAGGAGAAATTTCGATAGCAAGTCAATCAACATAGAAACAGCGCCGTGCTTTAGGTGTGGATCGCTTTATAGCGGGGGTCTCCTGCACGAATGGTGGCCGTCAAGTTGTTCGGATCAGGTTCAACTTGTCTGATCCAATCTGATGCATCGTGCGTGTCACACAATAGTCAGGTCCGAAGATTACTCTTCCTGGAGATCTGGTGGATGAATACACGACGGACATCTGTAGTGGTCTCCGTGGCGATACAGATGCAGCTGATAATTATCAATCGATGTTCATGTCCTCATGAATCCGAAAAGTCAACTACCGATTGTAACCAAAGTCAAGCAATCGTTCAGAGCAATGATCCTAGGCAAGCCCGGGAGTGACTCACATGGTCTTTCGTTTCACAAACAGCAGGCGTCGGCTATTACGAAGACCACAACATTTGATGACGACGTTTGTGGCATATGCTCACAGGTTTTCACCGTTTCATGTCTGATCTAGGTATTGATAGACACGAAACGTGTATAGCGACTGTTGGAGAGTCGTGCAGGCAGCTGGACCGTTTGCAATCCATATTTCGAAAGTATTCGGTTCAGCTGATCACGTCCCAGAATCCGCTAAGGCAACGTGTGACCGTAGAGGATCGACACCGCTCTTCGAGGCCTGTGGGAGCCCAGCAGATTATGGCAGCAATGCCGGACCAGGAAGCAACGCCATCACAGATACATTAACGAACAAAAAACACAGCGCAAGAACGAGTACGTCTCCGAGGACGAAAATGCAGAGAGAATCAATTATTGAATCCTGTACCGGTAAAACAAATTGAACAGGAAAATCCAGCTCTTAAAGATGTCCTTGTATGCAAAAGAATTCTACGCCAGTCTGGCAGAGCTTGATGCTAACACTCTCGCACAACTTCAAGAAGACTTAGCGATCGACAAGCTTCCAAGTTTTCCCGGTGGTGGATATGCCCTTCAGAGCAGTTATTCAAGCAGGAAAGACGAACGCTGGGCGACAATTTCTGGCATCAATTTATGCCTTAGCTTTATCAATAGTATGGAAGTATTCCAGGGTAGTAGCAATGGCGCGGGCGAGTGTAGCAATGGCGCGGGCGAACTGTGCATACTGGTTGTTGGGCATAGCATTCGGAAGGTATGAGTCTGCTACAGAGCCATCAATGGTATCACGAGACTCTTCCGGCACTCGTTCTAGCAGGATCAAAGCACATCAAGTTCTGTCAAGTTTAATGGAGGTGCAGCATATAATCGACCAACTCAAACGACAAGATGGCGCTGTCACTATCGCACGAAATCGTGCGTTTGTACAAAAGCTCCAAGGAGCTCGAAAGTATGTGTTATTGACAAACATCTTTCCGGAGAGTATCTTGCTGGCTGCACCATATGTCTGCGTGTGTCGATTGAACAAAATACTCCCTACTAGTCTATGACATTCCTCGAAACAGTCTTCTCCCACTGTTTCAGCATAGCGGGTCCATTGCTTACTCAACTTATCTAAGGCTGATGATAAGCGTCTATCTCAAACATTGGTTTTCTGATCTTGCCATCAGGTGAAGGCTGAAAAGCCACTCTCTTTCTGCTCTTCAACCTGTTATCGGCGAGAACTTCCATGATGGCGCTTATCTAAAGGCTGACCCACTGATGGCTTCTGGCGAGAGTTGCTACGTACCCAGGATCATCGCGATCAGACTGTATTCGACTTCCAAAAGACCAGTGGCTAGTGTCCGTTCGAGCAGGATTACCAGAATTTATATTAAGCCGCTCGAGCTATATTATGCAAACCCTGGGAAGGTCTCCAGTAACAATGTTCTTCGAGTCGTGAGAAGTCTCGTAATTTGATAGTCTTGACAATGGACCAAGTTCCGCTACGCATGACGCACATGATCCATGGTTCAAGGGCCAGATTCACAAGCGATATGGGCAGATGACCCAGAATACTATTGCCCATCGCTTTTGTCATTTCCGCAGATCCACCCAATGTCCAATGGGCATCGTCAAATAACATCATCATGGATCATGTGCCAAAGCTGGTCAATATTGAAGCACCCATTTTGATTTGACCGTGATCTCTCTATGTTCAAACATCGATTGCTTGTTGGGAGGCAGCATGGTGTGTGTACTTGTTTGATCTGGAGTGCCATAGTCAGGCTACCCCATCTAGAAGTTCCTCCTAGGGAAGTCATATGCAGAAAGCATCAAGGTGGCCAGAGTGGTTCACAATCGACCCTCGAACTAGACCACTATTAAGCCGAAAAGTTTTGATGCTCTCCCAAAGTATCAGCCCGGGCCGTGTCACGCATGGAAAAACTGCAAAGCACACCAATGAGTGAGGGGTTTCGGCCTAAAATCAGAGTAGGTCGTGCCTGAATACGAGGTGTGGCAATGCTGAATGCACCAAATCGTATCCT
>RHDT01000313.1:0-22418 GCA_004000165.1 Taphrina sp. SM11 | reverse complement strand
TGCAATGAGACCACAAATTGTACCGTGTCGTAGTCGCCAGAGACAGATTTGGAATCAAGCTATTATTATACCACAAGCATAACAAACCAACATACTTTGCGTCAGAGTGTAAAGCTCTAATGAAAACATCCTGCAAAAGAGAATCAAAACAGCCTCCTCTACATAAACGATGAATCATCTTTCACCTGAACTTCCTGTGCTTTCGCCACAATCGCAAGCAACGTCCAGTATCTGCGAAGTCATTCTGTGGTGCTGTGGTCAAATTTTGACATCTTGGCTGCTATATCAGACTTGCTCATCTTGGTCATGATGGGGGAAGAGTTTATACGATTCTTCAATAATATAGTGAAATGTGTCCAGGCTGAATTGAGCTAACCACACGAGAATCAAAGCCGGTATCTACCTTGCTTTTCACTGCGTGCAAACAGTTGAATACAGTCAACATCAATGGTCTCGATGCTCGCCGGTTGAGTGAACTCTGAATTAGCAAAGAGCGTCCGAAGGTCCTCGGGAGTCCGATAGTGCATTGGCCAATCGTAACCTAGAGTCCAGACTCCTTCGTGGGCACAAGGTTTGAAATTGCCAACATATACCTGACCGCCTGGCAACAACGAATGGTTGTGAATCGAGTTGAGCATGAGCACTACTGTCTTATCATCAAAGCAATCAATCGGACCAGCGGAATACACAATGTAATAGATATCCTATTGTGCCTAGCGATCTGAAACAATACATGACTACCTTGGCGAGCTACCTGGGTTATACAAAAATCGATCCTCAAGATGACCAGGTCTATCTGACCTCCGGCCATCTCAAGTCACCGAAAGTTGTCGATATCACGAAGTGTGGCCCTGATGAACGATTTTTCTACGAGCGTGTGGATCGCCGAAAGCAACAAGGACTCTACTGTAGTGCAGAAGCGACCTTCGACAATCTCATTCCAATTCATAGACGTGTTAACCACTCGACTAAACTCTAGCATTTGCAAGTGAAGCGACGAATAGAGCAAACCAGATGAGTTCTAACGGCCACGATAGATGTCCGACATTACAGTTGCACTATAAGAAATTCCTCGCGAGCAATTCTTCCGACCAGTAGCCTACGTCAATGTTATTCTGGTGGCTGGTGCTGCTGGTACTGCTGGTACTGCTGGTACTGCTTATACTGCTGGTGCTGCTGGTGTTGCAAGGGAAATCGGTGTCCAAAGAAGCTCCTGAACAATCAGTCCCTTTAAGTTGCAGGATCATTTCTGCTGCCATGTTAACCAAGATTGCCGGACTTGCAACAGCGGCTCTGATCAGTATGCAGGGTCTAATGTTCTTTACTATTCAGCAAATTCTACTATAGGGTGAACGGCAGAGTAGTCTGATGTACGCAGCAGCTGGGGCTTCGGTCTTCCGGCAAACCTCCTTTTGCCGAAAGGCAAAAGCGAAAATTAAAAGTAATTTAGTCTAGTGTAGTGAAGGTTATTATAGTCGACAGACGGTATTCCTGTGATATGAGAGTACCTTCGTGCCTCTGAAACGTGTACCTTCCTCTTAACGTTGCAATTGGAAGTCTATGCTCAAACAGAAATACTGCGAACTATGTAACTTTGACGCTCATCAGGGAGAACTTTTCAGATCTTCCACACAGCACTGGGCGTTCGTGGCGGAAGCGGAGCAAGCCTCATATGGGTCTGAGAATGTCTCCAAGCCCAAGGCGTAGATTGTGCCGCCTCCAAAACGATTGGTTCCCAACGTCTCGCCTAGGTAGGCTGCGAGGCCTAAAGGAACGCTTGATGGACATCTGAGGTCTCGCATTCGTGGTGCATATCCTTTAACATCCTGTCAAGAGATGTAAGCCCCGAAACGAAGGCGAATAGCCGGCCCAGAACGATCGAGCTCGTGATACATCTTCTTAATTCTTGATTGTCAAATATTTGACAGTCTTCCATCATCGTGCTCGGCATATCAATGGCTTGAAATGCTTGTTGAGCGAGAATCAGTGGACTTCCGTAGAAAGTGGAAAGCCCCAACGTGAATCCTAAACATATAAAGGCTTGTAGCCTTTTCAAGAATAGCGATTCGTCTCGCTATCATACTGGAAAGGCTGTTCATCAGCTGGCACAGAGTCTAGCAGCGGGCTTGGCTGCTATATTTGTCCATAATTAGCACTGCTTACGTGCTTCGGCCACGGGCATTCGATTCTACACAATACTCGAAAAAGGCAGATCTCATAGCGAAATCAATCTGAAACTACGATGCGTATCGCTCGAGCAGATCGACTGCTCAAATCGATAGGCAAAAGAACGATGGAATCGGAAGGTAGCTCAAAAGTAAGTGATTGGATTGTCACGCATCCGGAAATCGCTTATTAAGACAACGGGCATGTTGACTGGGATATTATGGTTGTTATGTCTGTGGAAATCGGATCCCGAAGGTCCTACGATCTGGCGCCGAATCAATGCCAAACTAAATAAGATTGTGACACCATGGCAGCTTTTACTGGTTGCTCTGAATCTGCCTTCCATTCTCAGGCTCTGTAACAATCTGATTCGAGGCTCAATGCTACAAGAGAAACCCGGAGACGCATACTCTTCAAACTTCAGACGTGCAACCAGATATCTCAGTGCCCTCGACGCTGGATTTTTCAGTGCCATGTTTATTGGCCCACAATGGTTACGACATCCGGCCAGTTTACTTTTCTCACTTTACTATCTCTGCTTTTCTGAACGGGCTGAGAAGAAGGTGCAGACTATAAAGTCTAGCATCACTGTGGAACAAATTCGAGTGAGTTGGGAAAAAATGAACACACCGGTTTTCAAACTACTGTCGACTCTGTGGATGCCTAAAATCACCATTTTACAAAAGATACTGTTGTCAAGAGAGGATGATCTGGCCCCTGTGGTAGCTTGGCTATACTTCGATGGGTCGTATGACGAGCTGAAGAATCAAGAAAAAGTGGTGATATCGTTTCCCGGTGGAGGATTTGTTGCCATGTCTCCTAGAGAGCACGATGATGCCCATATCACCTGGACCAAGAAACTCAGGGTACCAGTGATCTCGATCGAGTATCAGAAAGCTCCAGAAAAGGTCTATCCTTATGCTATTCACGAGTGCTATGATGCGTATCGAATGATCATGTCGACCAAAGGCGACTGCCTTGGTATGGGACTGAATAAGATCACTTGCTCTGCCATCATTGGTGATTCTGCCGGGGGTTGTCTCGTGGTCTCAGTCATGATGAAGCTCTTGAAAGATAGTCCTGATTCTCAAGTTCCGATGCCCTCAGGTCTCGTTCTGATATATCCTTTCTTAGATTTTAACGTCTCAGGTTGGCTTAGTGAGCAAAGGCTCCGCTACTTCCAGTCAGACCAGCACGATAGTCAAAACTTGGCCCTTGACGATAATCCAGAAGTTTCAGCTTTTCACACGAAGGAGACAGAATTTACCATTTCAGCTATAAATGGCTCTCACATGTTAAAGACTACTGAGCGTTTTCCTCAAGACCTTGAGGATCGTCAGATAGTTGATCCTATAAATGTACACGAAGTTGGCGGACGAGGTTCAATATTACTTAGTTCTAGACTGTCATTCATACACGACAAGATCATCTCGCCGGACATGATGCGAGCTATGGCACTGCTATACATTGGCCCTGATAGACAGCCAGACTTTCAAGGTGACCCTTTACTTTCTCCAATTCTTGCTTCAGACGACATCCTGGCGAGATTTCCAAAAACTTTCTTCCTGTGTGGTGAAGTAGATCCGTTTGTCGATGATACAATCATCATGGCTGGACGAATCAGAGCAGCCAAAAAAGCAATGAAAGTATTGTCAAAGCGACCTGTTTCGCATAAATCAACATCTGGAAACACAGCATTTGAGGATTCTACCATACTGGACAAAGTAGTGGATGATATGGTCTTGGTCAGAGGTGCGAGTCATGGCTTTCTACAAATGAGTGTCCTGTTACCAGAGGCCAAAGCTGGTCTAAATCAATGTCAGGCCTGGCTGGAAGACATCTTGACCGAATCTCCTGAAAAGTCAGGATCAAAGTCTCACGTTGTGCAATCGATTGAGAAGCCTCAACATGGTGGAGAGAAAGTCATCACGGTAAGACAAAAGGCAGTTGAAACTTCGACAAGCAGGCCTTTGAAAGAAGAGAAATCTGGTGCTAATCAAGGTGATCCGAAGCAGTGGGAGGACTGTAACCTGATCACGTTGGATGAATTAATCGTGAACAGGCGGAGGACCCTTGAGCGCTCACTCAGTGGAACCACTAGATTACTCAAAGCTCTGACTGAGTCTTGAGGAGCAACATCTGGATAGACTTTGCTATTGCCTCCTGGAATCTGATGTATTCTCCAGATCGCTTGAGTCGAAATGGGCGAGGTTTGCGATAGCGGAGAAAGCCAGCCACATCCGGGCTGACCGCGCGAGACCATGTACAGCCCTATCGGTGGCTCACAAGTCCTGTTCTAGTCCGATTGGAAGATGCCCCTTAGGCTTACATTGGAGGTTGAAACTCGGCCTGAGGCACGAATCGCACGAACTAGCATTAGCGAGCAGACGATCTACCGCTAATAGGCTCTTCAGGGGAGGGCTGAGGCTCCACCTAATGAGGCCGTTCCCATGTTGCCTTCAATTGATTGACAGTGCAACCACCATAATCAAAACTATACTTCCGATTCTCGCATAATTTTCTGCACAGCCAAAATCTTGAGTGGACAGATTATGGCACGACTCAGTTTTTTTGAACGAGCAGATCTAATGCATTCTGCGCTGGTCAGACACATCTAATCCAACATTGAAACCGACCATGATTAGAAACTCTCATGTCACAAATCCGGTAGCTTGTATCATTAGAGAATTCGTCTCGCATTTAGGTTGATGATGAGAGGAGTGCTTCGTACCATAATGCAGCTTCGAAGAGCAGCGAGCAAGAACCCAGCACCGACCGCTCAAGGCTCAGCTCGACATTGGTGAAATGCAAATTCGCCACGTGATTGAGCAAAAGCACAGGCAACGTGTGATTAGGCGAGCAACCCTGGGCTTACATTCTTATTCTTAGGGTTAGGGTTAGGGTTATATTCAGCACATCTCGTAGTCATGTTTGTGTCCGCAACTCCCGTATGGTTATAAATGAGCGGTCTTCAGAGAGATGAGACAAGAAGTATTCCGGCCAAGACCAAGATGTGATCTGGGTAGCACGATACTCGTAGCGCTCTCACGTCTTTTCGTGCGCTTGGTGCACCAGAGTACCCGTTCCTCTCTAGTCTGTCTCAAAGCTCGGAAGGTTGAAAGCTGCAATGACTTGCTAGGTTGTGGAATTTTGCGCTTGACAGATGAATCCAAAGTAATTTCAAAGCTTGCATACCAGTCTAGAAGCTTGTAGTGATGTTCGCATCATCTCAAGCTCAATATACTCTATAGCTCCAGCGCTATAGCAGCTGCAGTGCTGTCTTTCTCATCAGGTGATCGTTGCCACCCTGCCTATTGTAAACACAGTGCAGCAGGCTGTTGATTTCCATTGAAATGCAAAGTAAGATGTTATGTCCATCGCTACCAGGAGAGAATACTGCTAGCGTAGGTAATTGCCAACCTTGTCAGGGATGAATCCAGAACCGAAGCTGAGAATTGTCTTTGCATTCTCCATGTCACCCCAATTGTGAAGCTCTGATGACTGATGCTTATCAGAGTGTTTTCATGTCCTTTCAGAGATCTCAGATGGTCTCTGATCCGTGATGTGAACCTTCTTGTGTGATGTACTGTACACATCCCCCGTTAATCGATTGTAGAGTCCTTGATATGAGGAGTTGTCTTTCCGAAAAAGCACGTGTAAATAAGCTAGGAAGTGGCTTCACAGAACTTATTTTCCCCAAACAGATTCAATCACACACTACGATCGTTGATGTCAAGCAGCTGGACTTCTCACATGTTCCAGCACTCATGCGATGTATAATGTACTCCTGATATAATTGTCGGCAGGATGGTTACAGCGGAACAAAGAGTGCAACTTGTTCCAGTCGAACATATCTAGCCTGTCATGCTGCGCCAAATGAACTACGATTTCGCATCATTATGAATGCTTCGGATCCTAGGCACATATGACTGGGAGATGAAATCAGTCTAGAATTTATCGACTTTCCTAGAGGATAATGTGATCAACAATTCCAGGATACCACAGTCTTCAGCTTACACAGAGAGCCATGAGTAGATGATAAGTATCGATATTGGAATGATCTCAGGTCTCGAAGCTGAGCTGCTGGTCGTGGGAACAGCACTCAACGTTGCGGTAATATGTGGTCGAAGGACAACAAGAGCTTGTGCAATATTGCCCGAGGAAATGGTTGTTAGGGCAATTGTCTGTAGAGAAAGTTGAATCGATGAAGCTGTTGAGGACACTGCATCTACATGACTTTGAGCGTTTCCGCAGGTGCAGCTCAACTGCGTGTCGGTAGCGGACAAGCCAGCACATGCTGTAAGTGCTGATTGTTGACTGGTATGAGACTTCAAGTGTTTTGTCAAGTGTCTGATCCTGACTAATAAGTGCCAGTTGTGCTTGGAATGGCGGAACTCAGAGTGGCAGACCGCGAGGCGTTCTTTATAAGGTGTTCATCATTGTTCTGGTCAAGGAACAGCAGTGGCAAGCGAGGACGATATATGAGCTGTACTAGATGAAAATTCATTCAGTGGAGTGGTAACAATGAAAACTGAGTTACAAGCTGGATAAAAGCCAGCAATAACAGTTCTATTGCATCGATAGGCAGACATATCTGCTGGTAAACATGGATTCTGGAGTATCAGTCTGAGAATAGTCTGAGAATAATGCTGAGGAGGACACAGCAATCATCTTGTATAAGTTGTGAAGATGATCTAGGTACAAACACACGCCTTGGCCACTGCAGAGCTTGCGGCGTTGCAGACGACAACACAAAGCTATTGTGCGGTGACCAGTTCTTCCAGAGTAGCCCTCGAGTCTACTTGACAACTTTGAGCCTGGAGCAATACAGAGGACCAAGAACAGAATTGGCAGAAATCGTTTCACAATGGGTATGCTCTGGGTTTGCTCCGAATTGAGAACTCCAGTTTATGTTTCAGTTGTCAGAACAATAGCCGTGAGCTCGCGCAGCAGTTTCTCGTCTCGCAGTCGGGCTGCACGAAAGGATTGTGGGTCTTCGAGACTCAGATGAAGCTTACTCCCGGAAACGCCATGGTTAGCAGTACTTGAGGGGATGATATATCTCGTTGACTTCCAAGATTTACACCTTGGACCATCATTCCGTCTTCCACTACGTGGCTATCCTAGAGAGGGGCGATACCATTCATGTCTCCAATATTGTCCTGTGCTTCTCGTGCGCACAAGAACATTTGGGTGCCTGACGGCTCAAGACCAGCAACCACGTCTTTGGCCCTTGAGACATCGAGCAAGGCGCCAAACTCTTGCTGGCTGCGATATTTCAGACGCCAATCACAAAAGTACTCCAACCGGATCAAGTCTTGCGTTCCAAGGTAGGTGTAGTTGCCTAAAAGAAGTGTTCCGTTTGGCTTCAGAAGATTGAATAATGCGTTTGTCAACTTGCTGGCGGTTCTGTCGTCCAAATAGTCGTAAAGACCCATCGAATAAATAAAATCGAATTTGCCAAGGCTATCCACAACCTTATTCGGCTTCAAGAAGATGCCGATAGAGCTTTTTTGGTAACGAACATTTGCTTCGGCGCCGCATCGTTGCTCAGCTGCTGTGATACTGGCATGCGCTTCGTTAATAGCCTCTGCATCTTGATCGAGCAGCGTGATACAGTATTTCGCAAAATCTCCGACGCTTTCGAAGATGTCTGAATCTCATTTGCAGGACCACATGCCACAGACAAAAGCTGCATGGGTTGGCCTGGTTTGAGGCTCTCGCCTCTAAGTCGCAGCTCATTGGAAATCAAGGGTCGTCTATTTACGACCGCTTCCGCTGGAGGTACCCCTAGGGTGTAGTGATGCAACAGTTTGCCAAACGCAGTATCTCCCTGCCATCCTTTCGCGTAGATCATTCGCATCATTTCCCAATCGCCCGCGTATCCGCGTGGCCGCATAACGTCTTGATGTTATCGCACGGAATTGGTCATTAGAGCGTACACTGGCTGGACATTGCAGATTTGCGTTGTGCGTGGGTTTATCGTCTGCGGATCGTCTCTGACAGTTCTGCGAATGCCTCTGCCACCATTATTGTAAACCCAAGGCGGCTCGTTGAAATCCGGACGGCTGCTTGCTCGAGTTTGTGACACTCGAAAAGACCGATGGTTTGCGTTCACGACATGCGAGAAACTTGAGGAATTGACAAGCGATTTGGGATTCTCATAGCTTCGTAATGAGTGTGTCCAATCAAAATGAGAACTCGTAGGTCTGTAATTACCCTTCCAGAAGCGATGACTTGAATTGGGACTGGTATTGAATCTGTGTCGCGTGGGCAGACGTTCTCGCAGAAGCTGACACGTGTAATTCTGCCAGATACCGATAAGCGAAGCCCCCTGGGCTTACGTTTTGAGGGTGGGGAACCTGACCAGAGGCACGAATCAGAATTAGCGAGCAGATATGATCCAACCTACACGTACCCAGCTCCTGTCACGGATTGAGACCCGCAAATATGCCCGTAGACTCCAGTTCGAAGTGAGGCCATTTAAATTGGCGACTCGTCGTTTCACTCGTGCTCACATCTAGATCCTTTGACAGAGCCCTGACCCGCAAACAAGATAATTCTCACTGCCAGCGTGATAGGCTCTGAGAATCACAATGTGTCCCGAACCTGTAAGGAATTCTTATGCGTAGACAGCCAGGGCTAGATGGCACGCACACGAATTGCCTTTCCCTTACTGAGCTTGATTATCTCTATCTATGCGCTGAAGAGGAAGGTCTTCCGGCAGACGAGATGTGTGGAACAGCAGCCATGATCTCCAGTAAGTCTTCCAACACACCATCATCTGCATGTATCACAGATATGATATCGGTATTGAGGCATCATGGCCCTAATGATATTGCGTACGCGTCGTTTGCAAACGACCAAGTCGCACTCGCTCATGCTAGATTTGCGATTGTAGACTTGGATGCTGGCCCTCAGCCTTTCATCTACAACAAAGACGAGTATACCTGGGCAATTTCTTACAGTGGCGAAATCTACGATATAGAAGCTTTGAGGAACAAGACTATCCTTGGAACTAGACATTTGCTTCCAAACTCGGACCGATACAGAAGTCGTTCTGATGCTATACATTCGGCACGGCCTCGAAATGTTCCAATACCTCAACGGTAAGTGGTCTTTCGTGTGGGATAGCAAATTGTCGCGCATCGTAGCGGCGAGAGACAGATTCGGAGTCAAGCCCTTATTCTATCACAAGCATAACAAAACGACAATTTTCGCATCAGAGCGCAAAGCTTTGTTGACGATTCCGTCTTGTAAGAGAGGTTTCTCCTCGCAATTTCTAAGTCAAGCCATCTTTAGTGAGTGTTCCCGAAGTGATTCGCCGTTCGTGGACATCCAAATGGTTGAGCCAGGTCAATATCGAGTAGTAGATCTTGAAGGACGAGATGATACTGTATATCGCTGGCAGCCGACATATAACACGAATTGACAGATGTCTCTGGTTCAGGCAACGAACGGACTACGTCGATTGGCTCAAGCAGTCGAGCGCCGAATGGGGTGTGATGTTCCCTTCTGTACATATCTTAGTGAAGGCATTCGTTCAGAGTCCATAGAAGAAGAATACTCATCGATATTCCGGCATTGTTGACCAGTATATCGGCATTATTGTGGGCGAATTCTGAGAATCTCCTCGAGACTGCTCATATCAGCCTTAATGGTTTTGCCTGAGCTCTTCGTTGTTCACTTTTGAGCCAGAGCCGGCTGGCTCACTCGGCGTGCTTTGCAGTTTTCCCACAAGCGAAACGCCCTGGGCTTTGGTTTTGCGGATGCATCGATAAGTTTTGGGCTTAGAAGTGGCAGAGTTCAGGGGAGATTGCGAAGGTCTCTGGCAGCCTTGATGCTTTCTGCATGTGACTTCCCGCAACAGGAAATTGCAAATGAGAGAGAGCCTAGCCATAACACTCCAGACCACACAAGACACCCGCCATGCTGCTTCCAAACAGTAACTCTGCAAACATCTAATAATCACAGTCAAATTGGATACATGCTTACACGGAGATCCAGTTTCGCAAATGTCCCGGATCTTTGCAGCTTTCAGCCACAATTCGAAGCACTTGAAGTAGTACCATACGACGATACCATCATCACAACATCGGACATGGGCTGGATCTGCCGAATTGACGAGAGTGATGAACAACAGTATTCGGGCTATTTTCGCAGCTCGCTAGTTCCACTGGTCCTTGAATTATGGATCATGTGCATCTTGCGTAGCGGAGCTTGGTGCATCATGAAGACAATCTAATCTCTAAGACTTGTTGCGATTCAAGGATCAGCCTTACTGAAGATTTCTTTAAGCATTGAACGATATAGCTCGGACAGTCGCCATGGATTATGGTAACCCTGCTCGGATGTAACTCATAAATTTATCCTCAGGATTGGTCGCCTGATTGATCGCCGGATATTGAAGCGGTGTGGCCAGATGTGCAGTATTTATGAGCCGATGGTATGATGGCATCGTTGTACCTTGGCGGTTGTGCGACGTGCAGCGGTCCTGCAGAAAGGCTAATCATCGACTGGTGCTTTTTCTGTGTGTACGCAACACTGCTACGAGCATTTGCATCTAGGTAAGGTGTTGCGGGGCTAGCATGCTGACGCCCCTTGTTGTTCATCTTTGCTTCATTTTCCACATAATGTGCGGACAAAGCACACAGTAACCTCATCGTCAGCTTCATATATCATATCTCGAGCAAAAGGTTCTGTAATCGAAGTGCCTTTACAGTCACTTCTCCCCTGTGGGGCCAGACGAACTTGATCGGGCCCACTGTCAGTGTCGCTCGTCTCGTTCTCAACTCGGACGTCGTCGGACTCCTGTCCTAGTTGCCCTACCTGACTATTCTGTGCCATATTAGCAGTATTCTCGTTTCTTGTATCTTGGTAGGTAAGTTATGCTTATTCAAATACCACTAAAACGACTGAAGTTACGGAGATATACCTTCTTCTGATTCGCCTTCGCATGAATCATTGGTTGACCCAAATTCACTTCAGTCAGACGTGCTCGCCGATTCGGTCTACATTCTTACATTCGGACGATATTGAAGGATATATCGTTGTCTTTCCTATGAAGTGATCGTCATCACGGACAAATGAATCATCTTGAGCGTGTTCGTCATAACTCTGGCGAATATGTGAAACACGAGACGAGTGGCAAGTTGTTGTATGCACCTTCATCAGAACGTCAAACCAGCTGTGAATGCAGATCCATCGTTCTGAGTTCTAGAGTCTGCGGTATGCTATTCGCTAGATTGCCAGATGCCGTTGTCAATCTCAATCTCAAGTCCAAGTCTGAGGCCAGGTTTCAGCCCCTCATGCTACGGATCATCTGGCGCTGGTATGCTGTCTGGACAAGGTCATCAAATTCATCACTCTTGGGCCGCTTCCGACGACCTTCGCGTAAAGTACCACGGCTACATGAACCTGCTTGAAAAGACGTTGTTGCCTCTCATTGACGAAGATATGGTCTGATCGAAAATCTCCTCGGAAGCCGCAACTTGACACTGCAGCAGGACAACGCACCCATCCACACCAGCCGCAAGACCACTCGATTCATGCAGCAGAACGGCGTTCGAACGATACCCTGGCCTGCAAACTCACCTGACTTGAACCCCATCGAACATGTGTGGCATCTGCTGAAACGACTGATTTGGAAGAACTGGGCCAGACAACGAAACGCCTTGAACAAGGCTCTGACGACTGAGGACTTTGAAATCCTTGTGAAGGAAGCTTGGGTTAGTACGGATCGTGCTCATCTAAGTCGTTGGTGGAGAGCATGCCTAGAAGGATAGAGGCAGTGATTAGTGCGAAAGGTGGTCATACAAAATATTGAGTTTTTTCGCTCCCAAAACAATTCACCCCGCACTATTGTATGGTTACTCAACAGCCACCTTTTGACGCCTCCCACAATCATGACGTGATTAATTCTTCTGTGCCGAGCTCGAAACAGCAGATATATTCTGCAAAGTGGTTGCATACAAAAGCGTGACGCGACGTGTATACCCGTGATGAGTCTCAGATATACTGTATAAGGCATGGTATTACTTTTCTATCAGACATTTTGTATAACCAAGCAATATGGCCACTCTCCAGTATCGGCGCATCAAGCTTGCTCAGCACCACATCATCATTCAATTGTCCAAGTAAGGTCTTTCCCAGGCTTCTACAGTATAAGCTTTGCTCTTTTTACCAGTAGGATGTTGGAGATACCCTGAGTGCTGTCACGAGCGCATGTGTAGCCATGCATTGAACATATACCCGCGAAGCTTCATATCCCAGGATGGTGATTTATGGTTCATCGGATATTCTACCCAGTTTGCGGCCAGGTATGCCAAGTGACCTACAATCACCCCGCAACTCAGGCACTACGAGTGAGCAACGCAGGTTACGGATCAACCCATGGTCAGGCATAACGCAATGCTAAGTTCGTGCTAAGCAGCTCGTATGTCCATCAATCAACGGTAACAGAAAGCACATGGCTAGAAGGTCAAGTATGGGATAGTTAATTTAACCATAATTTACGATGTCTGACCACCCTTCTTTCCAGCTTCGTGTGGGTCGACTTTGCCCTGAGCGAACTCGCCAGTTCCTACTCGCTTGTCAGGAGTGCCGTCCTAGAACAGTAAGAGTGGCCGAAGAATCATGAGATTACTCCATTTACCTTCTTGAGGCCATCGTGTTCAGTGGGTTTGTAATCTCCTCCGTCAGACATATTGATCGGGTATATAATGATACAAAGAATCTGTCAGTGGGACCAGAAAGATTATATAGAGCACAGCTCCCTAGCCGAGTATGACTTTCGTGATGTAAGGAGTCTTAATCGACTCACAAGATGAGATCATGAGTTCCGAGAATGACATTATGTCCGTGATCATTAACCGAAGTCCTATCAAGTGGCGTGTCAGTTTCCATAGCTTGTGTTGGAGAACTAAGGAGGACCCTTTTCAGCCCGGAACGTGATTTGACACCCCGCAATTCAACCACGCTTCAAGAATGTGACATCACGACTTCTCAGGAGGCACTAATGCATTTAGGATCGCGCCTTCTACAATACCATCGGGTGGCTGATCCATTATGCTCTGAGGACAAGCCAAAAACCGCTTAGTGCCTCCGTCCTGGTGTGATTAGTTCTCGAGCTGTGTCAAAAACAAACAGCACGAGCTCGACTGCACAGGTATATAAGGATCCATGTGCTTCAAGAGTTCAAGATCAGATGTGGGATAACTAAATCATAATGCTTACAGTGACTTTGATTTATGGAATCTCGATCGATATCGAAATCACACAAGTACTGTCGCCCCTTCGCATTATCGAGATGAAAAATTGTCCGAGAACGAGTGGTCTTCATAGGACACAAATCCTTTCGTCAGTCGGACGCCCCAAGGTATTCTCTTGACATTGTGTTCGAACTTCGAAAAAATCATGAGAACGGATCTAGATATGTCCATAAAGGAGAACGTGAAGAAATTGATCGATGAAGGTGATACATGCCGTTGACCAAGTTGGTGGATTCTATGATCTCTCCTTGGCGCATCAAGCTCACAAGCTTCTCCAGGCAGCCGAGGCACTTTCTGATGAACCTGAGACCAGTGGATTAGATGCCTTTGGGATCATGCTTGGAATTTCTTTGGCATGTCTTCGAAATTTGCGTTTAGGTAAGGTACCATACAAAGGACGAACATCAAGACTTATATACAGATCGGGAGAGAAGATGACTCGCCAAGATTTGCCTGATTATGCGCAGAAACTAAATAGCCGTGATCAGAAATTCACCCCTGCTATATATGCTCAAGAGCCGATTCCTTTCAGCACATACGATGCGCATGGCACCAAATTGCGAGGGGAAAAGGTGAGGGCGGGTGGGGGAGAAGGTGTGGTACCATAGCTTATAGAGGCGCAAAGGGTTGGATGAATCACCCTGACAGATCGGTTGCTGGTGGGGCAAACGTGCGGTCCAACTGGTGGATATGTGAAGAGAGACATTCTTGTTCTTGGATAGCTTGCGCCTCCAGCTGTGGTCCCTTGATCTCGTTAGAGACATCATGAGCCCTTCATTTTCAATTATAGCTTTTAGGGACATACGGGGATGGCTTCATACGCCAGATCAGACACAGTCTGAGCAAGTTCAGCATTCAACAAGTCGGATGATCTATGCCAGCTTCGTTGCACCTCCATGATCATGTGTCGACAAGAAGATCTCTCGTCACGTTTTGTGTGGGGACAGTACTGTGGCTGTCGGATCAGCGCAGCATGGCTAGCCACACTTTGCACATGTGGTCAAGGACCGGTGTGTCAGTATCGGAGATAAATCAATAAAGGCTTCATCCCATACACATGTACAATTACACGGATCAAATCAGCCCACTGGGTGGCCGAGTAAGTGGAGGCCTCTCCCTCTCGCTTGGATCTTCGGTATGAATATAGAGTGTTCCTTTTGTTTCCGTCGTTTACGCCGACACCCCGTATAATCATGTCCCACATGGGCCCGGGGCAAGTGCTTTGTCCTCGATCACATCTCACATCAACTGTCTTGCTCATTCTGAAGCTCGAATTTGGCATAAGATGATAGAAAGTATTCAATTCACGCAAGATCACCATGCAAAAACAAATACATCAACGCCAGCAAGGCATGTGCGACACAGTGCGACTGAGACGGCAATATCGTCTCAAGAGACTACGTATGGTTCGAAAGGTTTCAATTTGGCAGACCCATGGCCGAATTTCTATCTCTCTCTTCTATCACTATTCTGTGCTTCGTAAGTGGATCTCGAATAATCCAGTGGCAGTACGTTCAAATGTTGTCAAGGTAGAGAGACAATGGTAGAGTCCCCAATGTACACCCGGATCAATCACGAGTGATCCCTCTCGTCGTGCACCGACTTTGACTTTTTCATCTTGCTCCAACTTCGGCCTGGTCAACTCTTGGGATAGGCGAGCTTGGTCGTCTTGGCAAGTCGTCTCTTCTCCGCTCGATCCGCTCGTAGTCTGTTTGGAGCAACGTGCAGCTCCGACAAGGAGATGTCGTGGTCGAGCTCAACCGACTCGATCGACGTTCGATTCGGCATCTGCGACCCGTTGCGTTTTTGTTCTGCCCGAGTGTAGCGAATGCCACATCGATTGCAAACGCAGTGGTGATGCAGATCCTTGCGCCAGAGAGGTGTTTTGGTCGTACTACAGTCGTGGCAGATCCGTAGCGTCACTTCTTGACAACTTGTTGCTCGTCCACCATTTCAGCTTGTGCAGCCGGGCGACTCGACTTCGGCGCTGTTCTCGCTCCTGAATTTGACTCTTTCATGCTCACGGAGGAGAGGCCGTAGGCTGAATCGTAATAGTCCTCGAAGTCTGGCTGGAGACTGCTAGGCGGGCTGTCGTGTAGTTGATGGGAGTATTGGAAATCATCCCGAAATGAGAAGATCGTTGAAGCCTTCTCACCATGAGGTTTGTGACTATCGTGATTTTTGCAACGATAGGGCACATTGTCATTCGTGGAGAGTAGTGGATACTCTCCCTGACAGTTAATGTCCTTGAGAGCGGCTGTCTTGATTGTCGAAAGAGAGGACTTTGTGGACAAAGTGTCTGGATTAAGACTGTCCGGAGTGATGGGGAAATAGGGCTGATAGCCGAAGTAATTGCTATCCTGTTCCCCTCGTTCGGAGTTGATCAAGTTTGTTTGGGTAAAAGTCGTGGTGATCAGCGAAGCTAATCCTCCTTTGGGATAACAGTCTCTCTCCAGCCCCCGAGCAGACCGATCACGATGTGAGCTTGGAAACGGGCCCCACTCCGGAACTGAAGATCGTGCATCATGTGCACGTTGTTTGGCAAGAGCACGCCTTTGCGCCTGACTGACCAAGTCTGATATCGGTTGTCTAGCAGACTTGCCAGCACTGGGAGCTCCTTGTGCAGGCTTAGAGTTGTAAAGCTCACCAGAGACCAAGTCTCGCCTCTCGGGTTGACGAAACTCTGTCAAAACCACTTCCCTGATCTTCTTGACGCCCTTGGAGGGTGCCAGACCAGCATCAATGTGTTCACTGCGATATGCTGAAACAGCCGGCCAGCACTGAAAGTATGCCTGGTCAATGATGAAACGTGACTGTAGATCATAGTGCAAAGAACCTCTGCAATGGTCTTCTGCATTATCTGAAATCCCAGATTTTTCGTTGTCGAGATGCATGCTGCCATAGAATTCCACCGATTCTGAGCTGGGTATCATTATCGCGCCGTGGATCTGCCAAGAATCAAGCATCGAGACGTTTGTGCTTTGTGTGATTTAAAGAGTGGCAACGTCTAGGTATCTAGGAAGGCCAGACGAGGTCCAAGTCACTCTGAGATCTGACTATATAGCTGATTGCCACCAGAAACCCGGACTCTGGCACATAAAAGGCGGGTCGACTCTTGATAGACCCACCTAACAGAACAGAAGGCTTGCTACATGGTGATTGTGGTGCGAAAGTCTTTCAGAGCGGGCTCTTACGGTAGACGTGTTGGCGCTCGTGGCCCTTCAGTAGATCGCTCACATTTCGCTTGTTCCGTATGGCAAAGGCACGCGTTTGTAGCTTAGAACATGGAGTTTCGGGAATGCGGTTGCACATCTTTGGGATACATCTGTCTGGAAGAGTGCTACAGACGAAGGAGATGGACCTTCTGCGGGACTGGACAAATGGGTCTTGCCATGGATCATGTCGGTCCAATGCGAAATTGTTCTTGCCAAGTGCTGACTACAATTTGTCGACGAGTTCTAGCGGCACACCGAGGCAGTCTCTCGTACATGACAGCATTCTCTGGAAGTTCTGACAGGTGTCCAGAGGCCTCTCGATCGATGCTCTCCATTCTCCAGTATCAGGAGAATTTGAGTCTCAGTCAGACCCCGAGCGCAATCGCGTCACATCAGATTCAGACCGGGGCTAGCTCAAATGCTCCTAGAGATTACCTCTTCGGAAGTATGTGTGATTCTTCTACCTGACTGAATGAAGATCGGCCTGTAGCCAGTAGGATTCCCATTCTATCAAGCTCTGTGGAGTTTGATTGGTCTCTTACCGATGCGATAAGCCTTATCTCTACTTGTGGCAAGGGAAGTGGAACGCTCACGAAAGGCCCGGGTTATGGCTTCTGCCTCTCGATCCACAAGAAGAAGAAGGAGGAAAGCGGGGCAACAATGTGGGGCTTTCCATCACAAGGCAATGACAGATGACTCCACAATGCGGACACTTATTTTGAGAAACTTCTCGCCACCTGGTATCTAAGAAGCAGAAAGCGAATGGCTTTTTCAGCCTCTAGTTGACGGCAAGATCAAGAAAGCAATGTACGAGGACGATCCCGCGAGAGAGCCGGTATTAGTTCTCGGGACAGAGTCAAGACGTCCTTGGCCAAGAAAGAAGAACCGGACCTCCCTTCACATTTCAGAAATCGACGACATTGTCTGTTGTCGAGGCTCAGCTCAGGTCAGAAAGCCTACTCATTGTGAGCCTTTTTGACTATCAAGTTCTTGTCCGACAGCAAGCTGTAGCTCTACACGTATGTGGCTCGGCCGATCTGATGACGAGAGCGCTGTTGAGAGTGACGAAGATTATGTGGGCGATCGAACTTGCACGACACCGCCTGGCGATCGCCTTAGTTCAGAGTCTTCCAATCAGGGTTACTGTGACAGGTTCTTCATTTAGGAAGGCCTGCTTGGACGCGGAGGACGCGGAGAAGTCGTCAAGGTTGGGCATGTACTCGATGGCATCTCCCTTGGGGTCTTTGCCCTGAAGAGAGTGGTAGTTGGTGACAGTCATTCCTGGCTGATCAAGACTTTGAGGGAAGTACAACTCCTAAAACATCTCAACTTGGTCTCTTATAAACATGTCTGGCTCGAGATGAAATCTTTCGGACCAAGAGTTCCTGTATTGCACATCCTACAGGAGTACCGTGACGAAGGCGACCTGGAGAGCCACGTCTTACGCACTTGCGGGAAGACTGAACCGACCGTAGAAGAGCTGAAAGACAGACGCAGAAGCAGGTCAAAGGGACGTATACCACAACCTGATTCCAATCCAAGTCTGTCGATTGACTGTGTGTTTTCCTTCTTCAAGGGCATACTCGCTGGTCTGGCTTTCTTGCACGAACATGGTGTGCCACATCGAAACATGAAGCCATCAAACTGCTTGCTAGAATTTCGCACACACAGCGAATCAGATCATCCCAGGGTACTGATAGCCGACTTTGGCGAGGCCCGGATAGGTAGTAGCGACATGAAACGGACTGGTGGGACAGGCACTCTGAGCTTCATGGCTCCGGAAGTCTTGCGAGGTGAACCCTGGACACAGGGGGCGGATCTCTTCAGCTTGGGTATGATCTTGTATTTCTTGACACATGAAGGACAATTACCATATCATGCCAACGACAATAATTTCGGGTGCCTCCAACAGGAAATTTTGCAATTTCGTGGTTGTTCATTTCGTTGTGGTACGAACACTCTCGGGCAGGTCGACCGTTGAGAGCTGGAAAAAGTGGTCTTGAGCCTTTTATCGCCAGATCCCATAGAGCGCCTGTCATGTCAAGATCTCCTCCTCTTAGTCCAAATACACGACAGACCACTACACAAAACTTCAAAATCAGCTTTAAGTACTCGTCACAGCTCCAGAGGTACGCTTGGCAAGGAGATCATCTCTCGATGGTCACCCATCTCATCTATAGGCATGCACCTGATAGTAATACCATCGAATATGAGGAGACTAACAGTCACATCGGAGGAGAGGCGGAAGACAACGCAAAGCATTTCTCTCGTTCATCCAAATAGTCAAATGAATGCTTGATTTGCAGCTCTCTACACTAGAGGAGAGTACATAGCTACACTTGTGCTCGTTTTGCGAGTGAGTATCATCGAGAGTATACTGCTT
This sequence comes from Taphrina sp. SM11, assembly GCA_004000165.1. Classification (NCBI taxonomy): domain Eukaryota; kingdom Fungi; phylum Ascomycota; class Taphrinomycetes; order Taphrinales; family Taphrinaceae; genus Taphrina; species Taphrina sp. SM11. Next base: position 3,384 of record RHDT01000313.1, on the reverse strand, counting down.
ATACAAGATGCACTTGGGCTATTCATGCTTCCTCTGCTGGCTGTGAGCATATGCGAGAGTTCTATGTGTTTAGCCTTTTACAGAAGATTGACCAATACTGTCGCCATGGTCTTTCTTGCTTGGGCTCTCACATGCATCCTCTTTTAGCATTGCACTACATACACGATTAGATTTGTGTCAAAATTCGTACTGAACATAAGACGACGCTCAGTGATGTTTAAATACTACCAGTCTGCTCAATTCATGTGATCAAAGTCAACATAGCATGTGGACGATGCCTGAATAAGACGATTTATGATGGAAAATCATCCGGTGCAGCGTACGTCGTTCAGTCTTAAAACGGGAAGTACTTCCTCATTTCAGAAAAGTTTGACAACCCCGCACCAGTTGATCTCGTGTTGCAAAATGCCTTGTTTCGCATCACTGACATGTTACAACGACATCAATCACATATACCACATGAACTAGTAGCCTTCAGATCCAAGTAAGTGTCCTGCAAGTATGGCCGAAGACCATAAAACAACTCCGATGCATCTTCGAGGTATCATCGCTCACGAAAGGCTTTGCAAGGATAAAGAAAATTACCCGACGCAAACGGCCTTGGCGAGGTCTCTCGGCATGAAGAGAACCACACTCCTTGAAGTAGAGCGTCACATACTTCAGTAGGTCACTATCAATGGCGGGAGCCCTTTGGACGCTAAAAATTTGCATCCAGCTAAGAGATGTGGACAGCCAGCGAAATTGACCGAAAGGGAGATTCGAACTTTGGTGCGATGTGCTACTGGGAAATATGGAATGCAAATGGTAAATGGGCTGAAAGATGAAGCGAGCTGAAAGAACAAGGTTCATAACTTTCTGCTTATGTGCGGGCGATGCGTGCTTTACGCAGTATATCCGTTACTACTCACGACGAAGCAAGACTGATTTTTGAATTATCCTGGAGACTGAGAGTACGGAGACCACAACTAGATACACCATGTTGCCAAGAAGCTCCTCGACTGTCAATTGGTATGATTCTGTTGCCTCATAATCAGCTGCAAAAGGCATTTCGCATGGCTACAGCTTCCACTGTGAGTTCAGAATCTAAGTAGATCACTGTCTTTGTCGTACTGCCAGCACATCTTCGAGTCGACCAGGACTTGATCACCGGGACTCGAAAGAGCCTCGAGAGCACGGTACGGACTGGGGTTCCTGCTAATGGAAAGATATCTGGTACTGCGAAATGACATGGCAGCAGATATCTGGTGAAGCTCGGCCCCTGCCAGCCTTCGGGAAACCAGGTAAAAGTCACGCGCCCTAAATCGTGCTAGAAAGTGGAGGCCATGTCCTGCTACCAGATCAGGTCGGCCAAGTCTAAAAATGAGTCATAAAGTCAGAATTATTGTCCTATTTCCTCACCAACAAGAGATGGGTAAAAAACATGTAGAACATAATGCTTCTAACCAATTCATTCGAGAGCTCCCTAGCAAGCACTGAGTCTTCGCCCGAATACGCGCTCGACGACTTTAGCACTTCCTGTAACTGAAAAACTGCGATTATCGCGCCTAGAAGAAGTGCAGCAAAAACGGAATCGTCTAGAATCACATAGAATCACATCTCAAAGCTCCAAGAGGAGACCAGAAGTTGTACTATGAAAAGGGCTGTCACGATGCGCTACTTTCACTTTCACTTTCGTTGAGCAGAAGAAAATCGCTTGCAAACACATGCCTCCACCATCTTATCAAGAATCTTGCCACGTACAGCCGCTATGGGCTGCGTTACATTCCTGGTCACCTGAAATGAATCTTGTTATCCTCCATTGATGACACTTCCAAATTCATGTGGTCAGAGCTTGTGCCAGAGGATGATGATGAGATTACAAATATCCGATTAGGACTACATTGCCTTCCTGCAACATGTTTGTATAGACTGAAAGCTGCACGGACTGCAAATGTTTCCACGTATCATAGTGAGCAAGGACTAGTTTTCAGTCTACCGAGTGTACTGCTCGAGCTTGCCATCTATCTTGAACCCGGTATAACCATCGTAGGTCTAATAAAGCTTGCTGGCGAAAGCTGTCCATGTATTTTATCACCATCGACTGTCGCAATCTACAGGAGTTCGTAACTGGGATACCCAATAAGGTGCCGATAGTCTTTACTGCTCTTGCGGAAGGACCGGACTGGATACTCCTTTGACACAGACACGGCGAAGGATCTCGCGAAGTGACTTGGTTGCCTCCTCCGACATGCTAGAGTGGCAAACGAATCGTGAGATCCACAGTGCCTGCGAGAGGTGGACATGAAAGAAGGTGTATTTTGGCATGCCCATAGGTGGAATGTTCGAGATCTGATACAACGATCACGATCCGCGGGAATCAAGAAGACCTCCCTGTTTGTAATTAGGAACTGCGGCATTACTGACAGCAATGACAGATGATTTTTGATCGGTAGACTTAATGGGTAGACTGACATAAGCCAGGCATAACGCATCTTAATAGTTGACTGGTCACCCAGATCATACACTTGCTTACGGGAATGCGATGGACGGAGATAGGGCGTGAGCAGTGCCAAGCTCGGCTCCCAATTCGTCCAAACGCCGTGTTCCGGATTCCTCGTAGCAGCGATAAAGGTTTCGGAGTGCAGCATGACCAGCGATGCCGTCTGTGAGGGATGGAGAACCAAGATCGTCTGTAATTTCCCCGTATCAATTACAAATTTTCAAAATCAGCGAGGAGGCCATGCACCACATTCTGGGACAGATAAATTTTCAGCACTCAATAAACGTTTGCTCCTCTTTTTGGTCGTGCATGGGCTCAGTCCTTTGTTCTTGTGAATAGTATTTGTCTCATAGACAGACACAGAAATGAGTACGATCCCATTAAGTGTACTTAAAGAGCAGCACTGTCTGAACCCACAATTCTCTGCACGCTACAGGTGTGTTGGACATTCTTTACGTTCATTGTTTTCGAGCACGAAAAGCATGATGATTTTCTAAACATGGAACCTGTCTCAATAGAAGTGACTGAATACGATTGCGGAAATGCTTGTGTCCCGGAAGGCTGGGCTTCTACGACGACATCTGTCTACCGAACAAAGAATAGCCGACTGGGGAAATTCTCCTTCACCACGGTATGGGCGATCCGCAATTGCCGGCGGATTACTGGAGCTCCTCGATCGTCGCGAGTCGATTAGGCACCTTTTCCCGAATGTTGGGAAAGCGTAATAGGATATTCGTACCACGTAGGATAGCCATGTTATGAAGCCGCTAGGTGCATACTATGAATCATCATTACACAAGCGCATGCGAATCCTGGGCGGTGGCGGAGGACGTGGTCACGCTAAAAGACGGTGTAACGATTATCGGACAATTCCCACTCGAATTCTTACTTGAGTGTGAAGTGAC
>RHDT01000312.1:0-26515 GCA_004000165.1 Taphrina sp. SM11 | reverse complement strand
CTGTCTATCGCGAATCTCCACTCAAGGTGTCTTTACAATGCACCAGCGGTTACTTGTGCCGAAGTTCTAGTTCCATCTAAGACCTGGAAAGATAGCAGCATTGCCAGCTCTGTGAATGACTTGGTTAGAGAAATGCATCTGGCCGCTGCACTGGGGAAGTGCAAAACTTTATTGCTGCATGACCGATGGAAGCTGTTTGCATTCGAGACGTGATCTACGAAATTCTCACAATATCGAAGAGGAATCTGGCACGTCATTATGTCACCTTCTCATCCTTGTCCAATAAGCATATATGGTCTGAATAACGAACAAACATGGAGATCTCACATCGTCAAAGCGGGTAACCTCATCTTTGAATGAAGCTGACTGTGAAGCATCGATCCAGGAACCCTCATGTATTGGGTAACCCAGACATCTGACGAAGTACTGAAGCTTGCCTCTGGTAGTGCGCCGCTTGTCGATGACTGATTCAACCTCGAACTCGCCCTCTTGTCGTGCCTCGTCGATGACCGTTGGGGGAGGACATTCAAACTCTCTTCCAAATCATGTGTCAACAACAGCTTTAGTCAGATGACAATGACTGACGACAGTGTGAAGCTTGTAGGATGATGGTAATTCGAGCATACAAGCACCTTTGCCGATCAGCTTAATCACTGTGAAAGGACCAAACCTTTTCGGGCTAAGCTTTTCTGTCAGAGGATTCAAGCCTGGGATCCTGAACGAGGATCGATTCTCAATGTACACTTAATCACCAACAGCAAAGCTGTCAGGGTTACGCTTCTTATCGTACTGTAGTGCCATCATAGCCATTGCGTGAGCTAGAGAGTCTAATGCATCAGTTCGAATACTCAAACGGTCTTTGCTCAAGTCTCTGATCGATTCATTGCCGCTTGGGACGATTGTGTGTTTGTTTGCAGTATCACGTTCGCTAGAGCTGGCCAGTGAGTAAGTTCTGACACATATTGTACGAGACGTTGCGCAAAGTGAGGCAAATGGAGCAGTGGTCCGAGGTCTAAACTCTACTATCAACGGAGTGCAGAGTTGATCTTCTATAATTGGCTTTCCGATTAAAACCTTTGATGTATTCTCTCTCTAGATGTCATTGTATCACTCATTTTCCGGACCTTACGATAGGCATCCGGAGTGCCTGTCGGGAGTCGCATGGTCCTCGACACATTCGTTTACACATACGAATAATGTCGTAAAATCCATTAACTATCGTGACCTGCTTACTTGTCTAGTGCTGTGAGAGTTGTGACCGTCCAAGATCAGCTACAATATCGAAAACCTATCTCCCGCGTACGATTATAGAATTACTCAGACACCATTAGAGGCGAAATTTCCGAACGCCAAAAGATCGAGCTCACAAAACTAATTGAGTTTCTTGACATAAATCGAAATTGGTGCGGTTTCCGGTGGATGTACAAAGTGTGCATACAAGATCTGCACAGTTAGGACGACTCCCATGACCGCGTCAAGCTTGCGGTGCAAGATTAGATGTGAAGGAATGATTCTCCACATCCACGAAAGTATAGTGACTATCCATGGTCTGAAGATTGATGCTTTCTTCAAAGTGCTGAATGACGTATGCTTGTCAAATAGCTGTCTCCCTGGAACAGTATCGTAGATCGACTTCCAATTTGGAGCAAAGAAGGGATGTTTGTGTCCTTCTTTGACGAATTGTGGAACATCATCCTGAAAAGCACCATAAAGAATACGTTTCTCTCTCAACTCTGCGATATCCAGAAGCAATTCGGGAGGAATTGTTGCAACAAAGTCTACAACGTCATTATCTAGGAAGGGCGTCCTACCTTCGATTCCATGGGCCATTTCGAGCCTATCCCCCAGACACGGGAAAATCCAACTGGTCAGATGACGAAAATTCTGGACCATACTAATATGTAGTGGGTCCATGCCGGACAGACTTGTCCAGTGATGTTCTTCGAATATCTGTGAAGGTTCCAGATTCGAGGTTTTGACCGCTTTCTCATTGCTGCTTGAGGAGACGCTTGAACTTCCCAAATGTGACTGCTCTGAGATAGGAGGCAGAATGGAACCCCATGAACCGCTTCATTGTCTTCCAATTATTGCTAACATTCCATAATAGACCCTCAGATCGTCGTTCCGTAAGCTTGAATTTGTCGTAAAGATCTGACACGTCTAATGTCGCTTCCGATGGATCTGCGAACTCCCCCATTTCCAGTCTCCATAACTTTTCCAATTTGAAGAATGGATAGCCAGCAAGTATCTCGTCAGATCCCTCCCCTGTTAGAGCTACTCTGAAGCCGTCCTGGCGCAATTTGAGGGACAAAAGATACTTGCCCACGAAGCTAGCGTTAGGTGTCGATATCTCGGTGTGATAGACAGATTCTTCGACGTGACTGGCTAGAATGTCGACGGGACATTGAAGGGTTTTCAATTCGACACCGTAATACTGAGCTATTTTTTCCGCTTCAGGGCTCTCGTCAAATTCCGAATCTGTGAACGAGATGTGGTATGCTTGAACCTTTTGCGATTTTGAAGCTAGTCCCGTGACCACGGCTGAGTCAATGCCCCCACTGAGATATGTACAGAAGGGTACATCACATCTCATGCGGCGCTCGACTGCCTGAGCCAATCGAGCTCGTAGTCCGTCTGTTGCCTGAATCAAAGACATCTGTCGATTCGTGTTGTATGTCGGCTGCCAGTGATATGCAGTATCATCTCGTCCTGCAAGATCTACTATTCGATATTGACCTGGCTCAACCGTTTGGATGTCCACGAAAGTCGAACCACTTCGGGAGTAACCTCCAAAGATAGCTTGACTTAAGAATTGCGAGGAGAATTCTCTCCTACAAGACGGTATCGTCAACAAAGCTTTGCACTCTGATGCGAAATATGTCGTGTTGTTATGCTTGTGATAGAACAAGGGCTTGATTCCGAATCTGTCTCTCGCCGCTACGATGCGCGACAATTTGCCATCCCACAGTACGAAAGACCACTCGCCGTTGAGATATTGAAACATTTCCAGGCCGTGCCGAATGTATAGCATCAGAACGACTTCTGTATCGGTTCGAGTTTTGAAGCAAATGTCTAGTTCCGAGGACAGTCTTGTCCTCAAAGCTGCTATATCGTAGATTTCGCCACTGTAAGAGATTGCCCAGGTATACTCGTCTTTGTTGTAGATGAAAGGCTGAGGACCAGCGTCCAAGTCTACAATCGCAAGTCTAGCATGAGCGAGTGCTACTTGGTCGTTTGCAAACGACGCGTAAGCAATATCATCCGGGCCACGATGCCTCAAAGTCGAGATCATATCTGTGATACATGCAAATGATGGTGTGTCGGAAGACTTACTGTAGATCATGGCTGCAATTCCACACATCTCGTCTGCCGGAAGACCTTCTCCTTCAGCGCATAGATAGAGATGAGCAAGCTCAGTAGGGAAGGGCAATTCATGTGCGTGCCATCTAGCCCTGGCTGTCTACGCATAAGAACTCCTTACGGGTTCGGGACGAAAGGACCTAAATGTGAGCACGAGTGAAACGATGAGCCGCCAATCCGAATTTCTTTCGCTACGAACTGGAGTCCAGGGGCAGATTTGTGGATCTCAACCCGTGGGTGGGTGGGTGTGTGTAGGTTGGCTGGTAGGTGGGTATGTGTAGGTTGGCTCATGTCTGCTCGCTAATCCTGATTCGTGCCTTTGGCCAGATTCCTAACCCTTAAACGTAAGCCCAGGACGTCTCGCTTAGAGCAAAAGAACATGATATAGCGTCTTCTGCGTTCTCTGGCCCAGTTTGGGCGCGATCTTCAAGCCACAAGGAGTTGCCAAGAAGATACACAGTTTGAATCAGTTTTGTCGGCCCCGGTCTGCTGCAAGTACTTCTTGGGTCATCCTAGTTGTTTGTGCTTGGAGAAAAGAACGAGTTGAAGACACCTTCACAAACATCGAGCTTCACTGCTGATCCTGTAGATCACCAATTTCAAGGATCGTGGGTTGGTGGAAAAGAGAGTGTACTCAATCTCTGTTTAGCGGCCAATAAGACGTTCAGCATATGCAGCTTCAATCATACCGTGCAAACTTGTTCAAGCAGGCCGTACTGAAGTAATGATGATCACCTCGAAACAACTTCGTGCTGAGATCCAGTGAATTCCAGAAGCACAATTCCTTTATCAATTCAAAAGTCCTTCTTAAAGTATAGCACACCAGTGCTGAGCTACTATAGAGCACAATATTGTAATTAAAATATTCAAAGTTCACGAAGCAGATGGTACGATAAGGGTCATTTCTGCTCTTCGATTTCGAAAGAGCTCTTTCTCTGAGATCTGACTGCCGACGAGTCTCAGCTGACTTGAGAGCATTCCCCACGAATCACAAGACCCTGCACGATGATTGACTGACATGTACCTGTCCAATCCGTCCGCTTCAAGAAATTATAGCCTTGATTCATAATAAGAATACTGTGCTTACAATCCCTGATCCATTGCTTGATCTTCACTGACCACACTGCCTGACTACAAACCACATTGAGCCATTTTAACGGCTCTATGTTGCACTTGTTTTCCTCGAAGATAAGCTTTCGAACTAGTGCTGCGGCTTGCTTGTTCAAGGCCTGTTGCAGCGGTGATAAAGTATGGAGTCCGGGCGACAAGTAATTTCGCTCTCAAAGAGGCGAGGCATTCAAGGAGGCGAGGCGAGGCTTGTTGGTGGGGCTCGATAGCATCGGCACCTTCTGGAAAGGGAAACAGGAAACACTGTTCATCTCGGCATCAGGCACACACCTGACGTGACGAGTCGTATGGTCAATCGAAGCAGGAAAGGAATGTCAGAGAAGGGAAGGGCATCTGACGTTGTCGCTTAATTTCCAAGCCCAAGACTTTTCGCTTAAGAGCATGTGGGCTCGCGCGAACTTCAGCCACAAGATCAGATGTTCCAACATCTTGGCGAGAAAGGGTAGGTGCTACATAGAGGGACGTATCTCGCCCAGGGCGGTCCTACCTGATCGAAAACAGCGAAGAAGTGGGGTAGTGAGGTTGTGGCAGCTTCTATCCCAGTGTTCTATGTTTCCACGAAATGGTCTCATTGCGGAGAACATATCGTTGTGCCTAGTGCTTCCTTGAGCACACTTGCAAGGTCAGCTATGCAGCGTCCTTCAATGCCAGAACCTGATTCATGCTTGACAAATGCTCTCAAGCTACTGCAAATGTAATATGTGATGGTGTCTGATGTGTAAAATGAGTAATGTAAGTTGAGCGTGTAATCGCTTGCCGATGGTATTGCGATACTACGAATCCAGGTAATACATGACGTTCGAGCAGATTATAATTTGGCAGTAATCAGGAGATTCTCTTTGTCTGGCAAGTCTGCCCCAAGCTGTGAAAACATAAAATCGCCGGAGTTTTCTGTTTCAATACTACAGCGCAACTTCCTCATGATCCTGAAACGTGTAGGTCGCAGGAGAGTATGGGGATCTGGAAACTTCTTCCGAGCTGAATGATCGAGCACATAACCCAGGTGTATGTACCATTGAATCAGTGCCAGATGGTGCTCGATCACATCGAATTCGATACAACGAATGTCTTTGGTTTTCTTCCAGACATGTTGCTCCATCAGACGCATGCAGATAGTTCCGAGACCCCTAGCTTGTGCTTTAGGATCGATAGCTAACATTCCGATAAGTGCTTTCGCTGGTGTCCAATGTATTCGTATGCATCCAAGTATATCGTTCTGCTGACGTTGCCGCAGAACTAAAACGGAGAAATTTGGCTTGTCATGGATCATTTCCTGTAGTGTGTTGCAATCAATCCTCTTTCTCAGCATTATGTCTGAGTCATTTCCAAGCCCCTTCTGATACTGATATGCACTATTGACGATCCCGAGCAATTTATCGACTTCAGCTGGTTTAGCTTCGTCGAGGTGAAAAGCAGTTGACATGAATATGCAGACCAAAATTGCTTAGAGCTTAGTATATGTTGGGAACAACTCGAGTGTCTAGATTGTTTTTTACAGGTTCTCGTTCTGGCTGGCGGCGATGCCTCAACATATTACACGGAATTGGTACGGCATCACAAACACGGACTTCTAGATGTACAGCCAAGTGGCTGCAATTCATGTGGCTGAAATCCCCTCTTCGCGTAAGCCCGACTCTGGCTTGCATGATCTTTACGCGAACCTCCACGCGAGCGATAGTTGCCACTTGACCTTTCCAAATTGCCGACCTTGATCGCAGTTGTTTCTCACCTCCTCCCTTCAAGCGTCAATCCAGCAATTTCTCGAACTTGTTCGCAAAGACCAAGGCGATGCTAGACATCAGGGAAGAGGTCCAGCGAAAGCTGACGGACCTAGCTGATGCAAGTGCTAAGATCTATGAGAGGACCACGAAGCCTTTTCAATCGCATGATCGAGAGGATTCATATTTGAAAGGACAAAGATACAAACCGCAAATCTTCGACCTAGCACAACCTACTGATTTGGAGTTATTGCATGAGATACTCTCTAACAATGACAGCAATAAGCTATGCATTCGCGATACACTGGACGACCAAATTCGAGAACTATGCGAAATATTGAATCCCCAAGTCAAGGACGAAGCAAGGCTTTCTCGATTACAGGAAGAATATGTTCTTACTCGAGACAGTACAGATCTTTGGGTATACTACGAATGGAAACACCTCCTAGTCCATTGTCTTACTCCTCACGAATTTCATACAGTAAGGACCAACCGCAACAAGCACTTGATCACTACTTCTGAGCAAGCAATTCTGATGAAGAAAACCATCTCGATCATTGGTTTATCAGTTGGTGCTGCTACCGCAATTGCAATGGCAATGGAAAGTGTTGGCGGTACATTTCATCTTGCTGATCATGATGTTCTGTCGTTGTCAAACACTAATCGTCTGAGATCTGGAATTGGTGATCTAGGTGTCAAGAAGACGCATCTATGTGCTAGGAGTATGCTAGAAGTGAATCCGTTCCTCGATATCCATATATGGTCAGATGGCTTGGATGAGCGAAACATCGATCACTTTCTGGAACGAAGTGATCTCTTAGTGGAGCTTTGTGACGATTTCTTTATGAAGCTCTTAGCCAGGGACAAAGCTCGTTCTCTCAAGATTCCGACCATAATGGAAACGAGCAACAAAGGAATGTTAGACGTGGAAAGATTCGATATTGAGCCTGATAGACCTCTCCTACATGGTCTTCTTGGATCAATAGACTATGAGACGTTACGTGACATGCCCGATAGCCTCAAAGTACGATACTTGTTGCCAATCATCGGCGGTAAGGAGGTCTTATCTACTCGTATGGCTTCTTCATTGTTGGAGCAGAGTCAGTCCATAAGATCGTGGCCACAACTTGCGGCAGCAATACAGTTAGGTTCAGGAATTGCTACAGACACATGTCGACGCCTTCTCCTTAATCAGAATATCGCCTCCGGTAGATATTTCGTGGACTTAGAAAAGCTCGTTCCGAGTGCCATGGGCATGCCTAGCACTTTCCGCAAAGACATGTTGCACGATATTGGACAAGAACGATTGAATCATGTTCTCAATTGCAATCTGCCTACCTATATGGAGTCTATTCTGCAGGCAGCATCCCTGGCCCCGTCTGGAGGCAACACACAGCCATGGGCTCTTGTTTGGTCTCCTGATCATCTCGCCGTACAGCATCCAGAAGAGAGTTCATGGGCTACTTTAGACTTTGAAGGAAGGGCTAGTGATGTCGCCATCGGAGCATTCATAGAGAATGCGAAACTAAAGGCTCTATCTATGGGATATCATTCGGATCTACATTACAGGAAAGAGGCAGATAAGACAAAAGTTACTGCATTGTTTTCCAGCATGACAAGTCCTGCATTATTTTTGCCTAAAATTGACAATGATTCGAATTTGGCAAACTTCATCGAAAGAAGACACACTAATAGACTCAATCACGTCGTCAACGATACTATCAGTCCAGAGGATGTCAAATCACTGCGGTTTAGCATATCCGAATACAACGGTAGCTTTAGCATTGTTCAAGATAAGCACCAGATTGATGCAATACAAAGAATTCTGGGAGAGATGGATCGAATCTGCCTGCTGAATAGAACGCTACATCAGGAGCTGACTAGTGAAGTTTTTGATGGGAATATGCTTGATAAGAAGCCTGAGCATGGCATAGACTTGCGAGATTTAGGCATGAGTGAAGGCGGCAAGATTGCATTCGACCTTTGCCGAGATCCTGCCATTGCCGGGTTCTTACGCGACGAAAACTTGGGAAATGGAATTGTAAAGAGCTGTACCGATAAGATTACCACATCATATGGCCTTCTGCGGCAAAACAGAACAGATTTCGAATATGTAGATGGGGGCCGGTCTATGCAACGTCTGTGGCTAGAAGCGACTCGACTTGGCTTGTCTGTCCACCCTTGGTCAGGAGCGCTATACATCTGGGCTCGGATTGAATCAGGTGCAGAAGATATCTTTGATTCTGCAGAAATCCAGAAGATCAAAGAATTGAAGCAGCAATTTCTGGATATCTTTCCGGAAAGCCCACAGGCACAAGTTGATATCCTGCTTTTACGCCTCGGCCATGCACCAGCCATGCAACTGAATCGAGTGAGATCCGACTGGCGAGCCAAGTTTACACACTAGAGATTTGTGTACTCGACGTGGGAAGGTGTCTGTTCTTAATCAGTAGTAATTCTGTTGCCTCAGACCACGCCTCACGACGTGAATATGACGGAGGAGCTGTTTTCAGACCAGCAGATTCAGTAAAATAGCAAGAGCACAAAATCAAGACATGATGTACTTCAGATTAGAGATTCTTAGTGAGATTTCTGATCTCAAGCACGAAACCATGCTCGACGGGCAGCTGCAATGTGCATGAATGTGAAGACATTAAGGTTTGAAGAGTCCACATCTCACGCGCTTGGCATCCTTGATCGAAAAGCTTAAGTGTACAACATTGTGTGTCTCAGGCAAATGCTGTTGATGGTAATGCTCACTCTGCCATCTCTTGCTGGTCTTTTAGTCTATTCAATATCTTCGCACGAGTTGTGCCTGCGTAAACATCAGCCGTGATAAGAAGATAGCAGTGCATACCATATATTGTGCTCTGAAACTCGGTGTGCATATGCAAGGTGTTCTATGCAGTTTGATCGGGTCATTTGGTTTGAACGAACTGGTATGAACAGGGTCGAAGTTGAGATTGATCAAAGCTTGGCTTACCTTGAGGATCTCAGCAATTCAACTCTGGCAACGACGTATGCTGCCATGAGAGATGAACAAGCCTTGTGCGACTCAGCAGTCGCAAAAGAGTGCGAGCACCAAGAAGTGTATCATGAATTGTCCATCAAGTCGTACAGCTCAATGACGATAGTCGCCACCAACGTGATAGCTTTGATCGCCATGTTAAAGTCACAGAGAGCAGCTTGTAAGTACCGCAGCGCGATATGATACAAGCTTTAAAGCCATGTGGTTAGTCGTTGTAATCCCTTGCTTGTAAGTCCAGAGCAGACAAGCTCATGACACAGTAGTACTAGACGAGATACTTTGGACATCGGTGCGAATCAATGTCTCCATGCGTCTGCATGCGCATCAAGCCATACTTGTGACATAAAGTGCTGGAAGAAGAAAGTCTCTAGTCCTTATGTCGAGTTCGAGTTTCGTATCTGCAAAGAAAGCTATAAAGTCTGTAGCATCGAATATTGGATTATCAAATCGGGCAGGACTCCGCCACGAAGTTTATCTTCACGGTCTCTCGATTGTTGCCAGTCTGCAAAGTCGTTCCACTTACCTCGTGAGTGCATTTCCTTCGCGGATTGTTATGGAAGAGACTCATATCAGTTTCAGAGGAGGACGGATGTTGATGCATACAACCTCCTTCGGCTGTCCGGGCGCTCATCTGCGGGGAACACTTACACGCAATTGCTCTGCCTGTTCCAACAAATGCTTTGATCTGGCACACACGCCTGCTATCACTTACCGGCGAATTAGTGATGCATCACGAGAGACTGCGGCACGGTCGAAGTACGACATTATCGTTGCCCCTTTCGCATTCCTGAAGTCCATCGGCAATCGGTCCGGCGCGAAGCAATGGGCCTTCACAAGACAGTGGTTACGGGTCGTCCTTCGATCTGGTGATTGTGATCTCTCCAGCCCCTGTGGTCCTGATGACCAATATTCGGAGATACGGGGAAGCTCAACTTCGTCTCACCACTACTTTACACTGTCGAATACGATATTCCTAGAAGAAGCATAAAATTCAGCATTTGCAGCCCAAGGTCCCGAGCCAGAGCGGAGCATCAGGAACCCAGGCAGTGTACCTATGTAGTACAACTACAGATTTGGTACTTTGCGACCACTATGATGCTTCGTAGAACATATCAGTCTTCATGCATGGACATGACGATTGTCAGATTGTTTTCGAAATTGATACACCAGACTTCTTGCGCCTTTCCGGACGATTCTGAAACGCGCTTGAAGGTCCTTTGGTCTTGCGACGCCATTAGATGACTCGCAAAAGATCCTATATCTTTCGAAGCACGCTGTGCTTAGATTGTCGTGGCCTGCAAGATGTTGATTACATCTGAACGTCTCGATATTTTTCCTCTCGAGGAGTGACTCTGGTGACACATGAGTAGTGACCGGTGTTCAAAACCCAGACCCAGATAACATTATCACAGCAGCCACACAAAGCATTGCCTTCGACTTCTGATGTCCAGACGCCGAGCCCATATCTGCTTTGTCTTCGTAGAAATCGCGAATTTCTCGCAAAGACGAAAGTTTTGGCACTCTCTGGACTAAGGCCGATGTGTCTCTGAGTCTTTGCCAGATCACCATATTATGGAATAGTATCTGCGAGCCCCGAGATCATATAAGCAAGACGTTTAGGCAGAGCTCTTGTCTTGTGCAGATTTCTCCTAAAACAACGATTTTTACAAGTCTCATTATCACTACTTCAAATTCAGGTATGGTATCAATCCGATCGTTCTTTGCTTATATGCCGTATATTGTTGTCTTAATGGACCCTGTAGGAGCCGTTTCTCCTCCTGCGTAGCAGCAAGATTGTACATACCAATTACACAGATGAGAATAAGCCAATTTGTTAAGGTATAAGCACCAATCGCAGCAGCCAAGTAGTTCAGCAAGTAGGACGTATAGTAAGGATGTCGCAGCGAAGCGAAAGGTCCACTTTGGAGTAGATTTTTCTGATCTTCTCTGTCCTCCTTGCTGAAGACGACATGCAAGGGTCTGTGATATGTCTCTCGAGCTGATGACAAGAACAGACAGAGCGAAACCACGGTCAAAGCTAAAGAAATGAATCGCGATAGGATATTGATGACGGGCGAGACAAGCAGACTCCATGAAGACAGACTGGTCATAATTACGACTACAATTTTGAGCATGTCGTAGTGGAGACGCTTTTGAGAGTTATTGAAGATCGAGATTGCTGCCAAACCATACAAGATCTGATTGAAGATGTAAAAGATAATGTAAAAGCGAATCATGATGACCGCCTATCGGTTCGGTCAGCTCCGTGATAGTGAAAGCAGGTCCTGGTGCTTGTAAAAGTGTATTGACACAAGTACAAAGCAGTTGGTTCGAACATTCGCAACTGTGGCTGATCAGGCAAGGTACACACACTGCTCGCGTGGAAGACTGCTCGCTTAGGCAATGTCCTGCAAGCAAATTTTCAGGGAAATCTCTCGTATGTTCCATGTGCTCCTTGCCTCATCCTCGAGCAGATCCCAATGATTGGAACTCGGCTCTCATGCGGCTATGTGAGGGGAAAATAAGTGCTGGCTATAACACATAAAAGTTGTCCCATTTGTTGCAAACCTTGAACATTGATTACTGCTTGACTTTTCATATTTGTCCGGTCTTGTATTCCAGTGTGGCCACACGACGATGGAGAATGTCCAAGGTTATTGTTGCTTTGAGACGTTATGGGTCTCATTGTAGAGGAAAGAATCACGAACACATCATCTGTTATACTGCACTTGAGCACAAATTGTGTATACTCATTTTCAATTCTCGATTTTATTCCTTAGAAGACCGGCGAGTGTCACTTCCTGATTTCCTTTTTACTTTCACAAGGCAGAATGACTCCTCGATTGTGTCTGTCAAGCCGAGGCATGTCGATTTCGGCAAAACTCTTGAATAAAGAACATAGTATCTCGGATGCGTAAAACTCGTTCCAGTCATGATGTTTTCCTTCTGAATGAGTTCTGTAGGTTTGCGAATATTTGCGCCTCTGTTCTCAACCTTAGGCCTCTCGTTATTTACCTACAAGTGTTTAGGACAACAACTTCTTGGGAGCGATCTTAAATGTCGAGCATGGCTGTTGCCATGGATGACAGCTTTCTATGGTTTCACCGGCAGTTGCTACTTTTGGATCATCTATGCTGCGAACAATTGGAGATTTCCCTATGAACGCGCTACTCTTGATGCCGGAGATGCATTTCTTGCAGGCTGGATGGGTTTCCTGGTTAGGTTCGTTTCTTTTGTACCTGCTTATAATCACTGACACGAGAAGCGATTCCATACTGTTACAGACGGAGTATCCGGAGCACTATTACATGGTAGGTTGGGGCACTAGAACAACTCATCATACATACTATTTCTTGATCTCAACTACATTACTACTTACGAATTCTGGCTATTTTGGCGCTATCGGAACGATAGTTGAGTGCAGTCATCTGGTCAGATGCACAGAGCGGATTGGCCTAGTCCATCAAGCGGACGAATTACATTTTTGGTGTTTCGCTTTCACTCGGGTCTTCTTGCATGAATTAGTTGTCCTACGATTTGTGTCAGAACAGAGATTTGCCTTATGCTGCATTGCGTTGCCCTCCTGGATCATTCACTTACGTATCTTGCGCCGTTTACTCATCAAACGAATGAAGAACTCGGTCTAGCGCCCCTAATGAGGCTCACGATTGCAGCTCAAAGAAAAATAGAGGTTGTTGATCGCTATGGTTGGACATCACCTCGGTTCCTTCCAATGAATAGGCTCTACGACATGGATGGCAACAATTGCTTGCTGTATTGAACCTCAGATGCTACCGATCACTGGAGAATACCCGACTTGTGCTGTGCAATGAGACGCGCAAAGCCACTATGGGCGAGAGGCCAGGTCAACCATTGCAGCTTTTGTCTGTGGCATGTGGGCCTGTGAATGAGCTTCCAGACAGCTTCGAAAACGTCGGAGATTTTGCGAAATACTGTTTTAAGCTGCTCGGCCAAGATGCAGAGGCAATTGGTGAGGCACGCACCAGCATTGCAGCAGCTGAGCAACGATGCGCCGCCAAAGCGAATGTTCGTTACCAAGAAAGCTCCATCGGCATGTCCCAGAGCTATCTCCATGTGTCGAGTACTGAACTGTGTGTCTTGACCAGACAGTCAGTCAGAACCCTCTTAGAACAATAATCAGACCAGCGACGTACATTCATGATGCGACCGATCTTCCTTACCAAGTCATCGTCCACTCGGCCAAAACTGCCGTGGGCCACGCGTTGTCTGAATTATCCTGTGTTTGGCGAAATGAGATATTAGACAAAACTGATACTCACATCTTCTTGAAGATTGCATGCAAATCATCGAGCGCATCTATCGTCGCTGCGCAAAGAATTCCCCTGTCCTATATATTAAGGCTGCAGGATCTGACAGCATATATTCGCGCTCAACACCGTATGCGAAAGCCTTGTCATGAGAGGAGAAATAGTCCTTAGGTTAGGTACCCAGATCAGTAGTTGCAGACAAAGTAGTCGATGAACTGTTGTATGCTGAAGCTGTCACTTCGGGAAGTCTATGCTCAAGAACGCTCTGCCACGCTGCCAGAAACCTTCAATGTGGACACCATAGAATACAAGAACAATCTTTGGAATAGATTGGTTTTAATGTGACCAAAATCTTTCGAGTCTAACTTTGATACTCTTCGCCGAGAGAACGTTTAATGATCGGTGTGCGAAGGTACAAGGCTGAAGGGGTAAGGTACACATATAGATGTCTCCTCGGGTCCTGCTCGTTCTGATAAGTTCGATTGACCGTCACGGATCAGCTCAACGTACGGCGTTCTAGCCAGGCAAATGATCTGAGTGACGGACAAAGAAGCACATCAGACAAGACCTTTCGCTCCGCATTTCTGTCTGCCCGTCATAGAGACAGCAAGAAACTTCAAACTTACAATCGCCTTGTTTATTCATGCAAGACGCTTAATTGAGTCGCAAACGACACAGAGGAAGGAGATATCGAAGGTATATCTGAATCGGTGAGCAATCTATATGGTGGCAATCAGATGTGGAAGTTGACAAGTACGATTACTCTGCTTATCGACGTTAGAATTCAGTGATTCTTTATGTATATGTTCTATGTACTGCAATACACTTACACTAAACTTTGAATGTGAGCCGCCACATCAAAACATGATGTTGTCATACATCACCCTTGGTTCTCAGGTAGGTTTTTATTCAAGTACTAAAAGTAAAATGGATAGTCCAACAGCCACCAAACACGATGAAAGCACAAACGAGAGCTGACTTGAGGCCGAACCGACGGCTGGCAACTGAGTAACGATCGGCAAAGTTGGGCGGACGGCGTTCGTGCTGCTCAATATTCCGGAAGCAATACTCGTGCTGCTAGCGACTGGAGTTGGCATCGGTGATAGGACAGTAGTGCTGACACTTTGTCCAGCTGATAATGTCATGGTGGTCGTGGTCACCGTGATTGTCGTCCCATCAACAATGCCTTGCTGTGGAAGTCGGCTTGTGCCTGAGCTTGTCTCTCCTGACGTGGCCGAGGGCGTGACTTGTACGACCACCACCGCAGTACCGGGTCCAACTATCACAGTTTGAATCGGTATGAATACTGGTATTTGAGTCTGCGTGCCACCAACCGCTATAGTTGTCAATTGTGATGTAGACACTACCGTTGCTGCTACACCCGAGGTAGAAGAAGTGGTACTATTACTAAAGATCGGCCGATTTGTGACGACTGAAGTAGAGATGACAGTTGCTGAGCTAGACACGACAGCAGCTGGACTCGAAATGACAGTCGCTGAACTGGAACTGACGGCAGCTGAACTGGGAGAGGCTGATACAGAAGATGTACCGCCCTGCGGCGGCAGTGGGACTGCTTTCAACATTGATAACTTTGTACACAACGGAGTGAGATATGCTCCTGGAGCAGTCGTGACGAATTGCAGCATGCCATTCGCGAGAGGTTGTCCTCTAGCATCGCGAGGACAAGCATACGTGTCCACTGTCCTTGGTTGCTGTGGTATACGGGTGAAAGGATCGATCAAGAAATAGTAAGTGATCGTAACACTTTGGTCCGCGGAACACGATAGAGTGGTTGCAAAGGTGTAGCCGTTGTTATTGATGTTGTAAAGTTCAGCAGGGGTAGTGAGCACAGCCTCGCCATCCTGAAACGTCAAGGCAAGCTCTTCTCCATCCTGTCTCAGTGCTGTGCCGTTGGTTGAGAGGGTGAAAGCTGTCGCATGATCGAGTGTTGGATACAAGGAAGCAGACTGAGCATAGGAAGGAGCTAGAGGATCGACATAACCATAATAGTAGGTCTGACCATTGAGGACCGCGCTCAGGGCAAATTGACCACCAGGACACTGTGCCCGGACACTTTGTACAAGAACAAAAAAGAGACCAAAGAGCTGATACATTGTGGTTTGCTCCGTGCCGAAGCATCTCTCCTGAAAATCATCTTATATAGCCGCGGACACTGAGATGTACGGCAGGCCTCGTCGGCAGATTTCTGGTCATTTCAAAGTGACATGGTCTGCTTGAAGATCTCGCTTCAGAACTGTACAAAAATAGAAACACGGGCTCTTCCGAAAGAGGCAAAGGATAAGACCATTTACTGTTACTTGTAACGCGCCTAACACAGTCATGAGCAGGTCTTCCAAGCGTGCTTCTCAGTCCGAAATGTTCTGCCTACAAAAGTCAGCATTGTCGGAGTCATACAAGCATTCAGCCATGTAATTTCGGCTAGTGTGGGTGATCAATGAATGTCACGTTGCTGTTAAGCGAAAACGCCCTGGGCTTACGTTTAAGGGAAGCCTTGAACAGAACCAGCAACGATTGGCTTCTGCCATGCCAGCCAACCTTTCATGTTCCCCTGGTATATTCCCCTTGTACCACTACGGAAAATATGCCCATGTCTGCAGTCACTCCTTGTGTCTGTGGCTATTCGCAAAGATTTTGAAGTGGAAAGCTCTCATAAGTGTGCATTGGTGGCGTGTGCCGGTGTGAACTCCAAAATCCTTCCTAGCGGGGTCAATCCCCACCTAATTGCTTTTATACCGGAGTCAACGCAGATTCAAAGTCAATTCATTCTACAAGTCCGGAGTCTGCTATGAAGTCTCCAGAAGTTGCTTTCTTTTTCGACGTAGATGGAGTGCTGGTCAACTCTCACATTTACCAAGCGAAAGCTATACACAAAAGTATCGAACATGTCATTAAGGATCATGGTCTGCGGTGTCAACCGCCTACAATCATGCAGATCGAAGAGCAGCTCCTGGGTGGTACGGAAGCGACGGCCATCTCCAGAATAGCAAGCTTGATCCCCGACATGACTGAACACATGTCGACAATGGTAGAAACAGCTTGGCGACTATATTACGAATCCATCCAAACGGATGTCAGCAATTTTGGCATTCAGTCAACGATACAATTGATTCGCACACTGTATGAAATTGGGCATATCGTCTGCCTGGTCTCGAATTCAAAGCGCAAAGACGTCCTCGCATATTGCAAACTGCTCGGACTCGACTTTATCCTTCGTCATGAGCACATGATAATTGCGGCAGAAGACTTCTCAGCTCCGAAACCTGCTCCAGAACCATATATTGTTGCAGCAAAGAGATTTCACATCGATCCTGCCGCCTGTATTGTTTTCGAGGATTCAGTGGCCGGCGTCATTGCTGCACATGAGGCAAAAATGGTCACAATCAGTCTCGACTTGACACATTCAAGGAAAGACGATCTGCTGCAAGCTGGCGCTCATGAAGTCGTGGCGAACCTCTGGCACAGCGAAAGCATCAAGAGTAATGCATATACACCAGCCACTTTCGCTCCACCAGCAGAACGAAATGGTCTTCATTTGCAAGCATTCACCATGCAAGATTTACCTACCTCAGATCAAGAAATGATTGGGAACAAGACTTATTCTGTGTACAGCCAGACATTTTCAGGCCGGTCGCGAGCACAATGGCAGGAGAAACTGTGCGATCGGCGAGACCTGCGAACACGGGTTGGCTTAGTGCTGTCTGCAGATGATCGAGTCGTCGGCTATTTCATCTTCAAGATACGTGAGGTGCAGTACAATTCTGAAAGTCGGCTGATCTATCTTGCCAGTGTAGGGGTTTTGCATGAGGCAAGAGGCACAAAACTTCTATCGTTCTTTCCACAAACAGAGGCACGTAGATTTGTCCTTTCTAATCCTTGGCTTAAAGCTCATACCATGGATAATTTCCTTTCACCCATGGGCTACATGCTTGGAAGTCGCTGCTACAAAGACATCAGACCTTCTCCTGAGCATCCAAGCCCAACGACAGAAGATAAAGCATATTTAAAATTTTTGGCCCCAACTCTAGGTTATGCCAAGGCTGACGTCGCAGATCCCGATGTGTATCTTTCCGCCAGCAATGTTGGCAAGCTAGTGACGCCTAGTGACTCTCAGAATCCTATCGTAAATCTCTTTCACAAGAGGATTCGAGAACCAGGCCATGGTCTCTATTGTATAGCATCTTGTGCTCTTTCTGGTCTTCAGCCTATGGAAGTTTTCGCTCAATGGCCAGCAAAACTATAATCATACTAGTATCTGATCCAATGCTGGTGTCTTCATGAACGTGTATGCGACCGCGATACCTGCAAGATTTTTACAGGTAGAACTGATTGGAAGACAAGAATCTGACACGAGACTTCGCACACATGTTCTGGCCCATGCCAGATCTTACGATATAGCAGAGTACGACATTATGCTTCCGATTGAAATATTTGACATCGTCTCCCCATATTGATGATCTCGCGACCGAGTCAGTATCGAAGGGCCGATATCAGCCCGGCAGGAACCCGAGCAACAAGTCATGCTCACTTGGCTTAAATCGAATGCCAAGACAGCACTTGGCGTTCGAGTCAAGCACTGAAAAGCCCGATCATGCAAATTAGGCGAGGGGCTCATGACTGTAGAATTAAGAGGCTTGGGAATTGCTCCTATTGGCGTAGATTTGCATCCTTCTGGAGATGAGGAGAGGGAGACAAATCCAACTCTGCCATCACTCTTGCAATAATGAGCTACAGCCTTGCGCTGGCTATAGTATATATCATGACGCGAGGCAGTAATTTCTCACAGATCATTCGTTTTCGCGTGCCTGTAGAGAACATCCTGCTTTATGCAGCAGAAGGGGAATGACTAATTCCATTCAGCACATCGCCCTGTCTATAGCAAGCTTCTTGCCTGAGATGAGCAAAATTGCAATGCATGATACTCTATCTTGGGTATGAGTAGAGTCAAGGCTTCTCGCACTTCAGAACTTGTACCACGCTTAAGTCTTGAAAACGTTCTTTCGGGAGATTGCTTCAGCTTTTGTGCAAAAGCCAAAGCATCGTCTAGCAGGCTGCTTTGTACTGCTTGAGCATGAACTAGACCACTCTTCAGTTGTCCCTGACCTGACACCTTCTTTCCAGATAGCAACAGATTCTTACATTGGATTGGACCGATCGCGTGGCTCACGACTACTCTCAGCGCTTCCATGATGTAGTCGTAGTAATTCCCTGGGGGAATTCCAGTCAATGCCTCATTGATCCACATGAATCCATTGCTCTCGGATGAGATACGAAAGTCTGCTACCATACAGAAGACAACACCCCCGGCAATTGTATGTCCATCGATAGCTGCTATGATTGCGAAGGGATAATTGAGTAGCTGCAATATCAAGGCGAAGTAGGAATCGCACCAGAAGAGTGGCCGTTCAATGGCCTCATTCAGATCAATACCATCGATAAATATCCTCGATCCAGTTCCGATCACAATGACAACAGCGTTCTCGTCGACGTTGACTTGTTCTTCAATCCATGACAAGGCAGAAGATATTCGTTGAATGTGTTTCGAATCGAGTGTGTTTCGTGGTTTGTTCAGGTAAAGCTTGTAGATATTAGAATCCTTGGTATCTCTTTCAATGTACACTAAGTTTGATGTGTCGCTG
This sequence comes from Taphrina sp. SM11, assembly GCA_004000165.1. NCBI lineage: Eukaryota > Fungi > Ascomycota > Taphrinomycetes > Taphrinales > Taphrinaceae > Taphrina > Taphrina sp. SM11. The sequence goes on along the minus strand of RHDT01000312.1, from coordinate 7,335 downwards.
GTCCAGACGTGCATGATGAAAACTCAATGCACAATGTCTGAACTTCACTGAAGAGCTAGCTTCAGACATATCAGAAACAGTGTAGGCTCCTCTCGATGCCGCTGGGTCTACAGTCATCTCCGCATGCTACAGATTTGGGAGAACTCTCCGCTAACAGGACATATCATTTCCTGTGGCGCTACACAATCTTTTGGCATTCAGCCAGTGGCAGAGTATCAGAGCACATGGTTGAAACGTGTATTCGGAAGGTCTTATACGACATCTGAAACTTGCCGTGGAACTCGTTTATATCAATAATATTGGCAGATTCGGAAATTCAGCGCATTCGCGGAGTGCACCGGAAAAGACTCACAAGTTCTTCTCGAGAAGATCAGATGAGCGTAGTCATGGCTTGCACAGTATCGCACTGTATGGGCTAATCAATTTACGACCTTCAATCCCGCGGCAAAGAGGCTGTCCAAGTATAGAACGTGGTTTCCGGTGCGGGGATTAAAATGGGCAGCCGAGGGCAACTCGCTGATTGGCAGACCAATCTGCTTGGTGCGAAATTTCGATCAACTCGTTGCAGAGAGCAAGGGTCATCATCGTAGTTCATTCTGATATGTGGAACAACTACTCAGATACCTGAAGACAAGTGTACTTCGGTAGAACCCTAAACTTCCCCGAAATAAGCATGGAGAACCAGACTACGTTGCAAGCCAGAGTGTATCCAGCATGCGAAGATCTAGTAACAGCACACAGCAAATCGCAGGAAATCTTCGAACTGCGCCCTTCGATGTCTTTAGCAGTCAAGCTCTGCGACGAACGCTACCAGGATCCGCTAGATCGTCTGACCGCAGCTCTCAATTCGCTCTACTTGACCTGCGCGTCAGTCACTGAACAACGCAAAATGCATCTGCTCGTCCGACCAAGTCTGCTCAAGCTTGCCGGGCTGAACAATCTGTACAGACACATGCTTCGAAAGCCTTTTGGCTATGCTAGTGACTTCCTCTGTATTGAGCGCTACTATCACGGGCTAGCTTGTGAGCATATTCCGGAAGTCTTTGTCTTCGGACTCACCGAGTTTGCCATTACCTTTAGATAGATGAAAACTCTTCAGCAACCGCAAGCCGTGGTCAAGCGCAGAGTCCACCTAACGAAATTCCTGCTTCAGCTTTCACAAACCTCAGGCCTGCAGACAAAAGTCCTAAGTCTTGCATCTGAACCGTGTCGTGAGATGTTCGACGTTGTTCAGGCGCTTTGGACTACAGCGGAAATAAAACTGCATTTTACCGGACTCGATGCCGACATCGGCGCGATAAATTATGTCAAAGAACAGATCTCTTCTTTCGAAGAACAAACCCGAGTCAAATGTCCCATCAAATTGGTGCATGCAAACGTCGTCAGAGCGGCAAAAAAGCCGGAAAAGTACTCCTTCGACCGATATCACATTGTGTATTCCGCTGGTCTGATTGACTACTTTGATGATAAGACAGTAGTGCTCATGCTCAACTGGGTTCCAACCACTTGTTGTTGCCAGGCGGTCAGGTATATGTTGGCAATTTCAAACCTTGTGCCCACGAAGGAGTCTGGACTCTAGGTTACGATTGGCCAATACACTATCGGACTCCCGAGGACCTTCGGACGCTCTTTGCTAATTCAGAGTTCACTCAACCGGCGAGCATCGAGGCCATTGATGACGACTGTATTCAATTATTTGCACGCAGTGAAAAGCAAGCTAGGTACCGGCTGTGATTCTCGTGTGGTCAGATCGACTTAGCAAGGACACATCTTACTATATTCTTAGAGAATCGATTGAAAACACCTACTCCATCATGACCAAGTCTGATATAGCAGCTAAGATTGTCAAGATTCGATTACAGGGCCACAGGATGATTTCGCAGATATACCGGACCTTGCTTGCGATTGTGGCGAACGCACAGGAAGTTCAGGTGGGAGATGATTCATTGCCTATGTAAAGGAGGCTATTGAAATCTCCAGAGTCTGTTCTCACACGTGCCCTAAGAATTAAGTGGCTTATCGATTGAAATACGAAAGTCTGCTGCCATACAGAAGACAACATCCCCAGCAATCGTATGTCCATTCATAGCTGCTGTGACTTCATGCCATTCGGCAACAGCAAGCTTGTCAACAGGCTGCAAAATCCAATGGTCAGATACAAACAAGATCCATCTCTTAGGATATTTGCGTTCTACGATCAAACTTGTATCTCTGGAACCAGCAGAACTCAGAAGTATTGAAGGCAGGTCAAATCTGCTCTCCATGTCCTTGAGATCTGCAGATTTGGTTTTATGCAGCACCAGCGCCCCTTCCCCTCGCGTTCCTCATATGTCCCGAAGATAGTGGAATGGCTGAAATCAGTTTTGCAGATAAGCGAGCCGCCTTGGGCTTGTCGCCACTCTCGCTCAAAGCCTTCACAATTGCAAATCATCGACTGGATCCAGTATGAGGATCCTCGAAGGCAACTCTTACATGAGGGAGAAGTACTCGTAATCCTGCGAGTGAAGGGGAGTAGGTAATGTCGTCCGGATCTCGATAGGATGGAGTAGCGCTCATCTCGACGACTTCGTTAGACAGGTTACGGTCAGGCTTGTTAAATGATATAGCCGCTGTGATACTGTTGCGGTCTCGTTAACGCTTTATTTTTAAATGTGTTGGCGAGTTCAGGATGTTGAAGTACTCGAATCAAGCTCGAAGACGTTGCTAAGCAGGATGCCAATCGCCCAGAACATAGGACCATCTAGATGTGGACATCTTAACTTTTGTGGGGACATATTCCGAGAGGTGGCAGGCATGGCTGCCACGAAGCTGGAGGCACTTCCTCGGCTTTCTCCATAGAAAGTTGGGCTGCGCAATCAGTTGATCATTCGCTTGCTTGCTCGATTGACCAGGATTGGTATTCACCTTCCCCGCGTACAAAGTGCAGGGTTTTCTCTCGTTCCCTGGTCTCTTACTTTCGAGCTGCTATCTCATAGGTAATTGAACCTTCTTCAGTCTGAAGAATAATGGCCTGTTCTCTGGGTCAGGTCTCTGAGAAATCTGTGAGCGGTAAACAGGATACAGTTGTCCATCTGACGGCTCTGGAAGACATCAACCATGGCGAGAATATCCCATCTGAGACCGAGAAGATCGATCGCTTGCATTTGTCAAAAGCGCAATTCTTCACCATCTTCGTGACTCTCTGTTTGACTCTCAGCATAAAGTAAGTCAATCCTAGAGAGCAAGACTAGATTGCTTAATTCTGTAGTGGTCTAGATGCAAACATACTGGGAGATGCATCACCGGAAATTGCAGCACATTTCCAGACAGTCCATGTTTCATGGATGGGATCAGTAGCGTTCTTGACTGCAAGCATTATCACACTGCCTCTAAGCCTTCTTTACAAACGATACGAGCCGAGATACCTTCTCATAGGATCACTGGCTATTCAAGCTGCGGGTGAAGCAATAGCAGGGTCATCTAAATCTTTCAACATGCTCCTCATCGGTCGATTCTTGGTCGGGTTAGCTATCGGTAGTACAGCGGTTGCGACTTTCCTGGTTGTGGGCCTTATTTGTTCAAATACCCACGAAAGAGCTCTGTATCTCTCATTAGTCACAGCACTATATGGGGTCATGCTCAAAGTTGGGCCGATTGTTTCGGGTGCATTCTTGAATCTATCAAAGGACAATTGGCACTGGTGCTTCTATATCGAGTTACCAATCATCGCCGTGGTCATGCTCCTGGTCATCTGCTTCTTCCCGAAACTGAAACCATTAACCCAGCCTACCGAAGGTGCATCGGCTAAAAAAGATCAGTGGAGTGCCCAGACATGGGGGCTTTCATGCGTCAGCGTTTTGTTGCAAGCTGTGTTCGTCATGGCGTTGATAGTTCCTTGCATCTTTGGTGGATCGACTTTCGACTGGGCTTCTGGATTTATGATCACCTGTTACATATTGGTTCCTGTCTCTCTAGTAGCCCTGATCTTCTGGGAGTTGAGGATACCAGATCAGCCTCGATTGCTGCCCATCACTCCTCTGGTGAAGAGTCGTCAACTGGGTTGCATTAGCATCGTACACTTCTGCGCCATGATCACGACGTTTGCAACCACATACTTCGTCCCAATTGTAAGAGACTAGGCCTGAAGTGACCTCTACTAATGTCTCTAGTACTTTCAAGTCGTCTATAAGTCCTCACCTATTCATGCTGCGGTACAATTGCTGCCATTAGTAGCATCGGGAACAGTAGCATGTGTCTTGGTCGGCAAGATCGCAGAGAAAGGGCACTATGTCCTTCCTTGTGTCATTGGAAGTGCTGTGCAGGTACTGGGGGCTGGCTTGTTCTATTCGCTCACTATGCAAAGTCCGCTATGGAAGTTCTACATCTATGAAGTTATTCTGGGAGCTGGTTGTGGCAGTTTGACAGCAATTGGCACTACGGTCGCCTTACACAACATTCCTCGCGAGCAATTCCCACGACCGGTAGCATACATTAATACAGTTCTGGTGCTTGGTGCGGCAGTAGGAATCGGTGTTCAAGGAGCGCTTCTGAACAATCAGTTCCTGCAAGTTGCGAAGTCATTCTATCCAGATAGCACACCCTCAGCCATATCAACCAAGATTGCCGAACTTGGATCAGCGGCTTTGATCAGTAAGGAGGGACCGATATTCCATTCCATTCAGACAGCTCTGGTAGACAGTCAACGGCAGAGTAGTCTCATGTATATAGCGGCTGGTGGAACCAGTCTTGTGGCAAGCTTACTTTTGCCAAAAGGGAAGTTATAGTACTTTAGCTCTTTTGTGGTACAAGGTCAATTTGACTCAATACACAGAAGTCCTGCCATTTGGAAGTGCTTTCGTGCTTCACGATCGAGAAGCTTTCCTCATCTTGTTGGTATCGGCGGCCTATACCTCTATTGCGTATGCATAGAAATACTGCTAAGGACGTGAAATTCGAGACTCAGCGTCAACGCCACATCACATCTCCCATAGAGCAAATGGCAGTGGGAGGCACAAGCGAGGGAAGTCTCATGTGGGCTTCAAGACATCTCAAGCCACAATGCATCGATTGTGCCAATTCAAATTCAATTGGCTGTTACTATCTCGCTTAGCAGGTCTGCAAAGTTTGAGGAGAAAAAAGGATTGATTTACTATTGATGTGAATTGTTGAGCTGCACTTGTCAAGAGACTCGTCGACCACTTGCCCGTTTGTTTACACTGAGGTGCTAGGATGAGATATAAAACAGGATTACAAGAGACGAGCCATGACCTTATCGCATGCTGGGTACCCAATATACAGTCTGACTCAGGGAGATTCAGTACTTTTTTATCACCGACGATACCAGGCCTGATACATTAGCTTGCATGAGTTTCTCCATGTGCGCGACGATAGAGACAAGTAATTGTAAAGCAAAAGCTCAGTCGAAATGCCAATAGAGTCTTCAATGGGATTCCCTGGATAGCCTTCGTTAGACTCCAGGCCAAGATGATTGTGCCAGGGAGTGGCGCCAGGCTGGCAGCCATAGGGAAAATTATCCCACTCGCGAGACGACGCACAGCCCTGGGCTTACGCTCAGCCTCGATGCGAGACTGTGCTGATCAGCCTCGATAGGGGTACAGGACCTATCCTCGCACAGAAGGAATCTATCAGCTGATTGAGCTCTGCCACTTGACAAAGAGAAAAATCATTCGCTCCGCGAATTGAGCCGAAACATAATGGGCCCAGAGGCCCTCCGCGGACGTTTCTGAGGGTCGGAACCTCGACTAGTATGACTTTACGGTGCAAACACTATGCAGCTTATCTCACTACAGTAGACAAGCCTGGCCCAAGTCGTTCCTCTCAATAGTAAGCTCATTTTCGGTAAAACACGTCCACGTAGCGAAGATCTTTTCACCTGGCAGCAAATACGAGTGGATAGAATGTCCGAAATTGCGTTCTTCTTTGATGTCGATGGGCTACTTCCTCAGGTCGCATGAAATTCAAGCTGAAGCACTACATGAAAGCTTTGCATATCTCATATAAAGACAGGAACTGGACATAACGGCACCAACTTCCGCGCAGATACTGCCACTCCTTGTTGGAGGAACCGAACAGTCTGGCCTTCTTGCGATCGCAGCACTGAGACCATCTTTATCGAATTATCTACCAGAGCTCGTGAAGCATGCTTGCAAATCTACTTCCAAATACTGGCAGACCCAGAATCCCAAGCTGCAATTGTCCCAAGTGTGACACTGCTGAAGGTTCTGTATGACAAAGGACACCTTGTTTGTCTGGTATCCAATCTGAAGCGAGCCGACGTCGTGAAGTACTGCAAATTGCTGCAGATCGAATTCATGTTGGCGCAACCGGAAAGAATGGTTACATTCGAAAATTGTTCAACCCCGAAACCATCTCCTGAACCTTACTTGCAAGCAGCCAAACAGGTGGACATATCGCCCGAGAAGTGTATCGTATGTGAAGACTCTGTAAGTGGCATCACATCTGCTCACAAGGCTGGGATGTTTGTCGTTGGGTTGACTTCATCCTATGCCACAGCAAATGACTTGCTGACGGCAGGAGCAAATGAAGTGGTCGGTGATCTACTCTTGTCTGAAAAGGTGATGGACCATGTGTTGACACAACGAACATGATAGCCGAACGTTGGTCAGACCAAGCGAGGTCTTTCACAAGAACAAGATTCGTATCAATATGCATCAAAGAAATTGTGTGAGACGCCTATTTCGTGTACGAAACTGCCCTTGGCATCCTCTTGACAGAGGAATGGAAGTACAAGCTCTATGAAATGAGTTACGATCCGATTGTATCAGGTCTGCTGGAAACCTTCACGATTGCGTAGTACATAGCAATATATCGTAACTTCTACCTGCGACCTTTGAGAGAAGCCTACCTAGCCAGTATATCAGCTAGACATAAATATTGATTGCGAATAAAATATGCCTAGAATATCTTCCCATGACAAACGGCCTGTGATAGCGATTCGCTAAGCACTCCTACGGGTGGACTTTGCCTGCTAGGATACAGGATTTGCTACAGATGCTTCAGCAACATCATTTACAGGCAGAAGCTGGGCACGATCTGGTTGGCGTATGTATGCATCATCTGCAGGGAACCACCAGTGCTTGTCAAAGTCTTTAGTTAACAATTCTTTATATAGTAACATCAGGGTTAGCCAGAGGGAAATCGCCTATTGACTAAAACAAAATTCTCGCTTAGGAACGGATTACCCCGAGTTTCGAGGCCCATTTTCGGCGCCTTCCATATGTCGGCTAAGGGTTAGGGTTAGGGTTAGGGTTAGGGTTAGGGTTAGGGTTAGGGTTAGGGTTAGGGTTAGGGTTAGGGTTAGGGTTAGGGTTAGGG